>VXBI01013279.1:1501684-1578968 GCA_013397375.1 Toxostoma redivivum | reverse complement strand
GGGGCCCAGGCGGCCCGGCTGGGGAGGAAAGCACTGGTGAGCAGGGAGCTCCGAGAGAGTTGACTGGGACCAGTAGGGAAATCTCAGCGGCGGGGGAAAGAGAGGATGAGCTGGAAGATAAGGGCAGGAGCGTGTACGATGGGGGCGGGGAGGGGGCCTTCTCTCATTTCTGAAGAAAGTAGTTCACTTCGATTTCTGCTCCATGCCTGGCTCCCTGTCCCACTTCCCGGTGGTATTTGGCACTTTTGAAGGAGATAAAGGGTAGCCAGGCTCTCTATTTATAAACATTTTTTTTTTTTAAAAACGGTGTGTTTGACCGACTTCTATGGCTGTGTTGGGGGGCCCGGTTTGTTCCAGTCCTAAATGAAGTCGTTTTATGTGACAGCTTTTCTCTGACCTCGGTGAAATGCCGGAATTGTAGGGAGGGGAATGTGCCAACACATATCCGCAGAGTTATCTGGCTTTTCAGTCTATAAATCTTCTTGTAGCTCGGTAGTTACTTGACGACCCTCTGGAATAGTAGCTCAACGTGTGAAATATGTATGACCTTTAAAGTTACAACAGAAATGCTCCGTTCTGGGTTGTGTTGGGGAAGAGTTTTATTCCTTCTTAATAGGGTTTCTCTGCTTCTCAGAAGTTTCCAGGCAACTTGAACACTGCAGTAAATCTAAATTTTAATGCTGATTTAGAACTGCGTGTAAACCATAGTCACAATGTATAGTCTCTGTATTGATTAACAATGAAGGTGCTGTTAACCCATGTCCTTAATTCCTTTTCTGTCATCATCTTTTTCTCCATGATGAAGTGAGAGTAAGCATATGATGCCGTTCACTGCAAAAGTTTGAGAGGGCGGCTCACCGGGTTAATGTAGTTGACATTCTCGAACGTGCCGGTGTGAAAGGCAGGTGATGGTGCTGGGTATCCTCGGTCGCGTTCTGCCTCCTGCCCGCTATCCCTCGGTCCTGGGGTCGAGGGGGCTGCCCCACAGGAACACGGCTGCCACCGCTGCTTGGCGGGGACAGGAGGAGGAGGAGGGAAGGGGAAAAAAAAAACGGCGGTCTCTTGATAACTACAGAAACCGAAGGGAATGTAGTTTCCTTCTTTCAAGAAGAAGCAAAAGAGCTGCTGTAAAACATAGTTGTCTCGATAGATGTTGCTACATTAAGTGTGGAAGAGGAAAAGGTAAGGGGAAAAGAAGTGGGACACATTTATCAATATATTTACATAGCTATGTCTAGACTTCTTTAATGAAGGTTGAGCACATGTATTCCCGAGGGTTCATTTCTTAAAGATAGTTTGAGGAATAAATACATTCATATAAACTAGACAAAGAACTGTCTAATATAGCATAGTAAGCCACTTTGATTTTAACCCTGATCATATAGCTGTATGAAGTACCAATTCTCAGTTTTATTTTAAAAATTCTCAATTTTGTTTGTCTGTTTAAGCTTCTGAAATTCAGTTTAATAGGAATAAGTTGCTTCTTCCCTCCTTGTTCTCTTCTCCATATTCAGTGTTTAGAAAACTGCTTTCTGAAAAATGCTTTCTAGCAATGACTTGTCTATTTCTGGAGCACTAGGGTGGAGGAGGGAGCTGCTCTGTCATGTACTCCTGGGAGACTCCTACTCCTAAAGGTGTCAATAGTGTCATTGCTATGCAAGACGATGGAGAACATTTCAGAACTTGTCTATACAATGCACAGAGGTACACTAATTTGAGGAGAAAAGTTGCAGTCAGCTTCTGTTGATACAGAAATATATAAAGCTATATGATACTTTGGATATTCAAAGGTGTTTTTTGTACTGAGTCTGGTTGTGTGGATGCTTAGCTGCTGGCTAGGGTCAACCCACCACATCTTTAAAGCATGCAGCATGATTATTTAATTTTGCTTCATTTCGGGAAAGACAGTCAGAAGACAGGCAAGAACTAGAATTTGGAGCCAGTGGATCTTTGTCATTCCTAAATATGTTCTGTATCATGAATATCTTTTATTGTGCAGTTTGTTTAAATTCCAGTGCTCCCCTCATCTCTGTGTTCTTTCTTTGATGGTGCTAGCTCTGTGACTAATTGAATAATTTAGAATTTTATATAGAAAGTAGCTATCATTTGGCAGATGAAAAAGAGGTCAGTCTCCAGAATGCTTTGAAAGAATTTACTATTGTAGTAGAAATAGTGACTTCTTTGAGAAGAGAGTATCTTATTTTCATATTGTGGAAGCTGTTACTTGAACCCCATGGCAACAAGCTCACTAATTAAAATCAACTGAATGTAGGTAAACCCACAGTTACACTTTGCATTTGCAATTCCTTGGTCTTGGGATTGCTCTAAAAGTATTAAATGAATTAGGGGCAGGCATTTAATATGGTCAAGTGAGTAAGTGAACATGCTTTAGAATTTGAATTTAAGATGAAATGAGTATCTTAAAGAATGAAAGAGATGATTGTTGTTAACTCCAAGCAAGTATGGAGGCATATGAAAATGCATTAAGTTAGAGCAGTGCTGTTGCTGCGTAGACAGCTGATTGTTAATCCTATCATACCATGGCTTGACTTCTTTTAAACTTTGAAATTACAATGCTGGCTTTGATATGTAGGGTGAGGTTTAATTTTAGCTTTATATCTCCTAGTCTTAGAGCACTGAATTCCTCTGTTGTATGACCAAAAAGTAATTGCTGGAAAAACATCATTTGATAGGCATGTAGATCGGGTCTATGATAGGGAAGGAGCACTTGAGTGCCTCTGTGTGATACCATGTGATGTGTTTTGTTACAAATACTGGGCACTGCTCTGTGTGTATATGTGTGCATATATGTGTTGTTCTGCAGATAAGACAGAGCAGTGACTTTTAGGACACATGTAATTTAATAATCATATTCTCCTAATATATTTATCAAGTTTTTTTCTTTTCCTAACACCAAACAATTTTGTTCTTGATAGAAGGCTCACAATTCAGTAACTTCAGAATAGTTACTGTCTTTCTCATCTCACTTTGGGAAGGAAAATGAGTTTTTGGGGAAAGTGGAATGTCTTTTCAGGAAGTAGAAGCAAAAATAGGCCAAAGTTGAAATAGTAGGAAGTGGTGATTGTCTCTGATTTTCACTAGAGCTCTCCAGTGAAAATAATAAGAAAATTACATTTTCCTTAGCATTTATTTCTAGAATCTTGTTAAGGGAAAGGTTTTATTTTTTGACGGCTAACTTCCAGAGTTAATGCAACTTTTAGCCTTTTTACAGACCTTAGAAAATGCATGTCATTTATGCTGAAAAAAGAACATTGTTGCATCTTAACATTTCTGTTGCTTGGTAATGCTTTGGAACTGAACAATGACAAACATAAAGCCTATCAGAGGAAACATTTTACATGATGGAGAAGGATAGAAAGAGAAGAAAAGGCTTATAATGTCAAAAGATAAGAAGGAAACAGAACAGTTAAGAGTGATATTTCCTCCCCACTTCCTCTTGTTTCTGGACAAAGGATCCTATACCTTAAGTGTATGTGAGTGACTGCATAGGAGATTGCCCAGCTTGTGGCATGCATTGAACTCTCTGCTTTGCCCAGAGGGAGGCAGAGAGTACCAAAACTGGGATCTTGAAGGGAACTTGAGTCATTCCATGAGTGTATGGGCAATGGACTCTATATACATGGTTTGTTTTGCTTTATGGTATTCTTTTCCTTTTAGCAAGTCTGTTTCGGAGAGGATACTGGATTTGTTTTAATGTTATCACAATCATTGGGCTAAAGACCTTGCTTTAGTTTGCAGTTTGCCAGACATGCATGAGAAAAGGCATGTATAGCTGAGAAGTTAATGTAGTAATGGCCTGCAGAGCTCTAAAGGCAGAAGAATTTGTAACTTCCCCTTGAGTCCAACTTATAATTCAGGATGAAACTACAAAAGGCTTCAGGAAATAAATACGTGGATTATCTAAAGGGCTTAATAATGCAAATTCTTAGTTATACCTTCTTGAATGGGAACTTAAATTAGAATGGATTTATTTGTAAACTTGAAGGTTCATGTTACATGCTAGGGAATTATGAAAATTATTATGACTAAAAAAACATGATGAATCATGCGCTGAATAGTCATTTCAGTCTTCACTGTGGAGGTACATCTGGCACCTGTAGAGTATTTTATTTTTTCTATTTTTGAAAGAAAACTTTGAGACATAAAATATACTTTTAAAATAAAATTTTCTGTAAGACAGATTTTTGTTTTTACCTATCAACAATATACAGATGTAGTATGTTAATATGTTATATTATAACATTACATACTAAATATATATAATAGAATAAAATAATATTATATAATATGTCAAGATTATTAACAATAATTTTGTATATTGTTTAGGGATCAGGAGGCACTAATAGTTGACTGTTTCAAAGCTTGGATTGCTTTTGCTTCTACTTTTCTCTTTTGAGCACTAAAATATGTTTTCTTGGATTGTGGGAACTACAAAGAGTATTTTAAGTTTAGTAATCATATTTAATACTGCCGAAATCTCTGGATTTTACTCTTTACACAATCAATATTTTCTAAAAATACTTTTTTGTCTAGGAATTTATTGTTTTTTTTTCTTCTGGTGGCTTTGATTATGAAGGATGGTTACTGATCTTTCCTGGGTTGTGTTTGTGGCTTTTTGTTTTTGTTGAGTGGGATTTTTTTGTTTGTTGGCTTTCCTCCCTCCAGGCATTGGAATATAACAAACCTGGCTAAAATGATCTGTACAAGGATCTGGTACAACTGGTGATTTTGCTGTCTTGCTTCAGTGATGTTCTATAAAATGTCTTAAGATAAATGAAGACTAATAGTTGCAGTCTTCATTGTCAACCTATTTATTAACTCTGATCCAGTGTATTCTAAATGTGATATTTTATAAGCTTGTGCTCGATTCCACAAAAGAATTAGGAATCTTACATGTCATGTTAATACATCTTAGGATTTTATTCAGAAGGCTGTTCAAAGAACACTTGCTGGAATTCCTTAACCATATAAGAAGACCTGGGTATCTGAGGATGTGTTTTCCCAATATATTTTTCACGTAAATATTTCTGGTGTATCCCCATCATTGCATAATTTGGTTTCTTATGGTAAACATGCTCTCTGTTGTCTCCTCCCCACAGAATCCCAAAAATGAGGTGCAAGTTCTACTGAGATTTCTTTGCTTCTGCCTCAGTCTGTAGATAGGCAGATGACCTGGTTTGTGAAAGACTCATGTTACATGCAGTCAGTTTATTTGGGTTTGTGTTTTGTTTTGGGATCTGTTGTGACTGTTTCCTCTTCTCATTTTTCTTGACATCTGTAAATATTTTATGCTGGCTTGGACAGATGGTTATAAAAACTTCACCTGGGAGTGGATAATTCTTAAGTTTCCCGGGTAATGTCTGCATAAACAAATATGTAAATACCTTCCATCAGCATGTAAGTTGTCAGTGGCTCTTTTTTTTGTTAATAAATTAATTTGTGTTCTGTTACTTTTGATGCTAATTCCAAGACACCTGTGACTGCATTTTTATAAATGTTTTAATTCATTACTAATGAGAGCAAAAACTGAAGCTGGTTCATGTTGGTCTTGTACTTAGACATAATTTTTTGTTTGAGAAGAGATACATAATCTTAAGATATCTGATTGTTTCAACTCTGTTCAACATTAGATTATCTATAGCAATTCTATTATTTAGCATCTTGCCTAATTACTTTTCTTTTTTATTGTTTTTTCAATTATGTGGCATATAGCGTTTCTACACATTAAGTTTCTAGCTGACCATGGAGGTGCCTCTGGGTTCAGTCTTGGTGATCTCATAGTGTTCAGCTCACAGTAATGATAAACCTCATAGTGAAGTCATCTCTGTAAGAGAAAAAGGGCTGCTGCTGAATGCAAATGGATCTTAACATGGAGCATTTTCCAGTTCAGACTGCTGCAAGTTTGAATCGTTAATCTCAGATGTCTGGACTTTTATTTTTATTTCAGCTTCCTATAGGCAAGTAATATCTTTGGTGGGATAGTCTTCTATCTTTTATTTTCATTATGGTAATGACCGTTTCTTATTGTGTTTTCCACAGCATTTTATGCTTCTAAGTTTCCATGTACTGTGTTCCATGCAGTATACATGTATGCTGTTATACATACTGTATTAGCTATTACTTCAGAGGTCTTTGTCATCTTTGGCTGTGTAAAGTTTGGCTTCTGAGCCTTCTAGAATGGCATCAGGAGCTTTGTGAGAGCTTGAATTTTTTCAAGTTTTAATTTTTTTTTCTCAGCTCAGATGGTCTTAGCCTTAAGCATCTAATATTCTAAAGAATCAGCAGTTACCAGCCCAGTTACCTGAACTGATACCCTGGAGTTCAGAGCAACATGAACTGCTTTTTCTTTTCTGTTGCATGAGTTCAGAACTCCGTGTGTGTTTCATATTTGCTCTACATTCTTTTGCCTAAGAAAAATACTTTTAAGATGTTATGGTTTTTAAATTCAATTTTAAACTTGTAAGATAGTACCCTGAGCTGACTAAATGGTGCCCTTGTTCTGTGACCTGACACTTACTAGGTGGCAATGGTCTCTCGAATTTCAAGGACTTCAGGATACTTTTACTTCCTTCAGAAATAGTTCTAAGTTGTAACTAGTAACAAAGTATAACTCTATATAGCAGATAAACAGTATAACATATGCATTTCCTTCACTGTCTAACAAATAATAGCTGCATAGTTTCTATTGCATGGTGTTGGGTTTACCCCCTCCCAAAAGGAATGTGCACCCCCTCTCCACTCTGAGTAAGGCATAAACATATAAGTTCTAAAACAACATCTGTTCTTTGATGCTATGACTTAAGTAGAACAGCTGGGTGAGTGGGGATGGGCTATTCTCTGACGTAACAGGTTAAGATCAAATTGATACTGATAGTAGATATTGCAACCTAATATTTGGAATATTGCAGAATGTCTTCTCTTTCATTTTCCTTCTTGTTTTCTCTGTTCTTAAAATTGCCTCAGGTTCATTGTTCTGCTCAATAAAACTGAAGAATTGGTCTTGCATTGCAGAGAATAGCAGAGACGAGTTTCAACTTTCAGGCAGAGCTTGATCTAGTTCAGTAGAGGAAGCTCTAGCTTTGTCTCTGCTTCAAGACCTATATGCAGTAGAGTCCAGAAACAGAGGACCGAGCACATTTTAACTTGAAAACAAGCACTGTTGAATTGTTATTTCTCAAGATCATAGAAGTGCAATTAAAAGCTTATAGAATCATTGCACAGTACCAGCATGCACAGTTCTTAGTTTAGTCTTGGCCATCTCAAAGTTCAGGTGTAGTGCAGATGGCAGTCATGTCTCTTACATCACCTGGAGATCCTCCATCAAGGAGAAATGCTATTCTGGATAAACAGGCTGCCCTATTTCCAGGGGTCTGAGAATGACAGCATTAGTCTTTCTGCACTGGTGTCCCTGCATGTAGAGAGAGGCTTGTCTTTGCAGTGGTAGTATCTCTGGATATTTCCTTTCTTTCTACCTTCAGAGGTGATGATTGTGACTAGTATCTCTGTTTCCTCCTTGTTTCTGTGGATGCTATGATGTCCTGGCCTTTCCATTCATTATTTGTTTCTGAGTTGATGTGTTACCTCTTGCTGTTGCCCTCAGCTGCATGCCCTCTTTAACCATGTCAGTGCAATGCTGATTGGACTACAGTAGAACATTAGTAAATGCAGGATTCTTCTAATTGTGCCCCTATGCAGTGAGCTAATCTCCAAGGGGACTTGTTAGTTTTTTTTTTTTTTCCGTTGTGTACAGCTATCCCTTTTTAGTGTCATGTGTAGCTTCATATTATTTGTGGAGAAACTATAATCTTGCTGACTTGGGCCATACTTCTCTTCCTATCCAAACTTTGTTCCATTCCTTGGTGTACTTCTTCAGCTGATGTGTCTAGACACTTGAAAAAAAAAAAGTGCATGGAGAGGTAAATTTTCTGTTTCTGAAACTTTCTCTGCACCAACGTACATTCCATTGCAGACCTTACAGAGAAGCTGGGCAGTTTCCACAGGCAATTCTTGGTTTGGGTTCTGATACCATTTCCAGCACGGTGATGTCTGTGAGGTGTGAGAAACCTTTCACTGTTCTGTCAGTTGTAGTAGTAGTGGTCTCATTGCAATCCTTCAAAATGTCTCAGTCTTGAAACAGTTTTGTAACTGCAGAGAGCATTGCTGGTGAAAGGTCCTCCAAAAATGGTCATTCAGGTTCGTAGGAGTGAGTGGTGAATAGTATTATTGATTTGTTTTTTTGAGATTTATGCTTCCGAAAGCAAGTTGAAGGAAATGTTGGAATGATACCTTTCATCCTGGAGAAACTGCACTTCATCTCTGCTAGAGTGTCAAAGTGCTGCACCTGCTTTCAGCAGATGAAGACAAAGGACTGCTCTAGGGTTGTCATTAGAAAATGGCAGAAACAGACTCTTCAGCTTGCTTTTCTTGCAGTGTGACTTCAGAGATGGACTGAGTGCTGCAACTGAGGCTATTGGAGCAAAACCATTGCCATGTGGCAACAATGGGAGGAGCACTTTCTGGGAATTGTTAATATTTTCTTACAGCTTTGGAGATTTGTTATTCTTATTTTTTTATTAAGGATAATTTTACTTCTTGCTTTATAGGGACCAATTGTGAGAGAGTTTGTCTCAAGTGTCCTTTCATACTTGAGTGTGTTATGCAGCATCCTTTAGCTGTTGTGGGATGGCTTTTTTCCTCAGTATAATGTAAAAAGAATGAGGTGGGTCTTATTTTGCAGTTATTGTATGCTTAGTTGTGGTGTAATTTTCTCCTTTTACTATGAAAATAATATTACAGTAACATTCAAGAATTTTTAATTTTTTTTTTTAGGATAAGGCCATTAAACATCCTTGAGTGGAAGTAAAAATGGAATTAAGTGGGGAGTGCAAAATTACAGCTCACATTGAAACAAGTACATAATAATTCAAACTGGATAGCACTCAGCTTTTTATTGTGTAGCTTCATGAAAGTGGGAAAGATTTTACTAATGTTATTGAATGTGAGTTTATGATACAGTTTAGATTAATGGGTTGAGTTTTAAGACTTGATCTCTTTTTATGATCACAGCCAGCACTGCAAATCTCCTTACTGGAGATGCAGCATTTCTCTGGGTTCCACTCTTCCTATTCAATGCCAAGAATATGGCAGGATTATGTTTTATTTTCTAGAAGGGTGTTTAATTGGAAAGCCATCTGCTGACACTCTTAAAGGATTTGAGATAATAAAATCTTTCTGGAGTAGTCCACCATGGAAGATCCAGTTTGGTGGATCTTGAAGTGACAAGTTTCTTCCCACCCTGAGTTTAGCACTTACTTAGCTGGTGTCCTGAGAAGTTCTGTGTCCTGAATCTCTTCAATGATGTCCACTCCTTCATTACAGAATGGGTACTCTAGCCCTGGTCTCTTTAGAATAGTCTGACTCCTGATGTCCCCAACAGGAAAGGCAGCATTTTGAAATCTTGAGTATCGTTTTCAGTACTTGTTAAGAAGAGTAATATGCAATATTAAATTGCTTGAAGGCAGTTTGCTTTCTGTGACACAACATACCCTAATTGTATAGACACTAACTCAGCCTAGGTTTGCCTTACCTTCTATAACTCCTGTGTTGGCACATGAGTGTGGCTTCTTTACTGCTGTCTTAAGCAGTGACTGTGATGTTGCTCTAGCAGGAGTATTTGTTCTGTTTGCAATCAAAGGTAGTACAGCAAACTTCAGCTCCTGTCGTGCATATTGACTCGCTACTTGATGCTGCATCCTTAATTGTGCTTATGAAGTTGCTCAGTAAAGTGGATCAGGGAACTGGACTTGGATGTGAATTACCAAACTTAGTTACTTTTTTGTCTTGCTGATTTTTAGCCTGGACCATTTCAGTGAGGGCTTTTGCTGAATGGTCTGCAGTCATGCTGATGACTGCAAATGAATGGATGCATAATATTATTATAGGAATGAAAAATGGAAAAAATGGCAACTGTTTAAGGCTTTTTTATAGGAGCTTAGGAAAGGGAAAAAAAAGGCAATAGACAATAAACAAACCCTGCACAACCTGTTTTTTTTTAAACAGAGGTATTTATATCCCTGCTTAGAAAAATGTATGTTTGACAAAATAAGTACTCAAAGTGTTATAGATTTGTATAGAACCTTCTGCTTCCAGACTGTACAGCAAATAACACAACTTTGTATCAGCTTAGATTTTTCCATATTTGTGAGTTATGTAGACTTGAGATTACAGACAAGGTGGAACAGAACTCTTTTCAGAGGCGCCCAGTGATACACTGGAAGATGGTGTATACAGACTAGATGGACTTTAATTACTGTTCTGTGATTTTATACCTTTGGGTGTAATGACAGCAATAAAATTGCTTTCTCTTGCTTTTCAAGTTGAATACAATGTGAAATTGGGATGTCTTCTTAATGCTGCTTATTTAATTCATCTTATTTAATTTAATTTGGTTTTACTGAGGCTGTAGTAAGATGTCAGAGGGATGTTTTGGTGTACTAAATATCTGATGTGATTTCTTTTTTTTCCCCTTCAGCAAATTTGACAGGCCATGCAGAGAAAGTTGGCATTGAAAACTTTGAGCTCCTGAAAGTTCTTGGAACAGGGGGTAAGATGAACTCTTAAGTTAAATGTTGGAAGCACTGCTCTTATGTATAATTTTGTTTTCCAGCTGAGGTTTTGGTAATTGGAACATTCTTTAAGAAGACAGCACTTTTATATTGCATAGCATATTTTTTCAATTTTTTTTTCACAGATATCATACAAAATTGGAGGTCACATATTCTAGCACAGCACTTTTGAAGATGCACTTTTTTAGAAAAAAAGAAAATATATGGTTGAAAATTTGTGACAATTTAATATAGTTTGTGAAAAACCTAATCTGAGTTAAGACATGATCTTGATAATTATGTTAAGCTTTCAGAGTGGATTTGGGAAAAACCCAGTAATTTTAATATGTTATTAAATAAGAAGCTCCATTTTTTAAATGAATCCATTTTAGGGTTACTGTTGGCTCCATAACTCTGTACTAGTTAGATACTAGTATTTTTAAAAATGATTAATGTTCATGGTTGTATTGTGGGTCAGCACAATGTTGGAGATTTTTAGGATGTTGTAGGATTACTAATGGTAATGAACAAAAAAACTTTGTTTCTCCTTTGCTAAATGGACACACAACCATTAACAACTGGCAGTGAGGCTGTAATTCCCCAATACATCACTGAAAAGAGCAAAGGATTTTGATTTTCACTTTTAGCTGTCATATAGATTCTTTTAGAAATTAAGCTGTTAAATCACTTGAGAGGATATTTTTCTGTTTATGAAGTAAATTTTTTAAAGTTTAAATTTAACATGCTAAAAAATTGAAACCTTGCTGTTAAATTTCAATAGTTAGAGGTAGATACAAGGAAGCTTTAAAATTCATAGATAAATGTTGCATATTCCTAGGTGGAAGCAATACTGATTTTCTGAAATGGTCAGTGTGGATCTGAGTGGGGGTTGACAAAAATGAAATTATAAACAATTATGCACTTATGTGAGGATGTCTTTCTCTCCCACTGATGGAAACATTTGCTGGACTTAAATTTTTGGAATTTTGTCTGTTACCTTTGCCATTGATCTGAGATCACGCTAATATTACAGCTGTCACGTTTGGGGTACAAAGTAGGTTGGTGGTTTCACAAGAATCAGTCTTCATGTTCAGATTAGTTCTGACCTCCTCTTGTCTTAGGCTGTACCTCTGAAATAGCCCATCTTGCTATTAAACTGTTAAACTGTTGTCAGTCAGTCATTCATTGCTGCCTCCCATTCCTTTTCTTCATTAACGGATTGGCCAAATTTTTCTTGGCCTGGAATACTCTTAAGCATAACAGGTAATCGTTAGGCTTGTAGTGCAAAGCTATTCTATTCACTCTGGTTAACAGGATAATTTGTAAGGGACCCCTTTGAGAAAAGTCTGCTTCCGTGGGTTGACAATGGGATTGACTCTGTGTGTGTATGTAGTAAAAAAAGTTGAGCAAGCATGCCTGTCTGACTTCATCCTGCTCTAGTAGTCTTGCTGCTCCAGAAATATCTTTTGTCTAAGCAGATCTCAAACTATTTCAGAAACTCACTGAAAGATTCCTGCAAGCTTTAGGAATCCAGTGATTCCTTGAGTATCCTGAATGGCATTTTTAGGAAGAATAGTCAGCATTTGTTGTGGTACTTGTTTGTTGTTTTTTGGGGGTTTCTTAGCTTTTTTGATACGCAGTTTTCACCATAGCCTGAAGTTTTTGCTTGAGAAATCTAGACCATCAGGGCAGTCAAGGAACTTTGTTCAGTCTCAAGCCTGTGATAGCTAAGACTCACGCACTAAATGTGTCAGAGGTTGCTGCTTGCTAATTACTGGATGGCATTAAATGCCAATGACCTGATCAGAATGGAGCTTGTTCTCTTTGCTTTCAGGTAAGTGACCATCTGTCAGTTGGCAATGTTTGTTGTCACATGGAATTGCTGAAAACAGGATTCTGAGGTTGGACCTCGAAGAGGTCCCTTAATTGCTTGGCCCAAGACACAGTCAGTTATACCTGCATCACCCCTGGTGGTGATTCATTCGTAAAAGCCTCCAGTAGCAGACATTCTGCAACTTTCCTAAGATAATCTTGCTGCTTAAGTTTAATTTCCTAACTTGAGAAACATTCTGGTCATTGCTATAAGCAAATAGAGAAAAGCCATCTTTACTCTGGTAGAGAAAGCTTTATCCTGGTATGAGATTTTAGGTATTATTAACAGTACTATAATATAACTAATGCTAAACAAAACTGTGATGCTGTTTTTAAAATGCTTCACTGTGGAGTTACGCAGCATGCAGTGTTTTCAAACCAATACTTAATTGATCTACAGTAATGCAAGGGAGAATGTATTGAAACCTCACAGTTACATTAAGTGACGACTGTAGATGCTGTTTAAACTAAATACAATATTTAAAGTATATTTTGTCATGATGCAACTGGAATAACCACAGAAGATACTTAAGACATGTTAAATTATACTTTGTTTAAGGATATGTAATTGCTATAGTTTCTTACAGACTCAGTGGTGATTCTTTTCAGGTAATAGCAGTGAAGATTTAAATCTTCATTTTTAAGCTTTATGTTTTAAAAATACAAACATTTAAGATTATTATAAATAGTATCTGTGTGTGCTGGTGTTTCTCCTTTGGGAGCCATTTTTTGTCATAACTTCATGCTACGGCTTGACATAATTTCATACTTACTATTTTCTTTAATTTGAATTGCTTTCTTATATTCTTTTGTGTGTTTTCTTCTAATATATACTCTAAATTGAGAGCATGCTTATTATGTTTTGCTTTTCAGTATTAAAGTTGTATCATACTATATGCTTTCTTCTTTTGACCTGAATCTCAGTGGAAAGACTAGGAAGCAAAAGTCTGAGTTGGATCCTTTTATGTTGCATTAAGGGGGTAGTAATAGAATAAATTTGTCCATTGAAGAAATCAGTAGCACTTTACCTCAGTAAAATGAAATATATGACATTGTGCCACTGTTAATGAAGCTGTTAATAGTGTACTTGTTGCTTTGGGAACAAACTATTACTGGCTTGACTTCTGACTAGCCCATGTTCTACTCAGTATCCAATTTTTGAAATTGCCTAAGTGCTTTTTCTTTCTGTTACTGTATAACCTTGCTAATACAGAATTTTCAGATTTCCTGTCCATGTTCATGTTTCCAGCTTGTCCCTCCTATCTAGTTAAAGCTTTTCTCCCTGTGACAAAGAAAACAAGAGTCTATTCTATAGTAGGGGGTTACTTTTCAGCCAAGTAATCTAATTGCTTCCCAAAGCCAGGAAACGAGCAACAAGAGAAGGTGGCTGTGTTGATTTATGCACGCCCACTTGGCTTATTTGCTTCATTCTTTGAAAATGTGTTTTTAAAATAACAAAACACTGTAGAGTGCATTCTGGTTCATACATTTTTCTACCAATGGATTATTCCTTTTTTTCTAGTGAACTTTAATAAATGCTGCTTTCATTCACTATTTCAACTGTTGTCAAAAAGAAAATACAATTGGTTTTTGAGCATGTGTACTTATAATCCATTCTGCCTTTTGAACTACAGTCCACTAATAAAGACAAACAATAATGAGAAACAAGTATCTTAACTACCAGATATGAGAGGATGTTTTATATATGTTCCTTTGGATTTAGGTGCTTATGTGGGAAGGATATTCACCTTATATGTGGAAGATCCTTAGAATCTGAAGGATTTATTCATATGAAGGGAACAAAATTAGTGGGATGAATGTCAGATTTAAATAACCATCTCGAAAATCTTGTTATACAAGAACATATAATGAAGTTTCATCTAAGAGGTCAGAAAGTATTCTGATAAAGTTAGACTGTGAAATGAAGCAAGTTCTTTTAAAGCATGTTGAAGAAAATATAAAATATTCTCTCATAAAAGGAGGAAAAAGAAAGAAATGGGTCACTGTGCTCAGAAGCGTGACACAAAATTAGTGAGTGCCTAAAATGAATTCCAAACTCCAGTTAAATATTTTACTTCTGTTTCTGCTGAAGACAGCTAGAATGTATACTGAATGGAAATGGAAAATTAGTTTTCTGCATGAAAAACAGATTGAAAAGAGTGGGCTGTGTTCAATCTAAGAACCTGTACAAATTTGTCCTTTTCATACACCAGAGAATTTTGAAAAAATCTGTACATTAAATTGGAGATGAATAGCAAAGATTCTTATTGGAACTGGAATGTCAGAGAGAATAGCAAAAGCAGTCTTACATTTAAGAGGGAAAGGAGAAAATACAATGGTGATCCCAGGCAGCTCTTGGTTAGTAGTTCTGACTTCATCAAACTTCATTGGTATGCATACCTTTAAAACAAGTTTTGAAGAAAATTATTTGCCTTAATAATTAAAAATTGATGGCATCTATATCCATTGGTAGATTGTCTTGCATTTGAGAGCTGCCTTCTAAAAACTGACATGCTTTAAAAATGAAAACAAAGTTAGGCATGTATTGTCTACGATAACTATTTACTGTAATAACATTTACTTCTTTTAAAAAAAGGTAAAAAAGCAAAAAAGAAACAAAAGCAAAATGCTGATATAAAGTACAGTTTAAGATGCAATTTACCCTTTCCTGTCACTTTTTGCCTTTCATATTAATCATCACTCTCTTGTTTATTCTCAGAGTAAGTAATAATATTGGAAAAATTCCATTAATGATTCTTGCCTATCTGATATCTAAGGAAAGATGACAGAGAATGCCTTGTTTTTGACAGTTTGGTCATAGACAATAAGTTGGAAATATTTAGAATGCTATTATTTGAGGTTTGTTAAGGTTTCTGTTTGGCTTTTTTGCCCATTTTCAGCTGCTAGAGCTATATGCTTTTCTAACTTTGCCACATCCCAGTTTTTAATTCATATGGACTGATACTAGCACAGTGAGAGTTCTGCCTCTGAATTCCTTAGGTAGATTAAATGTAAATCCAAATTTCAGAGCAAAGATGTTATTAGGCCTATATTGTACAAAAATACAATGAAATGTATTCAAATCCTTCAATATTTTGTACCTCTGAGCCTTTTCCTTTATAGTCATGTGATTATTCTTACACTGACAGTAAAAAATTGCATTAAGAAAGAGATGTAGCTTATATTAGCACTTGAAAAGATTAATTTTAAAAACGCTGTCTGGATGCAAGTGTGAAGTTTCAATGAATTTAGGAGTCCACAGAAACCATCCAGTGTGCTATAAACAATAAGATTTGTGCTCATTTTTCTCTGCAAGAATCAGCTGGTGTGATGCAATGCCTTAGTGTGCTTGCATTTATACAGAAAGAAGAAAGAAGCAAAGAATGCTTCATATTTTTAACTCATTGTCTTTCAGCAAGTGTGTATTTTAGAATATTCTAATTACTTGCTAAATTGTTACTTAGAATTATATGTATTACTATGAATATGAATATTTATATATATAATTATATCTAAGTATACTTATATCTGTGTTTATATATACTTATGATATATTACTATGAATTTGTATTCATTAAAAGGATAGTAGTAAAAGGGAAGTTTTAGCACCCAATTATATTTTTCCATCTCATGAACTGAGTGCGAATTTGGTATAAATTGCTGGTGTGAAATCTGTTAGTCATCATAAAGGCTGATAGCCATTCTTTAAATTATTTTCTTTCTCTTAAGCTGTAAGGTCAGTCTAATGAAGTTTGTGTCTGTATATGTATTATATAGTCTTTTAGTTTTTCTATAATTTAATGTATTTTCAGTGAATTTGGGGGGTGGATATTTGGTGATTGTGTGTGTTTAATTATGGGGCATATATTGCTGGCTGAATATTTCTGCCTTGGCAGTAGATGAGATGTGCATGAGATTTTATGAGGATGAACATTAAAATGTTGCTCTTTGAGAAATTAAAAAGCTTTACTGAAGTACAATTGTCAGGTAAGAGTACTGCAATTAGCTTATGTGCTCTCTCCTTGCTGCCACTCAAATAAATTGCTTTTGCAGTGTTGTCTTTTAAGTAGATTTCTTTGATGATATCAGAGATTATGGTGCTGAATATATTATGAGTCATTTGATTTAAATAGTGCTACTTAAGATTTATTCTCATAAAAAATGCTGGGAATCATCGTCATTCTGTCAGTCCTTTTCAGATTCCCGAAGAAACAATTTGTGCATGGCAAAGCTCAATGTTGCAAAGTCTTTTATGGCAACAAGAGTATAGTTTCTAGAGGTTCTTACAGTTATTACACTAGCCAGATAATTTTCTCTGATACTACATGTAAAGTTGTAGTAGGTACTGTGTTCTCTCACTTAAGATACATTATTATATGTTTTTATAAAATGCAATTAAAGATACAGGTAGCCAAGTGTTACAATCATGAGGCTTTTGTTCATTTTAATTTAGCTTAATGTTCTCCAACATTTCTGATAAAATTACTGTTTCCTGGTGATGATTAACTGGTGACCATTCAATCTGGTTTATGTATGCTTGAGATCTTGTAACTACAGAGTTGGAGAATGCAACACAAAATGCCAAATCTTTAAAGAGACTGTCCTGCATATCTCACAAAATAGAAAGATGTCACCTATTTTGACTCTATTTGCCATTCTTGAGAGATATGTTATGAAAACTTATTTTATGAAAGCTCTTTTTGCAGATAATGTGTTCTGTAAAGAAGGGAAGCATGATTCCTTAAGGTATGATGACTCAGGTAAAGAACATCTTAAAAAGAATTGTTCAGTAGACGAGCGGTTATCAGTTTTGTATACTCACTGAAGTAGAACTTGGATTGAGGAAAAAAGCTCACATGTCATTTGGTAGTTAAAAACTCTCTATTACCCGTCTGGAAAAAATCCAGAAAGAAATCTGGAGTTGCACATGATGCTTTTTGGGAGCTCTGTGTGCTATAGCATTTTTAAAGGTCAGCTAAATTTGAGTGCCTCACATCAGGACAATATACACTTGTCCAATGTATTTTCAAGTTTGAGATATTTGAGCATTCTCTTTGAGAAAGTGGTGTGAAGGTAGTCACAAGGGTTGGACAAAACAATGAGCTGGTTAGTTTTTCTGTCTCATGATGGCTTAAGGAGAGGCTTACAATGATGGTTTCCTTAGTGAGCTTAGTGAGCAGCCTACAGTTTGGGGTCTGCCTGAGCCAGAGATTCTCTTCAAAGTTTGGCAACACTTGCTGTGCTTTCCTCTCCCTCAGTGATTTATGTAATCTTTTTAAAATTCATCTGCATTTTTGACAGCTGCAGTATCATGGAACAGTAGTTCTACAGTTTAACTGCATATCTGTTTGTGTGCTTTGCATAGTTTTTAATGCTGATACCTAATGATTTAATTTGTTGCCTTAGTTATTTTGTTTCTAAAAAAATGAAAATTTGTTCTTTACCAACCTCCTTATAGTTTTTGATTTTTTTTATTTTTAACTGTCTATAATTTTAAGTATTCTACTTTTTCAGGCTAAATAAAATATGGAAGTATGTTAAATTCCCTTCATGTTAGAGGAGTTCTTTTATCCTTTCCTAATGTTTTCTACTTTTTTTTCTGATGGGAGCAGGGTAGTTGGGGACAGAAGCTACCAAAATAGTGTGCTTCATTCAAGACAGGAGCACACAAATTTTCTACTACAGCATAGGGGATTTCTGGGTTTGTGTTGAAGGTGTGGGTACATTTGTGTCATTTCTTCACTTCAGTAATTTCTTTGAAGTTTCTGACATTCTATTTGGGGTTGTCTTTGATAACTTGAGGTATTTTCCTCTCCTCAGTTCTAACACTATGTGCAATCATGATACTTCATGTGGATTTTGTGTTTACTATTTGAAACTTTCTCTGCCGTTTTATTTTTTTCAGCTACTTAGTATTTTGATACTGTGGTGGATTTTTCAGCAGACAGCTTCAATTTCTGTTGCTTTGGAGAATTTACTAAACCCAGCAAATTTTTTTCCTCACTCTTCATGTATGACTGAATCAGACAGGATGAATTCTTGTGGTGACTTGCTTTCTCTGAAAAAGCAGAATATTTGTTTCTAACCTTTCAGCTTTTTGTCTTCTAATAGCCCTTAATTTTTTAGAGTATTTCCCCCTTTGCACCTATGAGTTTTTAGTGTTTTAAAGACCTTTTTTGTGAGAGCACTGTTAAGTACCTTGATCTAAATAAGTCACCCATTTTATAGTTCCTTTCTCCTGATTCTTTGAGCAATAAGTATTGCCATCTACAAAAGTAAAACTCATTCTTTTACATAATGTCCTCTTGTGTCTACTACAGAATCACAGAATGGTTGGGGTTAGAAGGGACCACTGGAGGCCACCTAGTCCAGCCCCTCTGCTAAAGCAGGTTAACCCAGAACATATTGCATGGAATTATGTGCAAGTGGGTTTTGAATAGCTCCAGAATTGGAGACTCCACAGCCTTTCCAGGTAGCCTGTTCCAGTGTTCTGTCACTCTCAAAGAAGTTTGTCCTCATATTCCTATGGAACTTCATATTTTTCGGTTTGCGCTGGCTGCCTCTTACCCTGTTGCGGAGCACTATGGAAAGGAGTGTGGCCCCATTCTCTTGAGAGCTGTCCATAAAATATATGTACACATTGATGAGCTCCCCTAAGTCTTCTCCAGGCCAAAGAGGAGAAGAAATAGGCTGCTTCTTATTTCACGTAAGAAATGTTCCTGTTCTCTAATCATCTTTGTATCTCCTTCTTTGTAGAAAGATGCCAGATTGTTCAAGCATGGTTTCCCCTCGGTGAATTCATGTTTGCTGTTTCTGTCACCTCAGAACACCTTTTCCTCCACATGCATATATATGATATCCAGGATGAGTTGTTCCATCACCTTTCCAGGGATGAAAGTGAGGTTGCTTGGCCTATGGTTTCCTGGATCTTCTTTCTTGCCCTTTTTAAGACTGGTGTGGTATTGGCTTTTCTTCAGTCCTCAGGAACCTTTCCTGTACTCCATGGCTTCTCAAAGACAATGAAGACTGGTCTAGGAGAAACATGTGCTAAATCCCTCAGCACTCATGGGTGAATCCCTCCAGGGCTCATGAATCTGTGGGTGTCGGGTTTGCCTAACCCTATCTTCAACCAAGGGAAAGCTTCCAGGGCCCCAAGGGATTCTTGAGGGCCAGCCTTAGCAGTGAGTAAGAAGCAAAGGTGTTCAGTAACTCTAGTTTCTCTGTACCTTTTGTCACCAAGGCATCTACTTCATTGGGCCCATGTTCTCCTAAGTCTTCCTTCTGCTACTGATATCCTTGAAGAAGCCCGTCCTGTCCTTAATATCCCTTGCCAGATTTAATTCCAAGTGGACCTTTGCTTTTCTTGACACATACCTGCCATACTCTGACAGTACTCCTGTATTCTTCCCTAGCGGCCTGGCCCTTTTTCCTCATTCTGTGAATTTCCTTATTCTGAGTTTTGCCAGAAGTGCCTTGCCCATCCATTCAGGTCTCCAGCCCCCTTTGCTTAATGTCTTATTCACTGGGATGTCGTGATCTTAAGCATAGAGGAAGTGCTACTTGAATATTAATCATCTTTTTTGGACCTGCCCTACCTTCTAGAGACCTAACCTATGAGATGCCTCCAAGCAGGCCCTTGAAGATGCCAGAGTTATTTTTCTTGAAGTCCAAGGGCTATAATCATATTTATTTCCATGCTTCTTCCATGCAGAATCCTGAACCCCACCATCTCATGGGCATTGCAGTCAAGGCTGCCTTCAGCCATCACTTTCCCAAACAGTTTTTTTTTTGCTCCTTAATACAAGGTCCAGTGAAACATCTCTCCTTGTGGGCTTCTCCACCACCTGTGTCAAAGTTATCAGTGCTCTGCAGGAACCTCCTGGGCTCCTGTGTGCCAAGCTGTGATGTCTTTCTAGCAGCTGTCAGAGTGGTTATGAGGATTGTGGGCCTGTTATGGTGACAGCTACTTCCTGCTGTCTGTGGAATGCCTCATCTACTTCCTCTTACTAATCAGGTGGCCTATAGTAAATACCCATTGCACTAACACCCTTTTTAGCCTATCCCCTAATTCTTCCCCATAAGCTCTTGGCACCTCTTTAATCCACCCCTAGGCAAAGCTTGATACATTTTGGTTTCTATTTTACATAAAGAGACCTCCACCACCTTGCCTTTCTGGCCTCTTTCCTAAAAAGTATGTAACCATCCATGATAGTATTCCAGTTATGCAAGCTATCCCACTGTATCTCTGTAATTGCAGTGAGATCGTGGCCCAGCAGCTGCACGCTAATTCTAACACTTAATGTTTCTACAGGTTTGCCTGGTAAAGATACCAAATTTAATTTAATGTAGAATTCCCAGGAGTCCTATTAAGTCCAGTATGAGAGCCTCAGAAAGCTCCTATGTACGAAATACTGATGGGAATAATTCATTGGTTTTTCTACAGGTTTTTGTAACTTCAGTGCTATAAAACTAGTAATAGTATATGAATTAAGCAAATATGAGCAGACTATTTTAAGAACAAAAAATAGCATCTCTTTCTTGGAACTCTTGCTTAATTCTAGGTGTTGATGTTTTATGTTGTTACAAAGGACAAAATCATCAGCTTTTAAAATTGTTTTTAAATACTTAAGCGGTTCAATTGCTTTTCCCACTCTTGCAGCGTTCAGTTACGAAGCTCATTTGTTTGAAATTTTGCTCAGAAAAGGTCAGTCTGAAAAGGTGTTTTAGTAGATTTTTAGCCTGAGTGATTACTGTCTGCCATAACAATAAGTAATTGAAAGTAATAATAGCATCAGCCAGATCTGTAGTACAAATAGGTAACTTGTGGTTTTTGTCTCTTTTTCTCTTTCTTTTCTTTGTTTTTGGGGTTTTCTTCTCCCCAATTTTTAAGCCTATGGAAAAGTATTCCTAGTGAGGAAAGTAAGTGGCCATGATGCTGGAAAACTGTATGCCATGAAAGTACTGAAGAAAGCAACAATAGTTCAAAAAGCCAAAACAACTGAGCACACAAGGACAGAACGACAAGTCTTGGAGCACATTAGGCAATCACCGTTTTTGGTCACGTTACATTATGCCTTCCAGACAGATACAAAGCTTCATCTCATTTTAGGTGAGTACTCTTCAGGATTCAAGTTCTTAAAATAAAAGAAAAAAAGAGCCCTTTTATCTCTGTTTTGTAAGAGTTTTTTTATGTGGTTTAAAGTACAGTGTGTTTGGAGATTGCATGAGAAAGCATAGGAAGTAAAATACTGTTCATCTTCAACAGTGTCTTGTTTGTGGTTTTCCTGTTTGAGCCTCAGTGTGCTACTCTGACTTGGGGGGGGTAGTGGTTATCTAAAAATGTATATGAATATTCATCAGTGACCTGGAAGCAGTTGCTTTGTTAAAGGTTTTGTTTAATGAGATAATTTGATCTTTGAGTAAACCTGCATGTTTTAATTTTTGGGTGTTAAGAAATAATCCAAAATCACACATTCCTGCGCTGAAAGAAGAGCTTGTTCATAAGGTTTGGTACTACTCTAATTTTAGAAATATTTCTACCTTTCAGATTAGCAGCAATTTTAGTGTTTGGTGTATGAGATGTATTTTTAAGAGAATTGCCAGCAATTTTTAAAACCTTGTTACTTAGAGTATTTTAAAAGAATTACAAAATGAATGATTAATATAAGGCTTGGTTTCATGATATACTTCTGTAGTGAAGTGTTTGAGGAAGAAAATTGTCTTTTAATTGAAGTGCAAGTTTTGCATTCCTTTTTATCCATAACTTCAATTTTTTAACCTTTATTAACAGTCTCATTAACATCAAATTAGCAAAATTTTATTAACGTTAAATGAACCTACACCTCTAGCTCTCAATTCTTAGAAAGGTGCTCTATGCACATACCTTAGTTTCATATACTATGGTGAAATAATAAATATGTAGAACTGAAATGGAGTATTCACTAGATTCCTTTTGAAAATGGGAGTTGAAATTGCAGTATAGGTTCTTGCAAATTCCTCTGACTAGGATATTAAAGAAATACATAAAAGATTGTCACAAATCGTTAGAAATATATTGATGGCTTTGTGATTCCTTGATAGTAATTGTTAATAATTAAGGTTTTGAAATTTATATTGAATTTAATGTTATTGACTAATAATTTGGAAAAAATTGAAATATTAAATGGGGTAAAATGTGAACATTTATTATAAACATTATAGAGCTATTCTTTAAGTCCAGGGTTTTTTTGCTAAATGCACCTTAGATCCCGTTAGAAATACTAAAAAAAAAGAAGGTGGGGAAACCAAAACAAACAAGAAACCCCTCAAACCTGAGATAGATGTATTTGTAACCCAAAAATAAATACATAGTAGGGGGGAAGTTTAGGTGATAAGCATAATTAGAAGGCCATAAAAGCCTCTTGTATGAAAGAAAATTAAAAGCTTGATATTATATTCTCATAAGAGTCAAAAAGGAGCAAGCCCAATAGTTCTGAAGAATGCTGTATAGCAGATTGTACAGAAGGGACATGTGTCCACTGTAATGCAATGTTGAGGTGATGTTTGAAGCAAGAAATTCATAGCTAAGATATAATTACAGCCTTTTGTTTTGTTTTTTTCTTTTTCATAAGTTCTATATCCATTCTCAGCATATATGTTGGGGCCAGAAAGGTCCTTTATTCCTTCATTTTCAGCAGAAAATAGGAGTAATTAGTTAAATTTCTTTTAATGACTTTCTGTAACAGTGAAAAATTTTTCTCTTTAACATGGTGTAAAACTACTTTATAAATCAACTTGTCTTCACACCCTCCCTGAGGGGAAAAAACCCAAACTGTTACAAGTTCTTCGTATCTTATTATGTAAGTCTGTGTAAATCACTTTAATTTAGCTTTGGAATTTAAGTGTTTCAGAGACTTCTGGATTTTGGGGGGAACCAGTATTTGTCTTGTACTTAGCTGAATTTGGTGTGTGAGCTACCTGCCATTTTAGTTTTTAGAGGTTATAGAATTGGAGCCTCAGTGCAATATTTAGTACAGTTCTTCATGCTATCAGATTACATAGCTGTATGAATTTAGACAGAATCAAGTACAGACATGCAGCTGCATTTCTGCCAGCTTTCCAGAAAATGGCTGGGAGCTGATTCCACTTTTTATGTTGGCTTTAAACTATATGGAATAAACGAAGTGCTGTATCCATCAATTCTATACAGAACTTTTCACACAAGGTTAACCATCTAATACTTAAAGAAAATAGCTAAATAACCTGAGCTGTCAGGTAGAGTTTATACTGAAGTAACCAGGATTTTTTTTCCATTGTGTCAGTGATGCATTTGATCTCACACCAAGAATTTGAAGGCTGGTTGTTTCATTGGGCTGTGGTTAGTGTTACAACCTGGATAGAATTAAGCTTGTTGTGCAACTCCTGTGGCAGCTTTGGTTTGCCTCTGTCACAGTCCTTAGAACAATTCAATAGCAATTCCATGCTTGCTAAGTTAACAGTTCTGGCTAGAAATATTTAAAAAATTTGTTTCTTTTACCTTTTTTTATGTGCTGAAGCTTTTTTAGAAGAAGGAAGCAATTGTAAAATGTAGGTTATTTATAGTTCATTAAATCTTTTTAATTTGCTTAGTAGTCTAGATAAATAATCCTTCTCACATTGTTTGATTGCACTAATATTCCTTTTCAAAGAGAGAACTGGAGAACTGAAAAGTGGAGAGAGATCAGAATGTGTGTAATTTTTTATCTATGATTTCTCCTTCAAATTATTAACTTAAAATAGGATCAGACCCCATTTATGGATTTCTGTTTTATACCAACAAATCTATAGAAATAATATTTAAGAAAATACTGAGTAAGATTTTGTGGGGCATGTTCCCTGCTCGGTGTATGTAGACTGCAAATACAGTAATGGAGGCTGTGAGGTTGCAAATCAATGGCTATAATGTGCACTACAGTCATAAACAGCCCTACATCTAAAATGTGTTTGTGTTAACCGTGGAGCTCTGTCGTAATAATTTTTTTTCCCCCTCTGCCTTACTGTGGGAAAATCCTCATGTCATAGTCTGCAAAGAATGAGTGTGGTTTCCATGAGGGAGTGTATGTGGAAATAATCTACAGTGAGTTTTGCCATCAAGGTTTTCCTTGTGAAGGGAAAATTTTGTACTTGTCCATAGTTGACTATTTTCCCTCATACCTGTTTTCTGAATTGCTTTTCTTTGTGTCAGTCTGCCTTGTTGTTCATCAGAGTATTTCATAAGAGTCTACAAGGATTCTGCTTGTAAATATCATTTGGACTTATTTATTTTCATATTCCTAAATAACTGAAAGACTGATTTTTGTGAAAAAGCCCATCTTTATAATTTAGGAATAGTTGAGGCTTATTTTATAGTTTTGCTGCTTATTCAAAAGTGGATCTTGTTCTTCCTTCAGTCCTCTAAGAAATTGAATATTGCATGATGAAATACTAGTGAATTGCAATTAAGGAAAAGCATCTGATAATAGAATGTGTTACTGAACAGCTTACAAAGTACCTAATAATATTCCATTAAGAAAATAAAGTTGTCAGAAAGTGAAATTATAAGGTTCTGTGTTCTATTTTTTAGACTATATAAATGGAGGAGAATTGTTTACTCATCTTTCACACAGAGAGAGATTCTCAGAAAATGAGGTGCAAATTTACATCGGAGAAATTGTTTTGGCACTTGAACATCTCCACAAGGTAAAATAACTTTATTCTGGTACTGATTATGAGAACTTACAGCTGTATTCTTTCTGTATCATATAAAATTAATAAGGAGAACTATTGTTTTAGATTGTTTTAAATTGAAAATAACTTTATCTAGCGATGGGGCACTAGTTGTAGAAATAATCCCCAATGAAGTGTCCCTCCTTGTGCACCAGATTAAGGCCACACATTTTTGTCTGCAGAGTGAAGAGTAGTGTTATTGACAAATTATTTGTTCATTTTTAGTAATCCTTGTGAAACAGGGTCTGTCACTAAAACTAATTTGTAGTCAACACGAACAAGTTTTGGGTTGTATTGTTCAGTTATTCTTGTTTCTACACAACTGAGTAGTAGAGTCCTAGCACAACTGTAGACATGAAAAGTGTTACGGTTCTCAGAAGTAATAAGTAGATTTTTAGACTATTACAA
Organism: Toxostoma redivivum; assembly: GCA_013397375.1. NCBI lineage: Eukaryota > Metazoa > Chordata > Aves > Passeriformes > Mimidae > Toxostoma > Toxostoma redivivum. Next base: position 1,553,340 of record VXBI01013279.1, on the reverse strand, counting down.
AGCATGCATGTATGTATGGCCGATGTATGGTCTATGTCTAGACCTGTCTATAGCAGGAGCATCCATTTTCATTCTTAATGAGAGCAGAACTTAGTATTGCACTCAATAGCAAGTATTTGGTCCCTTTTAGACTCAAGGGATATACAGTATGTCCTTGAAATTTTAAGACAGTAATGCACAGTGTACTTTTGAGGATTTTTTTAATGTAATTTTAAAGTTTGTTCTTCAAAGGCTTTTAAAAATTGTCTTTTTTGAAGTGCAACTTCTGTGTCAGATTACCTTAATGTTAATTTTTGTGGCTTTATATTTAAAACATCACCAACATCATCTTGATGTGGTTACACTATTTGGAAATACATTTTCTTATATTCTGTTTGCAGTTGGGGATTATATATCGGGATATAAAACTTGAGAATATTCTCCTCGATTCTGATGGCCATGTGGTGCTGACAGACTTTGGTCTAAGTAAGGAGTTTCTTACTGATGAGGTGAGTATTTGGCTCTCTAGTAAGTGTGGACAGAATTAAGCAAGATGACAAAGTCTCATTGAAATTCTAAGCACATTTTAGAAGGGTGGAAACCCTACATTCCAGACTCGTACATCATAGAACAAAATCTAGTTGTCTGTGTTACTAGGTTTTGAGCTTTCAGTTTATTGGTTTTAGGCCTGCCAGTGTTGTCATACATCTTTGTTCTAGTTTTCCCTGAAAAACCTTCATACTTTCTTCTGCTGCCCTTGACATGAAAAGGGAAAGACCTGCATAAGTCTAAAAAGTCACTTACGTTTTCATTTTCAGATGCTTTAAAAAAAAAAAGAGTTGACTGTGCTAAATCTTTGCAATGACTAGGCAAATGGTATGCTATGACTCCTCTTTATGCTAATAATAATTAATGTATTATTATCTTGTCATTTTCTCATGTCTTTGTGTCACTTTTAATAAGCTTAATTGCAAGCTTTTAGGATAAAAGCTTATCTCTTACTATGTAAGTACATAGTACCTAACACAGTGATCTCTGACTATTGATGTTAGCTGTTAGTTATTTGTAAGGTACAGTTCTACCCCCAAATAGGCTTTTGAGATTTCAGAGAGTAAAAACTGTGCAGGATTTTGCTTACGAGAAAATTTTAAAATTTATGCTTTTTGGCTTTTAGATTACCTATCACAGGTATTGAAATCTGGGACTGTAAATCTAAAAGTCTTTGTTAGAAGCCGCCAAAGGTTTTTCTAAAAATAGATAGCTGGTGGTTTCCTCTAGAATATTTGCATTTCAAATGGAGTCTGGTAGGATTTAGGAGGGACTATTTTCAAAGATACTAAATTTTACTTTTTGAAGCAGGAAGTAGTAGAGATAATGTCAGTATATTCCCTCTAAGTTACAGCACATAACCAAGAGGAGGCTCAACTGGTATGAGAAGGGATTAGCAGCAGATTGCCACACCAGTGCCAGAGAGTAAGTGCAGAGAGATCCAGTTTTCATCCGGAAAGAATGAAAGTAAAAGGTGTGGCTAGGGTGAGTGGGACCTGTTAGAGCTGTGAGAAGAACTGTAGTAGGTACAAGAGACAAAGTCAAGTACTGGTATTACTGCACTGAGGGGCAAGAAAAGGAGCAGTACCCCACCCTCTGAGCCGAAGCTGAATGAAGCCTACATCTTCACTGTGTTCAGAATTATGTTACAATATATCAGAACATGAAAGTCTCGAACCAGTTTTTTTTAAGAAGTACATCTCATCCATGCTCACCTTTGGCACATCATTTACAAGGAAGTGCAAGGAAAGGGGAGGACTTGGATAGGCATCAGAGATCTGTTTGCTTTATCCACACTCTGAATTGAATTCCTTTTTCTCCAGTTATTAAATAAATCCATCTTGCTCCTTGGTCATTTAGTGTTGGTTCTTCAGACTCTAATCCATTCTGTTTTCAGTATATACCTTAGAAATGTGTTCATTTAACTGTATTTTTTCTTTTCTTCTCTTTCATATTTTATATTTGTCTTCCCTGCAAAAAATCTCAACAGTTCTCATGTTTCTTTTAACAAAAAGAGTAATTGCAATTGTGTTGTTTGCTTTCAAAATGTAAGTAATTGTCTGCATTTGACTAAAGTTTTTGCGTGCTATTTTAATTTAGCTACTGAACTTAGACATTATTAAAATGACGCATTTACACAGAGAAATTGACGTTTCATATTGTATTTTCTGTAGATAATCAAACTACTACTAGAGCACTTAAAATTCATTACAATAGATACTTACACTTCTGAACCAGTGTACTTTAGAACAGGTAGAATTTGCCTGTAGAGCTGTTTTCATGCTCACTAGGCTAGCACTTTTAAGTAAAATTACCCAGCTGTGTAAGTTGGGTAAAGGTGTTGCATTTGCAATTTAATCAGTGCAGTGTACTTTCCTTTCTCTCCCTTTCTTCACATTTCTTTGGTGGTCCGCCTGCTTCTTGCAAGAATTTTGCCATTAGAAACACATACTTAAGCAAGTGAAATTTATTCTAGTAACCCCCTCTTTAGACTGATTATCTGAAACAAGTTATATTAAGGTTATTAAAAATGTGTAAAAATCATAGTAGAAATATGTACTATATTTAGAGTTATTATTAGAGAGAAATACTTCACCATGTATTTATGAATTTTGGGTGGTTTTTTTTGCTAGAAAACATCGTGATTCAATGTTTTCATTATCTCTGCTGTAATATGACGACTGTTAAAGATTTCTGTGCACCTGGGCACCTAATGAATCAAAACAGGACTACAATAATTGCAGCAGACTGACTGTTCTGCAGTGGAGAAGTTGGAAGCTGCTTTTCCTTAAGCTTTGTTTGACTGAAAGGAAGCGAATGTCTGTAACTTGTAGGAAAACAGAAACCTACTGATTTCTGCCATGCAGCTGCTGAAGCATGTGTGAAGAGTACATTGTCAAATATTCTCTCTGTGAAAACAGCATGCAAGAATTAAACATCCAAGTTAAAGCAGTGCATCTTTAAGAGCTTTAAAGTATTTTATGGTACTGCTTTGCTAAAACCTGAAATTTGTCTTTTACAACTGAATCAACAGTGATGTTGCCTTTATTTTTCTTTAAAATGAAGCAATATGCCTTAATTTGCATGTAAAAAGAAGAAATAACCTGACTAGAATAAAGTAGTTCAATAAAAAGGAATTTTCATATAGAGTAGGTCAGTATCACAAGGTATTTAAGTATGAAATTACTTTTGTTGCGAACTCTATTTAAAAGCTCGTAAAGACCTACAGTTTTATTGGCCTAACCATAGAATGGGATTAGGTAAGCGATTTAGTATTGCTTTTTATGGCATTTGTATTCTTAATCCCATGATGAATTTAAGGCTAGTGTTTCTGATTCTTAAATCTCAACTGAATTGTAAACAAAATTGGGATAAAAAGGACAACTTTATAATGATGTTTTCATGCATCTCAGTCTAGTGTTTGTCTAATTGGGTTTCAAAATACATTTGCACATTACATTAATATAAGTAATTATAGGGGATGTGGAAAATTGGTATAACTTGAAACTTCTACAGCACTGTTTTGTTTGCACAAGTGAAATCACTTCAGTGGATTTTTTTTTTGTCCAGTCTTTTGTCCAGTAATACATTTATCTTTAAAAACCCTAGAACTCTTAAATTGTTGTTTTCAGGTTTTTTTCATCATATTTTTTGTGTGTTACCTTTATCTTGTGGAGTTGTAACTTGACATTTTTGTCTTTTTTTCTCATTAATGGCTCCACTTCTCTGCTGGAATTGTTTTGATTTGGTCAATGTCAGTTTAACCTAGTCATCAGATCTGGTCCTAATTTTGATATGTATTGCTAAAGTGCTACTTTATTTCTTAAAATCCTTCTTTCCCCTCATATTGCCTTTAATTCTGTAACTAACTAAAAATCATATTTTAGTATACATGGAGATCTTTATGACTTAAGCAAAGTATGATAAACACATGCATTGAATTACTGTAAAAATGATCTATTTGACCATGCATAATAATTTTCTTCTCAATTAAACCCAGTAAAGTACACTTTCTTCCACAGTGTAGTGAAGTGCTCAATTCTTCTGCGTTGGTACACGTCTTCTACATTAGCATAAGTTTTTTTCTGAAGCTTTTGTGTTTGCTTAATGAAGTTTACAAAAATTAGATAGTAAATACTGAATGTTGTCAGTCTTCAAACAGTGTGTCTGTGAGCATTCAAGTGCCTTAGTAATAAATAATATAAAAATGGATATTCAGTATGAGAGATGATTGAATTAAAACCTGGAGTCTGTGTACTTCTGATATATAGAATGAATAGTTCATATACATTGTTGTTTCTTCATCTGAAAAATCTCTTGATGAGATTTGCAAATTTAGTTATAACTCAAATGCTTTTCACTGTTGAATTGTTTGTCTTCATTTATTTGATAATAGAGTGAATATTCTGTTCTGGAAAGAAAAGTAGTGTGTATTTTTAAAATATTTTAAAGAACATTTTATTGGAGGAAAAATTTCATTGGATTAAAAGAAGGCTAGTCCACTATGGGTTTTGGTAGATGAACCAGGAAGAGATTTTTACACATTCTTAGTGCACTTTAAAGGTAGTCCAGAACAGACAGAAGTGACTATAACTCATTAAGTGCTTCTGGAATGGTCATTTAACGTGAGTGACCTAGTAGATTAGCTATGCATTTAACTTAAAAGAACTCTTTATAGTTGTCCAATGAAAGTGATAGCATCTTATCATTGCAATTAGACAGTTCATCCTCCCAACACTGAGTATTCTCTTGCAAAAATGAGTAAAATTACCCATACTTCATACTTGCTACATATGCTTGTGTTTTAGTTAAAGGATTGCTCCATGATCTAGACATAACACAGTTATAAGAAGTAGACTTACATTTCTTCAAGGAGAAAAAAGTAAGAGTAAACGGTATAGTGAAATTAGTCCACAGAAGTTAACATCAGTTGTAGATCTGTCCGGATAATTAGTTTTGGAAAAAGAAATGAAGCATTGGCAAAAACTTTTTGCTGTGTTTGGTGTACTTCAGTTGGCTCAGTTTTAACTGTCCCAAAATTGAATATTAAGAACATACCAAACACTCTAAAGGCACATCACTGAGCTGGACTAATTTAATTGGAAAACCAGGTCATCAGTGAGCAGTTGACTGTTTGAGCCTTTGCCCAAGAGGTTTCCCTTTTCAGTGCTTATCACAAAGAATATTGTGCTTTTCCAGCATGGACCAGTAATGCAGAAGACCAGAGCATAACACAGTTTCTCTCCAGATTTTGATGCCAAAATATTGAAGCACTGTTAAGAATTTTTGCAAGACAGATCATGATTTCTTACAATGACTGCTTTAAGGATACTGATTTCCTATTGTAATATACCATTTAAAAAGAATCCTGTTTTGAGGAGAAACACCAACTTCTGTGTTAAGTATTCTTTTATCCAGTCGTCTATTGGATATTAGGTTGCTTGTCAACTCAGAAAAATTCTGATTCTGTTTTCCAAAGGAAAACAAGTAACTTTGAAGGCAAATGCTCCCATTGCCATTGATCCATTTTTCTCATAGTTTTTTTTTTTTTTTATCATTTTGAATAACTGTGAATACCTTACTTCCATGAAACTTGGGCAGCCAGGAGAAAAATTTAAGTGACCAGAGATTCACAGCCAAATGTAAATTAATTTACGACCAGATGGATTGTATTTGAGCATAATTGTCCACTCCTACCTTTTACATCTGGATCTCTCTGAAACTATAAATATTTGGCATATTCTATATGATTTTCTTTATTAAAAAAGCCAAGCTGTTGAAGGCTTGTAGTGGCAGCTAGCAGAATTCTTCCCAGAATTAGTGCTCTTCCATACCTTATAATTTTGCTTATTTTTGAAGAAAAATGAGTTTTTCAGGTTTTGCTTTGTATATGGTTCTTTCATAGTACTGTTGCCTCTCTGTTTTCAAAAGGACAATGCTTTAGAAACAAGCCTTCCAAAAACTGGAATTTTGAGAAGAACCTAGTACAAAATGTTCATCCAAGTTGACAGTGGTACATACTTGCATTCCTCCCACACAATAATATGTTGTTTCTGGTTTTTTTTGTCTGCAGAATTGAGACTTCTGTTTTCTCTAGTCTTATTTATTTGTTTAAAATCCATTAGCAGGAACTGGTTGAAATAATTCCTTGCAGAATTGTAATTGCACTGTACCATGAAAGCAAACATAGGTGTTGTAAAAGTCTGTGTAAAGGGTTCTTGACCAGTTGACATGAGATGAGGGTGTGGCCTTCCACTGACTTTTGTTCTGGGCTCACAGAGGCAGAGGCCGTGGGTTTCTTGGTTAATGCAGTTAAGGTTTAGCTGCCCTTGCGTCCCCTTTAATTGCCTGTTCTGATGACATCTGCTGGCAGGCAAATCTCATTCTTGCTTGAAAAATTCAGTAGCATAGTTCCATGTGTATTTTGGAAGCAGAAATCATTAGTCTAGCTGTGGCAAGAGGCATGGTAACCAAAATGGTATTTTGGCTTAACTGGCTTCTTCAAGTTGGAACAGCCACCAGGATAGGATGTTCAATTAATTTCACATGACCCCGAACTTTTAAAAAAATTCTTCATATGATGACATTTCAAACTAGTGGACCTTTGATCTGCCCTATTGCAGCTGTTCTTGCTCTAATCTAAACTTCTGTTTTTATATTATAGTCTTTATTTTGATTTTGTTATATACAGCAGAGCGGTCTACCTAGTGTACCACTGAAATTTCTTGACCTTTGTTCTTCCTCCTCCGTCTCCTGCAAAGGTTATAGTTTTGGTTGTGAATAGAAGTTTACAGCTACAGAAGCAACAGTCTTCAGCTGGGAGACTTTTTGGTTGAAGTTATATTTTCTGATATGGACAGCTTAATTACTCAGTGTTAAGTCTGGATATTATCACCAATAAGTTTCCCAAAATAGTTGAAACTTTTAAAGAGAAGTGAATAAAAAGAAGAAACCAGTCAGTATGGTAAGGACCTTGTTGAAGCAAGATTTTTTTTCCCCCCCATTTTAAACCTATATCACATCTTTGAACTGTGAGGGATCTTTCTGCCAATTTTCTTATGTCTTCCTAAATTAACACTGTAATTATTGTTATTCTGGGCAATTAAAATGACAGCGAAAGATGTTACGGGTATAATTTCTATGGAAGTGGGCTTTTTCCTTGGTACGTTTTTATTTTTGAAGTAAATACCTCTGATAGGATGTCCTCTAAGGCTCACTGAAGGTACAGGACCTGTTTCTGCCAAGGATTCAGGCTTTTTAGTGTTTACTTGTGATTTTTCTGAAATGCAAAATCCATTCAGCAGGGCAGCTTGTTAGAAGAACCTCTGCTGTGTGGCCTTTACATATTATCAGTAAATTTTCAGTTATGATAGCATTCTTTTGATTTATCCTGTCATCCTAGTTTTCTTATTAAGCTTGCTAAGGAAACTCTAATACATGATCAGTAGCTTGCAGCCAGTTTTCTGATATGAGATACTCTGTGTGATACTGCTGAACTCTTCAACTGCTCAAATTCTTCTGTCCTGTAAGCTGTTTCTGAAGGAACTGTGGTTCTTGACTATTTGTCAGGAAGCAGCAGGACGAGGAGACTGCTCCCTGCATTAGTGTGAGCTAAGGGTGACCACAGCAAGTGGATCCATGTGCTCACTGACCAGTGGTGCAAGCAGATCAGAGGGAGTCTAGTGCCAGAAAAACAGGGCAAGTGTCCAGCTGTTATCAGAAAGGTTTGATGTGAGGAGAGAGGCTTGAGGACAAGTCAGGATTTTAATTTGGTGGATTAGTGTCAGTGAGGTACCCAGCCAAGTACAGGTGTGTACCTACAGCACATCTGATGCAAGGTTCAAGAATGGAAGCCTGAACTTCTGCTCCCAGCTGGAAGTGCAGAAAGCCCCTGACAGATTCCACACAGGTTACTCAGCTGTGTTTTGTCAGAATTGGTCTTGAGCAGAGATGCCTTAACCCCTAGGATTAGTGAAAGAGGTTGTGGAGCCTGTTGTTAAGCTCAGGGCCCTGGTATGGGTGCCCTGGAAAAGTTTTCACAATTTATGCTTGTGACAAAACCCTTAAGTTAGGACTTTCAGGACTCTGAATACATACACTCACACCTGTACAAAATAGGAGCAATGATGATATTGATTTCTGTATTCTAGAAATTTTGGTATGTATCTTCATTTCTAATTAATGCTGCCTGAAACTTTGCAGTACCTTTAACAAAGGAAGAAAGACAACTTGGGACTTTAAGCATTTGTTCAGAGGTATATGCGATTAAGGAAGGTAGTTTTACTCCGCTGTGTTTCCCTGGATTAATCAAATGAACAGTGAGAGTTCTCTGGTGCAGTACAAACAAGAAGTAGAACTTATTTGCTCTAGGTTTTAATCATGCCTTTTGACCCTAACCTACCATCTGTTCTATTAGCAAGGTATTCCCATTAGAGAATATCTACACTATTATAGAACTTTTAAGGAAGAGTAGCTTTGTTTTTACTTATTTACAATTTACAAAATTTATTTAAGGAGTAAAGTTTCATGATTTGAAGGAATATGAAAGTATTATGTAGCATGTTAGTTTCAGAATGTGTCATATCTGATGTTTCAGGTAAGTAGTCTAGCTCAGTTAAGAACAAAGTATTTGTACAGTAAGTAGTTGGAGAACAGAAATCAGTCTGTGTTTCAAAGACGACCTTTCAAGTAGTTGGAGAAATGGGTCCTAATTTTAAATTATGAAAAGAACGAGTTCAGTGAATACTGTCTAAATAATGTTTGCACAAAGACTTGTGAATTAAATAAGCCTCAAGATTTTATGACTCAAGTGTCTGTTGGAACAGTAGTGGCACATTGGATGAAGTTGATCAAGTTAAAGAAGTACTTCAAAGGCTGTACATTTATATTTTAAATAATACATATTCAAATGGCAAAATAATGTCTTAAGACACTTGAATGCTTTCTGCACCTGCATTTACACTTTGAAATTAAAGTCATAATCGTTTGAGCTCTGAAGCATTTGTCTTGTATGGCAAGGAAACGTTGCCCATAGTCTTGTGCACGTGTGCAGAACAGTGTACTCAGAATATGCCTCAGTATTTGAAGCCAGATACTCTGAATACACTTTTCAGTTATGTGGATCTCTATTTCCATAGGTAAATTAATTTGATTTTGTTGAGGCCCTAAGCTAATTATGTTCTACCTATTGAAGGAGTTACAATACTATGTAACAGTTCCTTGGGATCAGGTCCTCTGCTCTGAGAAGCATTGCAACGCCTTCACCTCCAAGGTGCTTCATTTACCTTTACTAAAAGATATGCTATTGCATAAACATTCAGGATTGATGCTGAACTTGGTAAAGGAAGAGAAATCATAACCATCTGTTGTGTGATAGAAAACTATCTCCAGGTTAACTGTAAACATTAGAGTGCTGATTTGAAACAAACATAATGACACCTGTTCAAAGACAAGGTCAATACTGTAGTGAGTTGTTAATTATGGGTTAGCCACACTTCTGTTTCTGTCCATTAGTGTCATAATTGCTTGCTGTTCTGCAACTCAGAGGAGTGCGCCACAATGTTTAAGGCAGGCATGCTGAGAGAGGGAAGAAAATGAGCATTCTAAGTTAGACCAAACAATTCTTAAGCTCAAGTATTTGCAAGGTGTGCGTATTCAGTGAGCATTCACCTATAGGTAATCCAAGTTTAGTTGTTTTTTAAGAACATCCTTTTTTGTCTTACATCTCATAACATGGAAGTGGTAATAATGTGGCTTTTGGAATTTGTATTTATGTTATACAGTTGAATGAAATGTAAATTTGGAGTGGGTACAAAATAAGACTTGGCTGTGGTTTCAAAACGAATGTTGAAATGCAGGTTACCAGTGGCATTTTGTGACAATTTCATAGTGGAATGGATTGCTGGAGGTCATCTTACCCAACTTTTTGCACCAATACAGTCACCTAGAGCTGGTTGCCCACAAGTTTGAATATCTCCAAGGAAGGATACTCCACAACCTTCATGGCCAGCCTGTGTCAGCTCTCAGTCACCCTCACAGTAAAAAAAAGTGTTTCTTCCTCTGGTCCTGTCACTGGGCACCACTGAAAAGTCTTGCTCCCTCTCTTTTGCATGCTTCCTGCAGGCATTTTTGTATATCAATGAGATCTCCCTGAACTTTCAGGTTCACTCCTTCAGGTTAAGCAGTCCCAGCTTTATCAGCCTTTCCTCATAGCTTCCATTAATCATATTTATGGTTCTTTGCTGGACTATCTCCACTATATCCATGTCTCTCAGCAGGAGACCAGAAAATGGCAGAAAATAAAACTGTTATTGGAGATAACATTATTTGAAAATGATTGTGAACTCTCATGTAGTGCATAAAGCAGAAACTATTAGTGACTTCCTGTAAGAGGCATATGTAACAGTGTCAAATTTACCTAAGTGTTCCTAATGAAACTTCATACTCTAAAACCTGTGTTTTTTAAGTAACAGCTAGATGGAACTGATGAAGCTTTGTAACTTAATAAACCACAACATAAACAAAGGTTTCTAACAAGTATCTGGATTTTACGACTTCGGCTGTTTTGAAGTCAGGCCATTCTACAGTATTTTATGAAGGCAAATCTGTGTCAATCTATAGTTGGAATCAGAATGCTTTGCTGTCAGACAGTAGATATCTCACTTTGGCTGCATTATCTTTACTCTTTGGAGAGGTAGCAAGTGAAGAGCAGTTTCTTTCTGTTTTCCACTTCCCTTCCTTTTTACCCTTCTTCTTCCCTCCCTCCCAGCTGAAGGAAAGAAGAACAGAGAGATTGAATAGTTTTAGATTCTCTGATGGAGGGCTAGGAATTTCTGACTTTTTTTGTGCATTCTATCAGACTATATTTCTTTAAGATAACATGTACTGGGAGCAATTACCAAAGAGAAACAATAGTTGTGTCAAAAGAAGGTGGAATCATGAAAAGTTCATTACTATATATGTTTTTTTTCTCAAAAGTTAATATTTCAACAAAATGAGGCCTTTATAACTATTCTGAACTCAGAATTTTACCCCAAAAAACCAGTCACAGTGTATGTATTTTAAGAAATACAGTTTAATAATATGCTGCTGGACTGTTTAATTTTTATGCCTTAGGGTAGCACAGAGCACTATTTCTACTTTTAGAAGCTTCTTCTCATTAGTGTAGTCTCTTATATAGCACCTGTTTAAAACTCCAAACCTGAATCTACAAATGTAAAACCTGACCTTTGAAATATTTGCTTTTTTGAACACTCTTCTTTAAAGGACCTATCAGGATCTCTCCCCAAAATGCTAGAAGCATGAAGGATAAGGGAGGAGCAATGTTGCATGGCCCAAACACATGTGCTTTCGTCATTAGCAAGGTACAGCATGACCTCATGTTGACCTCAAAGGTAAATCGCTACCAGGGAACAATTATACATGCCTGTGAAAGCAGCTTAGTTTTGAACAAAAGAATAATTTAGTGCATAGGATAAAATTAAATTTACAGCACTGTCTGCCTTTCCCCTTCTCTGTCTTGTCTCTCTCCAAGTCTCTTCTTGAAAGAATGTTGTTTTTTATATATGTGTTTGTTGCAGAAGAAGACAACTTTTCTAGAGGTAATAATAAATTCCTAAATATGGGGAACTGAAAGGATCTTGTATCCAATTTAGTAAAATTGTACATCTTACAAGTAATTGCCTTTTTAATGAAAAGTTTCATTTGTTATCTAGAGTATTGGTATTGCAGCCTTCAGAATGTATATCTATGTTAGTTGGGGAATCTTGCGAAGTTCTGAAATGTGTAGATCATTTAGACTTATGGGATAGTTTTTCTAAATATTAGTAGATTATTTTTTGTGTGCTTATCTTAGACTGCAACACAAACTTATGACATTTTATTTTTTCATAGAAGACTAAATATTCTGTAGCATTATGTGATACGTCTCTACATATGATGGAATATTATTTAGCTAGCAGTTCTGAGCTATTTGGAGAAGAATTGCTGCCAGCATCTCGGAACTGTTAGCCATATCTATCCCGTATTGTTTGTATAATATAATTGTTTGATGTAAGTTTTATTTTTTTTCCTAGAACGAGAGAGCATATTCCTTCTGTGGAACAATAGAATATATGGCTCCAGATATTGTAAGAGGGGGAGACGCAGGACATGATAAGGTATGTTCTAAGTTTATTACTGAAAATAAACTAATTCTTCAGTCAACATACTGCTCAGCTTGAGGGGAAAATATGGCATGTTATCTTATTTCAGTATATGCTATTTAAGGTTGTCCTAAGATAGATTGTTTCCTGTGTCTTCAATTGTATGTTGATGTATTATCTTATTCTGATCTATTCTGAAGTAAAAGACATAATTATAAAGGTATTGAGGCTTATTTGTGTTCTTTTGAAAATTTGTTGTAATATGCTGTGGGACAATAAACTTAGTTGACACTTACCTTTGCATTAAAAACTAGTTCAGAGTGGAAAATGGTTTGTGGCTAATAACTGATATACTTTTTAAACTCAAAGAACTCTGTTGTCTTTGAGGTATGGGTTAGGTTATTAATGTTATAAGTGTTCTCATATTGTAAAATTGTTTAGCTTGCAACTCAGGTTTCATTGCATAATAAGTGTTAGTAACTGATATAAAAGATCAAGACAACAATAATTAACAGATGATTTTTGAAAAAAACAAAAAACCCCATTCTCCAAAATAATTAGACAATATTCCTAGATAATTTATTCTGATTGCTCACTATGGTGGGAAGTTTAGGAGAATATTTAATTTCTGTGTTTTTTTGCTGTAGACTGAGTTGAGTTGTCTTCCTGTTGTGGATCATGGAATGTAGTTGATTGTAGTTCCTTTTATAGCAGCCTGTCTAAGAACTGGAAAAGTCTGACTTTTGCCTGAGAGAGTTCTTTTTGTTCTCTATGCATTCCATGTCTCTTTTGGTCTGAGTTTACCTTCAGTTAGGGAGCACTGGGCACAGCTAGGATCCGGCAGTTTGAAGCAGAGCAGAATGGTGTCCCTAATTCTTCTGGTGCACATGAAATAGAGTGTGCTTTGTCTTCACTTAGGTGTTGTCTCACACCTAGTTTGAATTCCACCATAGTCTCTTCATCTTTTTCTACTGTACTGTTTGCCCAGTTGCTGTTAAAAATGGAATTTTAAAAACTTACAAATTGAAGCTCTTTCCTGCACACTCTGTTTAGTCATGCCACCTTCAGAGCATCTCTCCAGTTTATGTCACCTTGAATTATGATTGTGGCTTCTCAAAGCTTATAATTCAGTCTTGTTGCTGACTTGAAGAGCAATCTCTGTTCTGTTTTCTTTGGTTCTATCTCATACTTTAATCACTCGTGCAGAGTCATACAGTATTCTATAAGGAATAACTTCAGTTTGACAGCTACTGTTGGCTGATCAATAGGAGTGATTTTGCAGTTATGTATTCTGGGAATCTGTTTTGGTTTTTTCCCTGAGAAGTGTAAAAGTTCTTGTCTGGCAGTTCGTGTGCCCGAGCTGGAATAAATCAGAGCTCTTTAGTTTTCCTGATTTCAAGGTTGTTTATTATTTTCTTATCTGTAATATTTTCTCTCAGCCCAGCGAGGTCTGTCTTGCAGGGCAGCCATGGCACACTCTCTGCCCCTTCAGAGCGATGTTATCTTTTTATACTAAAAACTATGTACATTATGTTTACAACTATATCCCAGTTAGTATCATCTATATTAGACAGTGAACTTCTACTCTAAACCAATCCAAAAGTGCCAGCTCCACAATAGAAAATGGAGATGAAGAAGAAGAACAAAGAAAGACCAAACACGTGCTTTTTCCTCCATCTTGTGTTCTAAAATCCCTATTCCCAAAAATCCTAAAATCTGTATTTTCACTTTATGATAACATTACTTAAACTTCTGTGACTTTTAAGTTCTCATATAAAGCTGGTAATTTGTTTCAAGGGCTATAATCAAACCCACAGATGTTTTGGGCATCATTCCAGGGTTTCAGAGCCCCCTGACCAGGGTCTCAGCAACTCTGGACCCCCAAAGGGATGTCTTAGACTCCGACATGTATGTGATGTTAGTTGTTTACACCACACACTCACTATCTTACATTGACAATGTCATATATGGTCATTTTAGAAGTTAGTGTATTTTATACTTACTGCATATCTAGCAACTTGAAACTTTACAAAAAGAGAAAAGGAGATTGCTTTACTATGCTGTGCTCTCATTAATCAATATTTATCATCTGTAATCTCTTCTAGATGATTGCAGTGTTTGTCTTAAGGACGTGCTCTAGTATTTCAATATTTATTTTTTTTAAGTTTGATTTCTGATTCTGCAGAGCCTCCTTTTCTTTTGGAAAAACACATGCCAAGAAGAAATTTTTTGGGATTTTCTCTGAGAATTATATATTTACAAAGATAATTAGTACAGGGACTTCATCGAGTAGTTCTTCTAGATACTCTTGGCTGAATATATGACACATCAGATTCTGTGTATTTTGAAGCAAAGCCAAATAAAATATGTAGCCAAATTGTCGTGATTTCACTAGTTGTCTTCCTGTATTGTATTAATATTTCCAACATAAGTAAATCAGAAGTTTAATTGATTTGCAGATTTCATGGCTGTAAACCTGAGAATTTCAAACATCTGTAGTTAATTTTGTTGAAAGGACTAAACCGCTTCCTTTATTATTCGTAGTAGCATCCTTCTTTTTGAAGTATTTTGTAAGTTATGAGGTATGGGAGATATGAAGGATATGATTAGTATATGGGAAGCCAAACATCCCATGTGTTACCTTATCTCTGTAAGGCTGCTGAGGTGCAGCAGTGGCACTGGATGACCATAACTGAACAGTGCCTGTATTATGTGGAGCTGTCCATGCAAAATGCATAGCAGGGAAAGTTAACTGGAAGCAAAATGCAGTAAACTGTCAAAGTGGGAGTAACAAGGCTCGTGCTAGATCCTTACTAAAGTTCTTTAACAAACAAAACCACTGTTTTATCTATGATCCATTGCAGTGGTAGGATGTTGGAGACAGTTTTTCTGAAAGCTTTGCCTGAGTGAAGCAGCAAACAGATGAAACATGAGCTGGCTGAAATTGTGTTCAAGGTTAGAAACGGCATAGATCAAATAACAGGAAGGAACAGTACTTTTAAGCAGATTCCTTGAAAATCTGTGAGGTTCAGAATATCTGACAGAAGCTGATACTACCTAAGTGAAAAATTTTAGGAACTTAAATAGACAAATAGTGGTCCTAGTATTTAAACATTAAAAAGTTGTTGGTATTGTTATTATTATTAAAAACAACCACCAAAATTTGAAGGATGGGATGCCATCCAAAGGGACCTGGATAAACTCAAGTGGGCATGCAAATCTCATGAGGTTTAACAAGACCAAGTGCAAGGTGCTGCAGCTGGGTGAGGGCAATCCACAGTATCGACAGAGACTGGGGGATGAACAGATCAGAGCAGCCCTGCTGAGAAGGTCTTGGGGGTGCTGGTGGATGAGAGGCTGGACATGACCCAGCCATGGGCACTCCCAGCCCAGAAAGCCAGTTGTGCCCTGAGCTGCAGTATGGGCAGGAGGGCAAGGGAGGGGATTCTACCCCTCCACTCTGCACTGGTGAGACCCCACCTGCAGTGCTGCATCCAGCTCTGGGGTCCTCAGGACAGGATGGACATGGACCTGTTGGAGTGAGTCCAGAGGAGGGGCACCAAGGTGATTAGGGGGATGGAACACCTCTCCTGTGAGCAAAGGCTGAGAGAATTGAGTTCAGCCTGGAGAAGGCCTCATTGTGACTTTCCAGTAGCTGAAGAGAGCCAACAAGAAGATGGAGAGAGACTTTTCACAAGGACATATAGTGGCAGGACAAGGGGTAATGGCTTTAAATTAAAAGAGGAGAGATTTAGATTAGATGTTAGGATTAAATTCTTTACTGTAAGGCTGGTGAGGTACTGGAACAGGTTGCCCAGAGAAGTTGTGAATGCTCTGTACTTGGAAATGTTCAAGGCCAGGTTGAATGGGGCTCTGAGCAACCTGATCTAGTGGAAGGTGTCCTTGTCCATGGTAGGAGTCTGGAACAAGATAGTATTTAAGGTCCCTTCCAATCCAAACCATTCTATGATTTCATAGCATTTTCAGGAGCCTGGATTAACTGTGGGCTGTGATGTTAAATTGTTCTTTTTGAACATTCCTTAATTTCATTCTCAAGCTCATAATAGTTCAAGTTCTACTACTTCTTAGCAAGCCTTAGGTTCCTCTCTTATTTTGAGTATGTATTAGAATTCATATCACATCATTGTGGTAAAAAATCAAAATTAATTCTGTCTGGAAAGCAAAAGGAACTTTAGTAGTCAGTGGAAAGAGTTCAGTTTGAGAAATTAGTTGAAGAAGCTAAGTGGAGAGATTTCAATATAAAATTAACTTATCACAGAAAATACCTTCAGTCAGTACCAGAGTTGTTTATGCTTTGTTGATATTTCACTGATAATTTTACTTCAGTGTATCGTAACATACATAATTACTGTTTTTCTCTAGGCTGTTGATTGGTGGAGTGTTGGTGTTCTTATGTATGAATTATTAACTGGAGCATCACCATTTACAGTCGACGGAGAGAAGAATTCCCAAGCAGAGATTTCTAGGTAAGATTCGAAGCAGTGAAGTACATGCTTGCTAACAGATGATCCTTATGCCGTAATATATGTTTTGTGAGAGTTCGTTGGTTTAAAATTTAGAAGGAAAGTGCTACCATGGTAACATTATATGTACTCCAGTTCTGTTCAGTAGAATGATGTTGGAAAGTGGATAGATTTTATTAGCTAATAGAACTGACTACAAAAGACCTGTTTTGTTTAAACTACAGTGGTGCCACAGACTTGCAGATACTTAGCCCTGTTGCATATTTACTGTTGAAAAGGAACTCAAATGGAATATCAAAGTGTATGTAAATAGAATTATCACATTCCAAATCTTAATACATTTAGAGATATCTTTAGCTAGAGATACTTTTTTTGTCAGCTCTCGCTAGGTTGTTCTGGCAGACTGCAGATTTTAAGTGTCAGAATGTACCCTACTCCTACCTTTTTGTTACAAGTAATGTTTACTTATTAGTGTGTAACATGAAACAAAGGTCTTTTCTAGCACCACTTGCATATCTGAGAAGAAATTAATATGATACTTACAGAAACAAAATAAACTACGCTATTCTTATCTTTTACATATAAACTTTTTGTTACATTCAGTAATCTTCACGTTTTAAAGGTTTGTTTTCAGTACCTCTGTTGAAAGCACTGGAGCATTACAAAGCAATATAGCTTCCCCAAAACACATTACTGAAATCTCCCCCAAAACAAAAATTTCCTTTTACTGGATTTCTTTTGGAGCAGGAAGTTGAGGTCTTAAATTGCTCAAATTACTAACTGGTGTAAAAATGAGTTTGTAGGTCCAGTCCCCAAACTAAGAATAGTCTTGCTTCTGTTGGAAGGTATTGTCCTGGTTCTGACCCTCACCTGGAATCACTTGATATTTAAGGTTGTAATGGATGATAGAACATACATCAATTATTTAGATAATTGATTTTACTTATAAATTCAGACAATTTCTTGGGAAATTAAAGCCTGTTTATTGGTTTTTACTTCTCTACCA
Source organism: Toxostoma redivivum (assembly GCA_013397375.1). Classification (NCBI taxonomy): domain Eukaryota; kingdom Metazoa; phylum Chordata; class Aves; order Passeriformes; family Mimidae; genus Toxostoma; species Toxostoma redivivum. Next base: position 1,535,680 of record VXBI01013279.1, on the reverse strand, counting down.
CAGCAGGAAACTTGGAGAGTCAGTAGAAAAAATACAGGGGAGAAAGGAGTCCATTAATGAAAGAAAATTCAGGACTTCAGCCGTTTGGTCATTATATTGCTGTTAAAACTTCAGTTAGCTCTTTCTGCCCTGTTTAAGGTTAGAAGTTTGATTGACTGGTTACTTATGCCATGGCTGAAATTGGTAATTTTGATTTCCAAGATTTACTTGATGGAACTCTGAAGGAGTAACAGGTTTTTTTTGGAGAGAACCTTGAACTGAATTTCATAGATATAGTTTCCCAAAAATGGGGAAATTTTTAAATTATGTATTCTGCAGGACTTGACTTTCTTTTGGTAGGCCCTTCTGTGCTTCTTAAGATAATAATATTTCTGATAATTCGAGTAGCCACAAGATTGCTTAACATCTGTCCTCTGACAGCTAATAACTTTCTTTAGTTGTGGCAAGTTTACTGTGTTGCTGTTCAGTCTGTTATTGTTCTGATGGGTGTTTATGCTACACATTTATAGACATCTCTCCTATAGTATTTGTTTTTATTTTGATAAATTTAGAAGTTAAATTCTTACAGTTTCCTATATTGAAGATGTTCCCCAGTCTTCCTGTTTCCTGAAAAAGCCTTTTCTTAACTTAGTTTCTCTTGTTCTTTCTTACATGTGGACAATTTATTCTTGTTGATGTTTTAAGAATATCTTGGTTAAAGAAAGGAATAATTTAGCATCTGAACAAAAAAATACTTCCTTTTCCTTGGGTTCCTCTTTTTGATGCTAGTGCTGGTCTGATTGGTCTAATTCCTTTTTTCTCTTCTGTCACTTTCAACTGATGACCCTCTGGTTTATAGTTCTTCTTCCCAGCTATATAGCTGAATCTTTTTATCCCTAGCTATATGACTGCATTTCAGACTAGATTTCATCTGTCTTGTATTACTCCTATGCTTCTAAGACCCAGTGATTTCCAAATCCTTTCCACTGATAGCAATTTCTGTGTTAGATGATTTCAGTGTTATTTCTCTGCAGTTTATGTCGTGAATGTTATGTTCCTTAAAAGAATATGTGAGAATATTGCTGCTGCCCTGGCTGCTGCACTGAGTCGTGTGGAACCTTCTGGGAATGGTGACTGCTGCGTGACTTTAGGGGCAACAAGAGTGTGTTTGGAGCTTTCCCTGAGGGTAGCGTTGAGCAGGCAGACAGACACCAGATAGTTACAGTTGCCACTGATAATGAAATTGCTGGCACTGGCACAGAGATATAGGTTATTACAAACATATTTCATAGCAAGGTTGTTCTAACCAGAAATCACATTGGTTAACCTAAATATGCTTAAACTTGCCAATTGCAGCAGACTTAGAGAATTCAGTTTATTACTTGCTTACAAGCTGTTGAAAGCATGGTTTTAGTTTTCTGAGTTTGGGGAAAAAAGTAGTCTTCTAAATGGATCCTGGTCCTTATTTTATTTTACCTAGGTAGGAAGTAATCTTAGATATTTTTAGATAATTTTACTCCCTTGTGTTGCACAATGGCTGTATGGTGGTAAACTTGAGCACGAAACTTTGTTCTAAAATATATCTCCAAGGAAGAGTTCAGCTCTTGTGTTGGAAGCAGTGTGTAGTTTATTTTTTTTCTTTTTGATGAGAAATTGTGTTGTTCTTTTATCATAATCTTTTTGGCAATACTGTGGACTTATTTTGTGGAAAATGTGAGTTAAGTAAATGCAAATTTTGCCTTTTATCTCTGTCTCCAAAAAGGTCTCGTTCATATGAGACCTTTCTGTTGTGGGATATTAAACTTGATTCAATTAAAAAAAAATCACATAACTATTATAATATCTCTCCTTTTCTAGTGTGCCGTCTCTCCTTTCTTTCTCTTGTTCCCAAATCTTCCCTTAATTTTTGAGAATTCTGAACTTGTATTGCTGCAGAGCCAGGGATAAGAGCCATCCTGCAAAAGCATATTCAAAGGCTGGAATTGACTACACACCCAGTATTTTCACTTTGACTATGGCCAGTTTGTAGTGCTGATTTAGATGAACGAATCCATTTTAGGGGGCTGACTTTTGAGGGCCCTGTCATGTATAGGATTTAAAATGAGCAAGAAGGTTTTGGAGTACAAGTTTGCAGCTGGGCAGCAGTTTAGAAAATCTTACCAGCTTTAGGGTTATGAATAGTTAGAAACTTTTTCTTTTTAATGCATATATACATCTATAAAATAATCTATAGAAGAATATGATGCCATATTAGCACACTAACAGCAGTAGCAGCCTGCGGTCTTTATATGACATGTCTGGTTAGACTATTTAAACTTCATGGAGGACAGCTGAAATTTGACAGTGTTAGATGCCGTGGAGATACTTCATCTGTGATCCTCAAAGAAACATTTTCTTCATAGAGCTGTTGGGAAGATGCCTAACAGCTGTATACTGGGATGCCTTTCTTTATTAATTTCCTTCTTCAACCAGTGACTCACTCCAGTGATTGCTGGATCTTTTAAAGGATGGAACAGTCATTATATCCAACTTCTAATTTGCATGATTTCTTCTAGGTATTCTGTCTTATAGCTTTTAGCTGCCTATCTAAAACATTCAGCATTTTTATGTTTAGAGGTACATCAGAATGAATCAGTGAGTTTGCCTGTAGATCCATTCAAACATTCAGTAAAACAGATAGTTTAAAGAAACTTTTAAGTATTGTAGCAAAGTTTCTGACTTGCCTAGAGCTAGGGATCCATATATGTATCTGACTGCTCCAAGTTGGAGCAAAAGAACTAGAGAGTTGAGCATGACTAGTTCTGAGGTTGATAGCATTGAAAACACATAATCATGGAATGATTGTATGCAGGTGCTTTATTGAAGAGCTCTGGGAATCGGGTACAGACCCAAATCTGACTCCGACATGGATCTGAGATGAACATGTTTTTATACCCTTTTCGTTATATAACTATGTATTAATTATTAAACCCATATTGTTCCATTGTATACTATATATATATTGATCTTATCCAAGCATGTATTCTTGTCATTTTCATTAGGCCCCCCAAATATTCTTTCTCATGATTCCTGTTATGATTACATCTTTTCTCATGATTCTTATTACAATTAAACAATAATTTTATTCAATTTCCAAACAATCGTTACATTTAACAATTATATTATTTATCATGTGATGATTACGCAGGTGTAGCTTCACATGATCTAGAAAGAAACAAAGCTCAGTATTCGTTCCCAGGGCCTAGTTCTCTTTCCCAGGCCTACCATACCCAAATCTTCTTTTCTACCCCCCTGAACCTATTGTATGCTGTTCTCCCGATTTTAGAAACATTTTAACCCTATGCTATCAAGGTGACAATGTCATTCTTAAATATGATGGTAAAAACTCTGCTTTGGAAGTCTTGTCCATTCACCCTTTAACAGGGTTACAGCTTGGGGTTGCTTTCTCTTATTCCCTGTACATCTAGATGGATATGTATCTTTTTGATGATGCTTATAACACAGTATCTCAGTTTAGAGACAAGTTGAGGAGAAAACACTCTGGAATGAGTTGTCTCCCCTAAAAAGGGTTCCAACAATCCCTTGCCACCAATAGGAAATGAATACTAGAGGATGAAACTGAAAAAGCCTTTTCCAAGCATTAATTGACAAACGGAACGCCCACAAGGCATGGAAAAAAGATAGATAAATGCTAGAGATTAAAGTGTCAGACCTTACCCCCTCTCACCCATGCATCAGAACAAAAACCCAGAATGCCAGGGAGAGGAAAAAAAAAACAAACCCACCAGCTTGCCACATGGTAGGTGATAGTGACTCCTCTCTTAGAGAAAAAAACCCCAAAAAACAGAGAGGAGATTCAAACAGCGGTTCAGGCAAACAGGTGGGAACCTGACTCAATGGTGTTGGTCCCTTTTTCCCAGCAGGTGAAGCAGGTGGGGCTGGTGTGCTTTCTCTCCCTGACTTGGCTTTTCTGAGGTATGGGGCCAAGACAGACCAGCTCCTCTACTCCCGCTGGTCGCAACTGACTCCTGTCTCACAGGTCCCTTTTTCTTTTGTCTTGGAATTAAACAAACTGTCCAGTTTGCCACAGAAAAGTTGCTGAAGGATTGCTGCTGCAGCTTCTCTAAGGCCAGGGAAGGGGAAAAAAATTTCTTTCCTGGGGTAAAAAAAAAAAAAAAATCAAGTTAGCCAAGCAAAAAAGCCAGACCCCTCGCATCGCAGACACCTGGGGAGTGAGGCTTTGAAAAGTATCTGCCAAAGAGCCCAAGGCTTGCCACCCCTCCCCACCTTAAAGATACAGGACCCAGTTTTGGGCATAAAGGAGAGGGTCAGGGAATAGACTATCATCATAAGTCACCCCAAGACACCCAATTCTCAAGGCACTGTAGAATTAGATTAGCCATCTCTTTTTCTCCCTTATCATCCATTAGTGTGTCTTTTGCATTATCATGTGCTCCTTGGTCTACAGTATTTGTGGGGAAGACTCATCAGAGCCCAAGTTCCTGAAAAACAGTACCAGTGGGGTTGCTCCTAGTTCTGCTTAGTCTGTCACAGAGAAGGGTAAGATGGAAATGATTCATGCAAAGTGTTAAACGTTTTGACATATGCAGGGGGTGGTTTAGGACAGCCAGAGTTCTCTCATCAGCAGAGTAATCTCAGCTTGTCCCAGCTGAGAGGGCTTATACCAGGCCAGGAAGAGCAATTCATACAGCAGAGTATTCCTTCAGCTTTCCCAGTTGCCACTTGGGATACTTAATTCTTCCTGCTTATGTCTGTCGCTGTTACTGGATCACTGCCATGAACGATGGGGACAACCCCATAAACATGAAATGTACAGAAGGATGGCAGTGGTTGAGAAAAGGAAAGGGTCGTTAATTCTAAGGACCATAGTTTCTTTACAGAAGCACACACATCCCAAAAAGGATTTTGATACCTGCAGCTTCTTTACTCTGAACACTGTATGGGCTGCTGTTAGAGCCTTGAGTAACCTTCAGTACAGCACTTTAGGAATGCTGAACTAGTGAAACTAGACTGTCTTAACTTGATGAAGCTGCTTCATGAATTTCTGCTCTCTCACATTGATCCAATCTGGATGGTCTGTTCTGGCAACTTGATTTCCATCCTAATTAATGTGATTGCACCTTCACATACTTCAATTCTATGATAATTTTATATTGTTCCTGGAACTTCTAAAGAAGGTAGCTGTGGTCTTCACTGCCATTGCAGTATGGTTCTGTGAACTAATCCAGAGCATCATCTGTGTTTTCTAGTATCAGTCAACCTCAAAAAGTCACTGGCAACTTACGTGAATCTCCTTGTAATGGAAAGTGGCAAAATGTTCCCTTTTCTGTAGTGGGTTCTAGGAGAATCAAGAGATGGAAGATATTTCTTACTGTACATCTGCTGGAAATACAGTACAGCAGAGCGGAAACAGTTTAGGAGGTTCCTAGAGTGTGTGAAAGAGAATTTGCTCTATAATTTTCCTTTTGATTTCTAAGGATATCCCAGAGTTTCTGTCTAATTGCTTTAAAAATAAATTTAAAAAATACTGACTGGAGGGGTTTTCCTCCCTTCCAAGAGTCCAAAGAGAACTTGTTTTCCAGGATCTTTGTTATATGCCTTTCTGGTTCTTTTATCAGAAAGGTGGATAAAGAAGCTTCTTCAGACTTCTCTAACTGCAGTGATTTTCAAGCTATGAAAACATTGTAGATTTCATTGGTCCACCTGTAAATCAAGTAGTTTTTCTATCAAGGTGTCCTGTCTTCTGTCTCTAGAACAGGAAGGTTTTCTTACTTCCTTACCTGCTTCCCTTTTCTGAAACTGGGTGATTTCAGAAGAGACTGAATCTTTACTTTTCCACCACTCCTGCAGTGTAAGAATACTCTCATTTAGTGATGTTTAAATTTTATATTAACATCCCTAATTAAAGAATCTTTTGATAATACTGTGCTTTCTTCTCCTTTTCTGTAAAGTGAAATGTGTCCAGAAGTTGAAGAGAAGTCTTGTGGTTACTCCTGCTAGCAGAAAGGCTGTGATTTGGACTCTTACTGGCAGATATACATAATCCTGGACCTCTACACCATCTTAAAACTCAAACTGTATTTTCTTAACTCCTTTCAGCATTACCTAAACTAAAAGATTATTAGCTTGCTTTGCTTTTTTGTTTGCTTGATATTGGATACTATGTCTGTAGAAGCTACTCCTGGGATAGGCACATTTTGAACTTGATTTTGTCCTGCCACACTGCCAGAACAGGATTATTTAGGAAGCAAACTGTTTGCATCTATTTTTGGACAAATCCAAGAAGTTAGAGATTTCAAGAAAAAGATTTTCTCATGGGATAACTAACTCTAAGCATATGTCATGCAGTAACTAAACAAAATTTAGTAATGTCCTGCAGCAATCAACTTAAGCTCTGGCAGAAACATGTAATAGCTGAGATCTTAGTATTGCCACTGATTCGTGTTACTTCAGTCTCTCATGGCTTAAAAATCTTTCAGTTTGTGTTTCATGGAGGCACTGTAAGCCCTACTGTGAAGTTACTACAGTGAGAATATGCACCAGGCTATGTAGACACCAAGCTGTACATGAGCCAGCAATGTGGCCTTGTAGCAAAGGCAGCAAATGGTATCCTGGGCTGATACACAAAGTATCATCAGGTTGAGGGATGTGATCTTTCCTCTCTACTCAGCACTGGTGAAGCCACATCTGGAGTACTGGTTCCACTTCCAGTCTCTCCAGTGCATGAGAGTGATATATTGGACATATTGGAGAGAGTCTAGCAAAGGACTGATGACAACATGAGGAAAGACTAAGAAGGCTGGCACTCTTCCACCTAGAGAAGGGAAAGCTCAGAGAAATCTCATCAATGTTCATAAATGCCTGAATAGAGTGTACAAAGAAGAGGGAACCAGGCTCTTTCAGTGGTGTTTGGGGAAAGGACCAGAGTTAGGGGGCACAAATTGAAACACAGAAAGTTCCCTCTGAGCACAAAAGGAAACACCTCTTTACTGTGAGTGTGACTGAGTACAGGCTGCTCAGAGGAGGTGGTGAAGTCTCTATCCTCGGTGCTATTCAAAGGTTTTCTGGATATGGTGGTGAACAACTGGCTCTAGGTAACTGAGTAGGGAGAGTTGGACCAGGTGACCTCCAGAGATCCATTCCAACCTCAACTCTTCTGTGACTGTATGCTGAAAGGGATTTTATATCTCTATTTTAAAGCTGTTCATGTGCCTTTGCATACATTACTTTCCTTTAGAATCCTTAGCTTCAGCATTTAGATTTGGAGTAACTGAAAGAAAACTTGCCTACCTGTTTATATAAAACTGAGGAGACTACAGAGAAAAAGGATAGGTATTGAAAGGTGATTCTGCTTAGGCTTCCAAGGTTTTGACTTCCAATGGCACAATGTAATGGTTTCTAGTTCTTGTATTGAAAAAGTGGTGGGGTCTCTGTTCACTCTCTCTTTACTGTTCTTTTGCTTTTGGGTACAATAGAAGTTTAAGTGAAATGTTAACACTTCGATTGGTATGGTAGCTCTTTAACTCTCAACATTTTTAGTAATTACCACATTATTTTGTTTGTTTTAAAGGAGAATATTAAAAAGTGAGCCACCTTATCCACAAGAAATGAGTGCTTTGTCTAAGGATATAATTCAGCGGCTTTTAATGAAAGACCCCAAGAAGAGGCTAGGTTGTGGTCCCACTGATGCTGATGAAATCAAACAGCATCCCTTTTTCCAGGTAAAGCAAACAACAAAACTCACCAGATCCCACTTATTCTGCATTAGTGCCTATGAAATCAAAGTCTAAGGAAATTCTGTTGTTCTGTTAACAGAACAACTTAGAAACATATTAGTTGCATGAATAATTGTATTGAAGTTAGTAAGAATATCCATGTGTTTGTATGTGTGGATTTTGTGTGTATTAGAAGGGCATGCTAGGTTTTTTATATATTTTGTCTGTATCTATCAGTTACTTGAAGAAGCCAAAAGACACACTGCTTAAATCAGAAGGTTTAATGCAAAACACTGAAATTGTGTTTGTTGGGTTTTTGTTTGAAAGGATTTTTTAAAGATCGCCAAATTTGAATATTGATAAAATTCACCAAACTTCTCTAGTTTTTTTGGCCTAATTAAATCTTTAGTCTTGTTTAGTAAATTTTAATTCTGTTCAGGTTTCAGTGTATTAACATATGCTTTCAAACCCTGATAAAGATCGTATTTGTATAAAATATCTGTAGTGTTCTATCCACTGTGGTTAAAATCGTGTGCTTTCTTTGTAAAAACTAATTCTGTATTGATGATGCTTCTGAAGTTAACTAGAGTTAAACAAGTGTTACACTTCCTTAATTCACTGTTTGTTTTAGACGATACATTTTTCATCATATAACACTTTCTATTCTTCACTTAATTTCAGTTCCACTCCTTTACAGTAACAGGGTACTTTTCTCAAAACTGCTGTTTCTATCCTTCTTCTTTCTAGTCATCCCTTTAAGAGTCTGGAGGTTTATGCTCTCAGGACTCTGAAAGCTGGCATCAGTAATTAAGTATAGAAATTGGCAGTGAAAAGTTGAAGATAATACATGCATGTGCTTTGGCTTACAAAAATATAAATATTGCTTATTCTGAAATAGAGGAAGAAATTCAAGGACTATCACATTGTTTGGCACATCTCCACTGTTTAATTATGTTGATTTTCTTTCTGATTGCATTCTGTCTACGTACAAATAAGTATGATACTTCTTGGCTTTAACTAAGCAATTAGTAGAGTATAATTTGAATGTTTTTCATCTACCTGTGGAAAATGGCAGAGGGAGTTAGGATGGTGTGTCTGGACAAGTCTATTTTTCCAATATGTCTTTCTGTAAAATTTTCATTTAATTCAAACTTATTTTCTTGTTTTTTGTTTAGAATATGAACTGGGAGGACTTAGCTGCCAAAAAAATACCAGCTCCATTTAAACCAGTAATCAGAGATGAATTGGATGTCAGTAATTTTGCAGAGGAGTTTACAGAAATGGATCCAACATACTCTCCTGCGGCAACCCCTCAGACTTCAGAAAGAATATTTCAGGTATTTTAGGAACTCTAATTAATTAAAAAAAAATACTATTGAACAATTCCTCATGTATAGATCGCTTTTTTTCCCCTACCTCCTGCCTATTAAGTTTTTGGAATTAGTTATGTAATTTCTAGTCCCAGTTCCCAGGGCTTTTTGTTCAACAATTGCAAAATGAGAAAGGTGGAAACAGTCCTATTGCAAATATAAAAATTCCTTGTTTCTCCATTCCCAGCTGAATGTCCTACTTGCTGGACTAAAGTCAGTCTGTTCTTTATTGATTCTTCATACCTTATGAGTCTTGTCATCTTGACTCCATCAGCCTGGGCTGCCACCTTCGACAAGAGCAATGTAGTTCACCCATTTCCACATTATGTGGTAGTTGAGGTCATCCTTCAAAAAAAGTGGGAGCTATCTGCAGGAGCTGAAAGTAGGTCCTCCAGGCTTTTGTAGGAGAGCTCTAGTTACTCGACTGATGTATCCAGATGAGTAACAAAGCTTTCCTTAGTGTTCCCTCCATGCTATTAAAGAATAATCCCTTCTTAGACTGCAACTCTGAATGTCAAATGGGCAGAAACAGCTCATGTGCAGCCAACTTGATACCAAAGCTGCAGAGGTGAACAGCAGTTTGGATTGCTTTCTCTTCTCACCTCCTTGTGCTTTGTTGTTTTTTATTGTCTGTTTTTGAGCGGTTTAATCCTTAGGGTACAGGAATGTAGTGTCATATTTTGGAACTTGTTAGATTTGAAGTGACTGTAGCAACCAGGTTATGCATGTCTTAATAACATCTGATTCATCCTGCAGCAGTAGTCACAGCCGTTTTTAGTATGATACTCAAACTGGGCACATCATTGCCCACACACATTGATATAAAGTTTATCCATTTAAAATGGTTTGATGCTTACATCACTGCATGCAAACTATTTCATGCCTTAACTTTAAAGTGTCCTGGGAAGCTGGCTAGTTTGAAGTACAAGCCATTATCGCTATTGTAAAGCAATTGTGGCTAAACCAGATTAGCTTTAATTAGAATTCTTGTAGTATTATTGTTTTGTCTTTAACTGTGGAGGATCATATAACTAATTCTAGGATGATACCTATTCATGTTGAACAGAGTAAGTTACAATTTTTCTATTATGTTACAAAAATTCAGATTTCTTGAAAAAATTCTTCTGAAACTTCTGATGTTTCATATATATTATGGTAGTTTATATGCAACAGTATGAAGCTACACCCTTTTCTGATGTTTTAATTTCACAGGGATATTCTTTTGTTGCACCTTCTATTTTGTTTAAACGCAATGCAGCTACAGTAGATCCTTTTCAGTTTTATGTGGGGGATGAGCGACCTGGAACTACAACTATTGCCAGAAGTGCTATGATGAAGGTAATAATATCAAGACTTAAATTAATTTGGTTAAATTAAAACTGTGTATAACTTCCCAAGCAGCAATCATAAGCTAGGCTATGAATTACAAAATAGTCATCATTCATTTATCAATTCCCTGTAATGGCTTCTCAAATGATTAAAGTATCTGATGATCCATCACATCTTGCATGTGATACTATTAAGAAGTGGTTGAAGTTTAATCTGAAATATGGTTGTCTAGTTTTCCAGAAGACTCAAGTATAGTTGTAATAATAATAGTAATATGACTCCTGATAGTTCTTATTCAGCCAACCACTGTAGATATTTCTGAAGCTGCTTTAATTATATAATAATTCCATCTTTTATATTTACCTAAAAGAGCATATAGTTGTGTGAATCCTTATAAGAACACATGCTATTGTGATGTCCTCAAATGAGCACATAGTTTTGTGGATGAATGTATGTATGACCATCTTTGATCCTGTTAGTCTGAATATTTTGTATCTTCAATTGTTGTAATAGTAATGATTTATTTAGTGATTGTTTGTTTAATGTAATGTAAGCTTTGCTCTTTGATTGTTAGAATAATGTTTATGCATTTTATTCAATAACATTTAAGATTGTTTTAATAAAAAGAGAGCTTTTTTACCGTTTTAAATATAGATGAAAAATTCTCATGAAATTTTACTCTTTGTCTTTGACTGTGTATACTAAAAATATTCTGCAAAACTAAATACAGACAGTTTCCTAACAGGACTCTCCATTTTATCATCATTATGAACTGGATCTGAAAGAGAAACCATTGGGAGAAGGAAGTTTTTCCATTTGTCGAAAGTGCTTACACAAGAAAACTAGCCAAGAGTATGCAGTAAAAATAATTAGCAAAAGGTATAAATATTCTATAAGACAATAAAAAATATTTTCTTTGCTTACTGTCACCCATGGAGTAGAATAATGTTCACTACATTTTTGAAAGTGGAAAAGTAATTTTAAAATTATTTCCTGCTCTATGAATCTACAGAAACCTATTGTAACCTTATGACTGTTAAAAAATTCTGAGAGTCTTTTGAAATAAAATATTATTCTAGTTGGGACACAAGAAGAAACCTAGAGAGTACTTTTCTGGATCCTAGTTGTATTCTAACATTATTTCCCCTGATTTTGCTCCTAACAAAGTAAGGTATAAGGTTCTTCTATCTTGAGACTTAAATGAACTGAAAGTAGGCTTACACTAGCTCCCTTTCCTAAGCAGTCCAATTGATTGCCCAGGATACTGCTTTTAAGAATGGTCTGTAGTGTGGGTTGCCTCAGATCTAAGTGTGTGTGTCCATAAAATGGAATTAGACTATGGAATTGTGCATCTTGTTTCCTGGGTGTTCTGAGGAGAAAACCACATTGGAAGCAGCTGACTTGCTTTGTACGCAGGTACCATCTGGTTCTCTTCCAGGATGAATATCTCTGGGAGTTTCTACCCAGAGAAAAATAAAGAGAAATGATTCTTTGAGTAGCAGATGGGTTTTTGCCTTCATTTTGCAGAATTCATTAGTAAGTACATCGCTAGTGCATTGAAGAATGCTGGCAGGAGAGTAGAAATGTTCTGCTATCAGAATGATAGTTCACAGTGATCCCTTGCCCAAGACATTTGGCTGTATGTCTGTTTTTCCAGACCCTAGAAGAAGCTGTCTGCCAAACTTAAGTGTCTGTCATTTCATCATATGCTTTTTGAATAGGACAAGTTCAAGAGCAAGAAGCTGAAGTGTAGGTGTCTTGAATTAGTTTTCTGAGGTCTACTAAATTAATGGAAGCCTGCCTAATACTGCCTGGCACTAGAAGTGGGATTCAGTAACTTAAACATAGACATCTACGTAGTGCCATTTTAGCATCTGTTGGTGTCTTCTCTGTCCTCTGGTTCCCATCAGTCTTGTGACTACTACCTTTTTGTAGATGTCTTCATGGCTGATGTCACCTTCCAGGCTCTTCCTTCCTATGCTTAGGCCACTGAATCCTACTCTAGGTATGTATGTTACAGTGAACTAGCTCACCCTGTAAGATAGATTCATGGGAATTTCACTCATTATAATGAGACCTTAAGTGGTGTGTGGTAGACACCTACACTGGGTATTTTAATGTGGAGATCTCTGCCATGTGTCTACACTTACAAGTTTTTTCCTGTGGTTCCAGCAGAGCTGTAGGTTAGTGCTCCCATCTCATCTTAACATAACATGTGGTTTGTTTCTGGATAAGTGAGCAGACGAGTATTGATTTTTCCCCAGAACTTAACTTTTAGAAATTATGTCCCTGAATTATATTACTCATGAGTTCTTTTGCTCTTTCTTCTTCATCTTGGTGGCTCAGGCTAAATGAAGGTAAGAAGTGATCTGTATACAGAGACTTTAATTTTTATTTTTTTTTTAGGATTGCAGGGTGTGAGCAGACTCAGCATGTTTGTACAGTATTTAGAGTTAGCAGTAAACCCATACTCTGAACAGTTGGCCAAAACCCAACTTGAATTAGAACCTGTAAGTAGTATTGCTCTGAGGATCACACCACTAAATCTTGCTAAAAGGAAAAATATAGTAAGCTTTTTGCAGCTTCTTTGCCTCAGAGTCAGTCTTTCACTTGTACTGGGCAAACATGCCCAAAAAGGGAATCTTTGGGGAAACTTTGTCATGATACTTGAGGTAAAAGCTCAAACGAGCAGTTCCTCTGTGGTGTTGCTTTTTTAATAGTGCTGGACCTGCTCCCAGCCAACAATTTTAGGTTTATCTGTATGTCTGATGACCACTGAAACAGACCTACCTGAGTTACTGTTTTAGAACATCCCATTTGTTTCTCACAAGTTTGTTTAAAATCTGAGATGGTAATTATTTACAGAGCGGAAGTATCCAGAAAAGCCCACATACAAATTTCAGAAGCTTATTCTCATGATACTGAACCTTTTTCATCTGTTTCCAAGGTCTGCTTCCTTCCAATAGTAGTTTAGGGGGAAAGACTCTGTAAGTCAAGTTTTTTTAATTCCTTAACGACCAGAAGTCACTGTCACTTAAGAAACTTCAGCAGCAGAGGTACAGGTGACAGCTTAGTTCACTTGTTGATTTTATGAAGCCTATAGAAAGACAGAAATCTCTTGCACAGAGTTCTCATTGTGGTTCTCATCCTAAATTAGAAAGAAAAAAAGCAACCAAAAATTAAGAACGTGTGGTGAGAGATTCTATCTGTATCTGTTACCTGTAAAGCCATTCTCTAAATCAGTACAGGATTAGCCCTTCTCAGAGAGAGCTTTGACAGAAATTTTCAGGCATTATTTGCCAAAAATAAATAAATATATCTAACTAGGGGATAAAAATATTCTGCTCTGTCACTGTTCATGTAATTTTTTTAACTATCACTATTTTTATAACTATTTTTATGCTATAGATTTCAGTACTTGAAAGAGAACTTATGCAATTATTTTTCTTTGGAGATAGTCTCTTATCTCTTCCATTTCAGATTTTTACAATGGACTGTTTAGGGGTTCATTTGTATAGCACGTTTCATATATAGATGATGTTATTCTTTTTCTAGTAGAGCTCATAGTTTCTATATAATTTCGGAAGTACTTGTCCCCATTAAGAATGGAAAAGAAATGGGCCAAGGTAAAGGTGAACTAACATTGGTAGTAAGAGAGGTGAAGTCAAATTGCTCTGGACTAAGGGCATGTTTTGTTTTAGATTGGAACTATTCTATATCCCATCAGCTTTTGCTGTAGGAAGTTGCAGTTGCATTAAAAAGATTGTTTGAATTTTTTGGGTTTTTTTAAATGGATTAAATGGCAGGGTTATGGGAAGAGTTTTTCTCCACTTACTTTTAATATGCATTTAATTGTGTTCAAGTGGTTGTAATAGTAAAAAAAATATGGATTGCAAGCAGTTAAAAAATAACACTTGGAATGTGCAATTTGCTCAGTAAAATTGGTACAAAATGACTGCTCAATTTTTCTAGAATGGAAGCCAACACCCAGAGAGAAATAACAGCTCTGAGACTCTGCGAAGGACACCCAAATGTAGTGAAGTTACATGAAGTTTTTCATGACCAGGTATTTTGAATAGACTGTAATCAGCACCTACCAAATGTATTGCCATGTGTTTTCCCAAGAACTTTATGGATTTAAGCATACTGTAACTGTGGAGGCAACTTTTTTCCTAGGGCATTTGTCTAGTTGGTATAGAAAATTAAGCAGTAATTCTGCATTCAAACAGTCTTGCAGTTACTCTAGCAAATCAAAACAGTGTGCAAAAAAATCAGAGGCTCAGATTCTATTAATTGTTATGTTTTGTCTTTGTTTGCCATCATACAATGTGTTCATGGCCCCATTTTCTGTATCTGTGATACTGAAATGTGTTATCACCTTTCCCCCAGGGTCATTATAAATCTTAAAACAAAATTTGTGAATTAATTTAGAAATGTTATATATGGAGATTATATATCTAGTATGTTTTCTTACACATTAGTAACTTAATGGAGATAACCAAATAGCTTGCCAAATTACCATATGTAAAAGTAGAGCCTCTATTTTAAAATCTATTAAGATCAATTTATTTAGATACCTTACTTGTCGTTTTCCTTTAATGTAATACAAACTCCTCATCGTGTAATAAACAATGATTTTATCTGAATTGGAAGATGGCCCTGGTTTGAGCTGGGGTTTTGGACCGTATGTCCTGGACAGCTCCTTCCAACCTAAACTACTCTGTGGTTCTGGTCTATGATTTTGTAATGGAACAAGGGGTCTCTTGCCTCTCCACATAGCCCAGTCTGTCCCATTCATGCTGTTTATACTGGTACCAGCAGAGAGCTCATGTTTAGCACTTCAATATTAGCTGAGAGGATACAGTGTCTGTACTGTAATTTTTAATGACAAGAAAACCCTTTTTTTACATATATGTAGTTTGAGTACACATGTGTAGAACAGGACATTTCTTTCCCTTTCCTCTGAGTAAAATTAATGTATTAAATCCAAAAAAAAGGGTTCTCCAGACTGCTCTGCCACTGGTAGGCTGCTCTCAACCAATCAACTCACTGTATTTTTAGCTAGTTCTGGTAGCTCCCAGCTGTTACCTTTCAGATTACTTGTGCACAACATTCTGAAGACCAAAACTGATGAAAACCTTATTTTGACCTTTCTGCAGTTTTTCTTAATAAAAAGAAGTTCCAATTTTTAACTTGCTCCGGTATCAGTCTGTTCAAATTCCACATTATATAATATTGGGTTGCAGTCTCTTGGTGAGCCAGAAGTTTTCTAGTGAAAAAAAGTCTCTTTATCCTTTCTAACTTCCCTGTCACATATTCCGAAGGCATAAAGAAAATTTTCCAGAGAGGATATCATTAAAGCACTACTAGACACCTTGGTTGTTACTGTTTTCTGTCCACATAGCTCTGCTTCTGTTCTTTGATATCTAAAGTGTTCACCTTCTGACTATTGCTTTGAATTCCATTTTTTGGCTGCTTCCCAGAACGTTTTTTCTCTGCTTGCAAATACTATTTTGTTATTGTGATTCAGGGTAGGAAAGGGCTAGAAGCCATGGCATGCCTATGTCCTTTGCCTTTTGAGAATGCTGACTTCACTTCCTTGTTCTGAGATGTCTGCTGTTTGTTTAATGGCAAGACATTTGAATTGCAGTTGACTGTATGCCATGTTTTCTTATAATCAAGGAAGCCACTGCTTATTGTTTGCCTTGAAAAGAGCAACCTTCTAAAAACCCATTGCTTTTTTAATTTTAAAAAATGCTCTTTGATTTTTGGGAAGATGCCTGTTGTAATTCTAATGATGGAGTAGTTTTGGCTACTACTCTATTGGGGATAAAACCACAAATTCTAGATAACCTTGATTTCAGAGGTAAAGTTTCAGGGTGCTTTTAAAGGATTTTGTAACATTTGCAGTTAACTCTTTATGCATATTAGTAGATACATATCCTTATATCAGAACAGGCTTAAGCAGCCAAAGTTTAGCTTTTTCCAGCTGTACTTGTTAGCCTAAGTAAAGCCTTTTCAGCTCCCTACAAATGTATCCATTTAGCTAGTGGCATTCTGTTTTTGTTAATAAACATGGGCGCACTTGGGGAAGACATTATTCTTCAGTCTAAACAAGACTGATGGGAAAAATGCTGTCTGAGATTTGGTGCTTTTTTTGGCCTTCAAAATTAGTACAAGCTATTTCTTCAAACGTTAAGAACCTGTCAGTTTGTAATGTTAAATTTTTAACATGCTATATTTTTATTGTTTCAGCTTCACACATTCCTAGTAATGGAATTGCTGAAGGGAGGAGAATTGCTTGAACGTATTCAGAAAAAGAAACATTTCAGTGAGACTGAAGCCAGTCACATTATGCGCAGACTTGTTTCAGCAGTGAGCCACATGCATGATGTAGGAGTAGTCCACAGAGATCTGAAACCTGAGGTATAGTGATTTTTATATATATGTTTAGACAATAAGTTATTAAATGTCTGGAATGTGATGTATCTCTGTTTCTCCAGCCTTTGTTACAGAGTTTTTTACTTCTGTATTTTTAATTAGATGTTACCACTTTAACTTAGCAAATTCTGTAGATATTTTTCTGTTAATAAGTAAAAGTAGCTGTTAGGAAACATTTTTTGTTCTGTAAGCAATCTCTACTCTTAACTTCAAAAAGATTCTTTGTCTATTTGGGGACTTTTTCACTAGTGTGTATTTATTGTGTGAAACGGTTCATAAGCAGAGCTAGGTTGCCTTGGGTATTTTGCCTGTACATTTCCACCTTTTGTTTGATCTCAATTTCCTCAGTAAGGCTTCTTTTTCAGTAAAGTACAAAATGAGCACTAACAGAGATATGTGATTTGAGTTCAGAGAGCTCAATAGTTTACCAAAAGAAAGCAATTTATTAATATCTATTTTTCAGTAACTGCTTTTCTGATATGTTTATTGTGCAGCAATATTGTGCCTTCTAGACCATTCAGTTTACTATTATAAGATTGACCACTGGCTTTGTTCTGCTTTCTGAAGTCAGTGTTATCTTGGGTGCTTTTACCAGCAATAAGTTGGGATGTATGTTTTCTCGAGCCTGAAAATAATGTTAGATTAATGTTGATTCATCCAGTAAGGATGTTGTATTATAAGGTGGTTGCAGCCATCGTACCCCAGGAAATAGCTGATGCTTTTGTAGTTGGAGTTAAAAAATAATCCACCATTCCTACTGATGATTTTTTGTAACATACTTTCTGTGATATGAAAGAGTTGGTATTTTATAGTAATTCCAATTCAACTGGTAAAGAAGTCTTCTAGGTGTTGCTAGTTGTTTTTGAAAATTAATCCAAAATGTATGAGTTTGAAAGAATCTCTGTCCTGTGCTCCTGGTGTAAGTAAACAGTTAAAGAGGGACTATCTTGAAATTCTAATGTGTGAGTTGAAAAAGTCATCAGAGAAACTTTTCCCAAGAGTTATATCATCAGGGTTAGAAAACAGCTTTTGAAACAAGTAATTATTAAAAGGACGAAACCAACCCCTGTTTCTCTCTTCTATTCTTATCATCTTAGTCTTACTACCACTTTGAATATAAAGGCACAGTGAAACAGAGCTTCAGCTGGTGGTAGATTAGGCAGTCTTCATTTCTACATTATGCTCAAGAACAGAAGTCTGGGAAGTCCAGGTAATGAAGGGTTAGCAAACAGTTTGCAGAATCCATTGCCTCCAAAAAGTTGAACGTAACCTGCTTGTCTCCTTCCTGCTTGTTTTGAAAATTACTATTTTAGGTTCTGACATGAACTTAGTATGGGATATGCTGGTTTCCCAATATAGTTATGGTTAGTGCACTTCTCTGTAAAAAGATATATAGGAAATTCTGTTACTTTTCTAAGAATTCCAGTCAGATTTTTTTGATGATTGACTTTGACATCTAATGTGCTACTGATAATTCGTTTTTTAAAAGTCTGGCTGGTTAAATGTAACTAGGAATGAGACTTTTTTTAATTTCATGGACTGGAAGACTTCTGTTTAGCAGTAGCAATTAGATCGCATATGTTCATCTACAAAACAGAGGAAAAATACTGGGTAGAAAATAAAGAATTCATAGGAATAAAGAGTTTGTGTAGCAATATGTGACCATATTCGGGGCTTCTCATTAGAGGATTTGAGGACAGTTTCTGTGAAGTGATCGTTAATACCTTTAGAACCCGGTTTACAGATTACAACAAAACATTACAAGTGAGAGAGAATGTTGTTTATATATCCTAAAATGTGTGGAATATAGCTGTAAATATTTGGGAGGTAGGAGGGTTCTGAAACATGCTTTATTTGCCTAATTAACAGGAATACGTGAACCCGGTGTAGGATACTTGGGCAGCACCTTTCTTTCCATGAAAGGAAAGAATAACCAATTTACTTTTTATCATAAGAAAGGTCTTTTTAAACCAATGTTACTCATTTTTTATTTACTTGTAGACTATATAGCATCACCATAGAAAAACTACTGTTATGTTAATCATTTATCCTTGTTGTGTGAGTAATTTTGCTGAAATTAGGCTTCCTTTAGATCAATTTACACAACAATTTAAAACTAACTTGTCTGAATGTGCTTAAGCTATATCAGCAGTATAGGAAGCAAAAGTACTAGCATACTGTTTTGTAGCAGCTATTTTCTTTTATCCATAATAAATGCTCTCAGGTTTTCCTTATTGATCTGCTGGCAGTCTAGCAATCATTTTTTACCCTTGTTAATGAGTTTGAAATTAATTGCTTTATGTGAGTCATTCACCTTTTGTATTACAAAGTTAGATAGGACAATAGAATTTCTAATACTGAGACTTTTCCTAGCACTCATAGATTGAACAGTAAAGGCAATAGCAAAATGATGCTCATCTCTCAGAAGCTGAAGGGAAGAGTAGAATTAACTTATAATTTATCTTGGCCTCATATAGTTTTTCTGTGACTTAGCTTTCCTCTTGTATCTTTTTTGGCAAGTACAAATGCTCAGGGGAGAAAAAAGAAGCAGATTGCCTTATATTTTCCAAACTGATAACAATTTGTCTGTCTTCAAGTCCAAAGTGCCACATTCGAGCATGTAAAGCTGGAATTCTCAGGGACTATAGTAGCAATGTCTCTACCTTGGTGTAAGGAGAAGGTTTGTGGTTGGACTATTACATGACCTTCAGTGCTTGAATGCTGTTGGTCTCAGGTCTCTTCCAAAACACATATCTATACTGGCTTTGTCATGCCAGAAAGCTCTCAGTGAAACCTCTGAGCTATTGGTGTACTTCATACCAAGGTGCACCTTTTTACTGCCATCCTTTGCTTTCAAATGACTCTTGTGCATTATTGTCCGCATGACAAGACTGTGTTACCACTTGAGAACAAAAAACTCAGTCACAAGACAGGACTAGCAATGGGAATCCCCCACACAAAAAAACTGTTGTTCACAACATGCCAGAGAAAAGTGGAAGTTTAAGAGAATTTGCTTTTATTTGAGGAAGAAGGCAATTCTCGCATCTCCAGACATGCTGATGTCTTAGGGTTTTTTTTGTGTCAGTATTCTCAGAGTTCTTTTCTCCACTGTTCTCTGCTACATGTCCATTTTCATTAGTCATCTCAGAACTGTCCTGACTTGTAGGTTTGCAGGAGCAGGTAAACACATCACATTTCTTACAACCCAGAGTATTGTTATTTCTGCTTTTTCTCTTCCCCCAGTGTCTCACAATTAATCTTTCCTGTAGGTAATGGAAAATTTTCTGTAGTGATAGATGTAGCAAAATAATTATAACCAGTTTTCTACCCAGTGCTAATATTGATATTTGTCCTTGCTTTTCAGAATTTACTATTTACAGATGAAACTGATAATTCAGAAATAAAAATAATTGATTTTGGCTTTGCTCGTTTAAAACCACCTGATAATCAGCCTCTTAAGACTCCGTGTTTTACTCTTCATTATGCTGCCCCAGAGCTCTTGAATCACAATGGTTATGATGAGTCTTGTGACCTGTGGAGTTTGGGAGTCATTTTGGTGAGTGATTGAGGTTTTTAACTATAATTTTATTGCACGTATTTACTTTTTGTTAAAATGTAATGGACTTGAGATGATTTCAGGCACAAATTGGATACATGCTGAATTCAAGGGAGGTGAAAATACTGCTGCACATATCATATGTTCCAAAGACAGATCTTTTCCAGGAGCAGAAATTTTTTTTTACCAAGCAGGAAATAAAATTTGGCTTTTTTGGGAAGAGAAAAATTGCTTGATTCAGTCATCTTCTCAAAAAGATATATGCTTGCTAGGGGATTTTACAGACATCCATATAATCTTTCTACAGTTTCAATTCAGAGAAGTAATCAACCGATATTTTGATCTGCGGAAAATTAGTTTCATTAGATATAAATGAGGTAGAAATAGTTCTTGTTCATAGCTTCCTGGAATAGATGAATTTTTTTTCTACCAAGGACTCCAGAGAAGGTTTTCTATGTCTTAAATTTTCTATAGCCTTAAAGTTAAGCTAGGCCAAGTTTTATTGCATAGCATTGGTGATGCAAACAACTGCCTTCATATTTAACAACAGAGTTGTCTGTAAATATACTGTGTTTCCTAATGCTGCTTTTGTTTTTGTGACAGTACACGATGCTATCAGGACAGGTACCATTTCAGTCTCAAGACAGAAGTTTAACATGTACCAGTGCATTGGAAATTATGAAGAAAATAAAAAAGGGAGAATTTTCCTTTGAAGGAGAGGCTTGGAAAAATGTTTCTGAAGAGGCTAAAGAGCTAATTCGAGGTAAAGATTTGCAAGTATTTCATAAACATCATGTTTTTATTTAAAAAGATTAAATTTGGAGAAGCATACATACAGCATGGTTCTGGATGCTCCAAGGTGTCTAACCTGACAGGGCAATATGCACAGCTTGAGCTATGTACTGAGCTCTAATACAAGCAATGGGTAGCAATGGACACATCAGAATGCATTACAAGTTGCTTGTACACCTAGCAGTTTTCTAAGGTAAGAAGGTGATAAGGATAGTGGGGTTAGAAGGAACTGAAGAGCTTCAGATAAAGTGAACTCCTTATAACATATTTAAAAGAAGAGTTTTTCTACTATGAGATAAATGTCTTAAAAGCTGAGCTTTTGCAGAAAATAAATTTATTACTATTTATTTTCCATTGGCTATATTTTAATTCCTGTACCAAGACTACTTACTGTATTTCTTGGTTACTTCATTGACATTTGCCATGCTTTGGTTCCCCTAAGCTTTTCAGCATCTAATTATGTTTTCATCATGAACCAGATGCCTACCTTAATGCTACTTAGACGGAGTTCTGAATTTCTATAGAAGCAGACTTATAAGGAATTTTTCTGCCAAGAATAAGGGGATTTCCAGAATCAGACTGAGGCGAATTGTGCAGAGAATCTGAGGCTTACTCTTTTGATCTTCACCCTAGACAGGATTTAAGTGAAGAAATCATTTGGTAGTTCTGAGTTTGTGTGAAGAGATGTGAGTTATTAAGCAGTTAAATATAAATTTTTTGCTTTCAAGATTCTTCTGGAGAGGATGATAGTATAACACTGTACTTATCTAGGATAAGTGGTGACATACCTAGGATAAATATTGACATTAGTTACTTATCAAAGCAATGCATGTGCTTTTATTAAGAAATATTTGCATTTTCTACTGACCAAAGATATGTAGCTGACAGTTCTAAAGAATGTAATGTGTTTCTATTAGGACTTCTTACAGTGGATCCAAACAAAAGAATTAAAATGTCCAGCCTGAGATACAATGAGTGGCTTCAGGATGGCAGCCAGCTCTCATCTAACCCCCTAATGACACCTGATAACTTAGGCTCTTCAGGAGCTGCAGTACACACATATGTTAAAGCCACTTTCCATGTAAGTTCTGAGAAATTTTATGTCATATGCTATGTTTTGTGATGTGTCATCTGGATTTGTATGTTTTCTCTTAACGACAATACATATCTCTCCTTATAACTAAGTATATGCTTATAGGTGAACTTTTTCCTCAATATCATTTCCTCATAACATCTCTGATGGAGTACATGAAAATATGAATGATGAAGCAAGAATAAATTTCTTGAAGATGCTTATATTCATGAGGATTTGGACATTTGAGTGCTGTTCTTGAAACAGCTGTAAAAAGTATTCTATTTCTTAGAGAAATCTATTAAAAGATATTAAAACTTTTTTTAAAAAAGAGAAGAAACTTTAACCTAAGTAACTGTTTGACTTTTTGTCCTTATGGTTACTAAATTGAGGTAGAATTTCTGGAATATATGTAGTTCATGTTTTTTATATCATGGATGGTTTTTTAGTGGACTTGCTTGTCTACTATTATATATTTGTTAAAATCATTTGAACTGCAACTGTATTTTACAAACATAGTGTTGATTCTTATGAAACCCTCTACGGAGACTAAACCAAAATGGAGTAGATTTTTGCTGAAATGCTTGCTTGTAAGTGCTTTTTTGGGAAGGAGAGAAAAACAAATTAATTGTTTCTGGGAGAGGTCCTGATAATGCAACATAATTTGTGCTAAAAGAAAAACTGTAATTTAGCAGTGTCCTCTCTGAAAATGTAGTGTTAAATAGGTTAATGCTTAATAAAAATACTTCTAAAGTAAAAAGAACAAAGAGAGGAAGATGCCAGTCAATGTTATGCATTGGCTCTTAAGTGCCTGTAAAGGCTAGTTAGAGTCATTGTTACAGCAGGAATTAGTCAAGAAATTGCGTCTTATCTTGTGATAAGACCTATGTACCATAGGCCGTTCATAATAAGTGATGTGGCATAAAATGTGTTAAATCTCTTGAAAAACTTAGAATTATCTTTTATTTTTAAACAGGCCTTTAACAAGTATAAAAGGGAAGGATTTTGTCTCCAGAATGTGGACAAGGCACCTCTTGCAAAAAGAAGGAAAATGAAAAAAACAAGTACAAGCACAGAGACACGTAGCAGCTCCAGTGAAAGTTCCCATTCTTCTTCCTCTCATTCTCATGGTAAAACTACACCTACAAAGACATTGCAGCCCACAAACCCTGCAGACAGCAATAACCCAGAAACCATCTTCCAGTTCTCCGACTGAGAAGCAGAGTGTCCTGTCTTGAGGAGTTAAGTGGTTATAGACTTGGCAGTACCTGTATTGTCTTCTCCCGCCCTTCCTCCCTGTGGCTTACAGGCTGCCACAGGAAGAATCTGTTGCTTTAGAAATGTATTTTAGTCATACCTTTTTAGCTTTGTATTTCCATACATTTCCTTTTAGCATTGTTTGGTATCACTGGATATAGTATAATACTGTTATACAACCTACATTGTATTCTCTGAGGGCTAAATTGCTGGTGTGCAGTCAAGCTCGAGATAAGTAGCTGTGCTGCTCATGGTACTGCTTGGAAGAAGACTGTTCCTCAGTGTCACTATCTTCCTCCCAGTTTCTTTCCTACTGCTCAAAGAAAGGAAAGCTCTCTAACATACATAGAACTTTGGGATCTTCTGCTCTTACTCAGCTCTGTGAAGAATGTTATAGAATTTGATTCTTCATGCATGTAAAGAATCATTGGTACAATGCA
This sequence comes from Toxostoma redivivum, assembly GCA_013397375.1. Lineage (NCBI taxonomy): Eukaryota > Metazoa > Chordata > Aves > Passeriformes > Mimidae > Toxostoma > Toxostoma redivivum. The sequence goes on along the minus strand of VXBI01013279.1, from coordinate 1,511,708 downwards.
CCAAAGCAGTATAGTACTTTAAAGCCTTTTAAATTTATGGTTACATTCTGTCCCATTTATTTGAATTTTAAGATCAAATTGAAGCACTATGGAACTCTTATTTTGTTTAAAAAATAATTCCACGAATCTTGTTCTAAACAACTGAGAATAGAAGTCTTAGGGTTTTTTATTTATTTCATTTTTTTAAACACTTCTAGGGTAAAAGAAAACTGATAAGGTGAGATGTCTAGTACTGTGATACAATAATTTTTATTTTTTGAAGTTATTAACTTCTGAAAGATTTTAGATTCTAAAATGTAATGCTATAAGAGAAAATTAAATTTCATATTTGATGCTTTGGAAAATGGTCACACGTTAAAATACCTATTTCAAGATTTAATTATAATTTGTATTTTCTTTTTATAGTTACACAATAATTTTAAAATCTTAAGATTTTTTAAAGATGAGAAAACTCCAGTTTCAACATTTGTTATTATAGGGTCCATAAAAATGCATAGCAAGTTATTTAAATTTTGCATTGTGCAAATACGGCAGTCTAATAGTGACTGTAAAATATTAGAATATATATTTTATTTTTTTGCACTTTATTCTAAAACATCTCCTTTGGATGTTATAAAGTGCACTCAGATCTCTCTTCCTACAAGGTGCTGAGCACTGTTTTACTGGGCTGAATGACCTGAAATCCACCATATTTGGTGGTTGTAGTCCTTGTGAAGGAGAATTCTGTACTTTGCAGGAGTGAATCCCTCCCTGTATATTACCCACTGTTTTCATTCCTAACTGTAAAATGCAAAGCTCTTTCTATCTTGCTTTTACATTGTATATAACAAATACTAGACCTGGGCACCTTGTGTAGTGTAGATGTTAACAACTTATGCACTGGGAATACTAAAGGGAAATTATATTGAACACTGTGCTTCACAACTTGTTCACTGTGGTGTTCTACAGTGAAGTATTTCCTACTGTGATAGTATAGTATGTACATAACTGTTTGGAATCATAAATGTGACTTAGAGAAACATCAGCATAAACTTTTAAATCAGTATATTTTATAAATTTATGGAGAGCTCTTTTATAGCTTGTATTCTCAATGACTAGGGGTAACTTAAGTGCTAAGATGACTCCAGTTTTGCAAATACTTACATGTGTAAGTTTCCACTGAAGTCAGAGAGGCTTCTTGTCATATGCCTAAATTTGTGTGTTGGAAGACTAATTGACTAGAGGATTTTGTTAACAGCTGTCTCTATCCTAAAGTAACCTTAATCCAAACCCTATGCAAAAAAAGAGTAAAAGTTATAGAAATTGTTTATATCAGTAGTTTTATTTATAGAATTATATAAGATATCAGTATTGACAAATACAATACATCCATGTTTACAGGGACTGTGTGTATCAAAACAAGGCTTTGAAGCCCAACATGTTTGTTCTGTGTTTCTTTAATATTAATAATGGCATTCTGAGGTTTTGGAATTGCTCATGTGAAATAGTTTACTACTTTCTTGATGTGAATGTCAACAGTAATTGCAGCATTAATTTCAGGTTGATGTGAATATTGAGATTTGCACTGTTTATGTAGAAGTAGTATATTTAAAGATCAGTTTATGTGCTAATAACACAACCAACTTTAAGTGGCCGATGTTAAAGTATTGAAAAATAATTGTCATTGTAATATATTAAGGTTTGCTTTCTGAATGCTGTCTTTGGAAGTAATCTCAATAGTGAACATGGCTCATTTGTAAAAGAATAGTTTTCCTCTCCGGAATAAACTTGCTGTAAATACAACAAATAATCCACCATTAATACTTGTTCTGCAGGCAGTATAAGTGAATTGGGAGATTGGAGAACAGGTAATTGCTTGTAAAGTTTGCACTTTGAGGGGTTCGTGGAACTTGTCTTCAGGATGAAGACAACAAAAAGCAATTTCAGTCTGATTTTATTTAAGTGTAAGAAACTTTTGGATACCAGGTGGATTTGGAATATTGTGACCCAGCTGAAAGAACCTAAATGTTAGGAACACAAAACAGTTGTTTCCTTTTGGGAAATTTAAACTGTTTCTTGACAAACTGATGAAACAACAAGAATGTTTGCACAAGATACTAAATGCTACATAATGGCTGTATTGTCTATCTTTTTTTCTACACAGGTTCTGAGAGACTGTTGTGAGACTAAAGTTATTAGAATACATCACTTGTATCAAAGACAACTTTTATAGCCGAATATTTCTGTGTCTTCTTTGTGCTTTGTGCAGGGCTAAGTACATTTAGGTATCACCTTGTATTTGCTTTGAACAAGTTACCCAGGGTAGCTAAAATGTTTATGAACTCTGAATGCCTGCCTCCAGGTAACAGCTCTGGAGGAAGTGCATTTGACACTAAGCCGTCTGAATTTTTAGATTAGCATCTTTCCATAAACAACTGCTGATGTACATATACATTGTAGCTTGAGTTGCAAACTAGACAGCTCAAGAGTAAGTTTACTTCTTGTTCTGGTGTCCCTGCAGGAGAATATTTACTCTTAGCAGAACAGTGTTTTAATCTGTTGACCAGACTGGAACTTAAGGTCATATAAAGACCATGGGGCGTATTTTTCATACTCAATCCATTGTTTCAAATTTGAAGTGTACAACTTGATCTTCATTAGTACTATAAATACTCTATATTGTCTTGGTGAAGAGATGTTACACTGTAAATTGTGTGTATACTCAGATTGAGTTTTCTTCACAGTGCTGCTATACCTCAATCAGCTTTAATGTCTAGTAATGATATCTGTCTGCTGTCAGAAGTACAGTGCTGTCAGCAATGTTGTAGGCAGATTTGTGTGAAAAGCCAAATTTTTTATGAGTGAAGATTTCAATTAGTGTGGGTTTTAATCTAGTCTTCAAAGTACTCAATATCTGGTAAAGCCATTTCTTTGTAATACTTTTAGAAACACAAATATTAGTAGTAGCAGGTAATTCTGCTAAAGGATTTAGAGAAGTACAAAGAAAACATGACTTACTGTTCCTCTGGCATAGTGAAATTTCTATAATTTAAGGAAAAGAATCAGTGTATTTGGCATATGTATTGTTTACTGCTATTAAAAAAACCCTATTAAGTACTTCATTAAACAGTTGGGGACAAGGGGCAACATGTATTGCATCACAGAATGGATTGAGGCTTCAAATTGGCTCTACTGATGGACATACTTTCTCAGCCCTTTTTCATGACTGCTTTTTCTGAACAAGATAACGATTCCTACACAGCTATATCCCTTCTCAGTCATCTGAGAACAGAATAATTCTCAGCAGAAAATGTATTTGTTGGTTGTCATGAAATGTTGCACAAACATCTTACATTTTTAATCTGTGCATGTGTTTCTGCACGCATGTAGATTCATGCTGTATTGCATGTCTAGATCTCAATTTAAAGTAATATTCCTTGATTAAGTGAACTTGTATTTTAAAAATGGGTTCTGAACTCACAGATTCAGAGGATCAGATAAGGGGGCTGCCATAGAAGAGGAAGAAGGTTATAGGAAGCCAGAGGTGAGAAGCTTCTGGGAAGATATTTTCTGGTGTAATTTCTCCCCTGGCTATCTCCATGTGCATGCATTATTCACTGACAATGAATTGCAAGCTTTCTTGCCAGTTGTCTAACATAAACATATTTCCTATCTCTGCAGCTCTCTGAGTATATGTGTGTGTGGCTTTATAATATTTAGTTCATCATATTGAAATTACTTATTATGTCTCAAGTATCATTCCAGGTGTTTTTACGAAGTTAATGGTCTTCATTCTTTCCCCCATAAGTGACAGTCTTTTGCAATAATGTAAATTTCAAGAAAACATGTATTTTGACAACCTTCATGTTCTGTGTGATAGAAATGGGAGACAGCAACTGGCTGCGAAACAATTATAAGTGTTTAGGTAGAGATGTTATGGGCTGGTCTGACTAATACTTTATTCAGTGGTAGAAAGGAATCCATATTATTCACATGTAAAATTGCTTTTAAAAATTGGCTACCAATCTAACTGTATTTACAAGAGTCATGCAGAAGTCTGCTAACTTCCTTTGAAATGCCAATAATAAAGGAAAGAAAAACAGAACTCTTCTTTAATTGCTTCAGGAACTGCCAAAAAACCTAACAGATGAAACTGCAAACTGATTGCAAACTTCTTACAGCTTTCTTAATACAAAGATATTTGTCAACAAATCCAGCATCAAATCTTAAAATTGGTCTCATTTATGTTCATCTGATTTTCCCCTAGTTGTTTTTTCATTTTGTTACATATGCAGTTGTCTTAGTATGACTATGACTTATTACTGTAAGTAGGAGAAAAATCAAAGGATTTAGGGTTAGGCCTTGTGAATAACCAAAAGAAATCTGTTTGGAAGGGTAACCATTTCAAAATATGCATATGTATTAATGATATTTGCTGATTAAACTATGTCCAACCAAGTACATTTAATCTAAGTTATGGGTGTGATTTTGTGTGACATTCAGCTATGCTACAAAAGCTTTTGCATGTGAAGTGTTTGTAATTTGGGAAAGTGAGAAGAAAGGGGAAAATTTAAAGATGAGGCTACAAAGAGGGGAACATGCTTGAAATTTGTTCTTAATTTACTCAAGGTGACTGGTTACAGTATGACAGTATCATCGTATGGTCTGCAGAAGCTCATTCATTAGTAACAGTACATATACTTTTTTCCTTTAAAAGTAATACACAGTGGAGAAGAGAAGGTAAATTCACAAAAGCAGCCAATACCTCAAAGCTTTTCTCAGGTGTCTTCTTAATGAATTCTCATCCTTTAAACAGATAACTCTGCTGTATGTAACAGTTACTCTTGTTGAAGCCTGCTTGAGGAAACAGGATCCCACTCTCTGGTGATGTGTTTGCTGTAGAGGGATGCTACAAATTAGAGCTCAGGGTGCTGTGTCCCTGCTGCTTTTAAGTTCAAGTGTTCATACAGTTCTGCCTAGTATGTATCACCTTGTCAGTCCATTATATGCAGCAGTGGCAGGTCAGTTCAATTTTAGTGCTGTCAAATTAAAAGGAAGACTTGAGATCTACTTCTGGACCAAAGTGAGAACAGGCTTTAAATATTAATATACATCTGGATTACAAAAATAAGTAGAAGTTTGGCATTGGCTTTCAACCTTGACAGTCTTAAGATGCTCCTGCAGCAAATATGGATGCTTACATATATCTCTTACACCTGCAGAGAAAGAAACCTGCAAAATTGTTTCTTGCCAGATAAAAACTTTCGCTGGAGTCCTAGTGAAGAAATCATCCCTAATTTCTACCTTTACCTTTGAAGCTGTAAAGGCAAAAAATGAATTGGTGACAGATTCTGACAGCTGGTTATAAAGGAGCAGGCTGTGTTAATTTGCAGTGAGAGGAACAGGGCGTTCTATTTCATGTGTCAGTGTGGGCAGGGAGTGGGGAGAGGGAAGGGAATGGGAAGAAGGGAATGCTGAGTGCTTTGCCTCACTGTAATTTACAGGACATCCTGGTTGCACACCATTGCTTGTGAAGGAGCAATGATCTCCACATTCAGTTAAAATCTTTTTGAATAAAGAAAACCCACACGGATTAACCTGACAACTTTTCTTTTTGGAAACTGTGTCATTTTCAAATGGCAAATGTAGCATCATGGACATTGATTTCCTTAATTCCAGTTATCAACAGATTACAGAGAAATTTTCTTTCTGACAAACACACACCTCTCTAAAATTCTTTGTCATGCCAACAGAGTGCAAAACCTTGGGATAAACGTTTATCAAAAAGCAAGAGAAGTAATTGAATTGGTTTTTGTCCAATATTCAGAAAATGAATCAAGATTGTGGGAGTGAGTCCAGAGGATGATTTGAAATTTGATGAGAAAAGTACTAGAAGAAAGGATAGTTTTTGTGAACACAGTGGTGGAGAAAATACAGGAAAGCTGTGTTCTAGAAGACCACTCAGGACTTGTGGAAGATTGGTAGAACCAGATACCAGGTGAATGCTCCTGTCTCTAGAGCTGTGAAAGCCTAATCGTGCTTATTTGAAGGATGATAAGGTCCAGCCTGTTGGCCAGTCCTGTCAGAGCCACAGGTTTTAGGAAAATCTGTTTCTGGGCTTCTGTCTTTGAGGTACTTTTTATTTGCAAGTCTTGTTAAGCACCAGGTCATGATCAACATTTGGTGAATCAGACTCTTCTGCTATGTTGGAATGATAACTGTAATGAAGGTCTTGACCTTCAGCAGCCTGTTTTCTTCTTCAGGCTATGGTGTTCAAAATAGGAAGAGATTTTGTTGTTGTTGTTGCCCTACATTGTGTGGTTAACCACTGTTGTGGCTTAAAAGTTAATGCAAAGCAATCTGGAGAAGTACATCTTGTCATTGTTAACAAGTCAGCTTTGGATTCCCATAGGAGAAGCCCTTGCCAGAGCTGTGCACAGTGCAGAGCAATAGCATGAGTATTCCCTGTGGTTAACTGGTGGTCTGCATGTCTATTCTTCTTCCAGCTCCTGAAGTTGTGTGTGTGCTGGGAACTCTTCTTGCAGAAAAATAAGAAAAAAAAAAAATCTGAATGTTAGGCAGATGATACTGGGGTGAAGGCAGTTTTATTGGTAATAACCAGGGAGTTTATTGGCTGTTGCATTATGCATGACTTCTCTAAGACAGACTGATAGTATTTGAGCTATTACTGATCTCCAACAGTCAGGAGCTTGGGTTTGGAGGAAAATGTGTGAATGTGCCTGTATATGGTAAAATGGTGTGGTATAATTCTATCATCAAACCTAAAGAGTCCTACATTTTTCTGGTACATTTTAGGATTAAGTAGGTTATGCAGGTTTTGTGAGGGTTTTTCAGAGGATGTGAGTATGGTGTTTGCTTTTAATTACTATTATTTATTTTTACTCCCTGTATGGTATGCTTAGTTCTGTTATGTTCCTGGCCATTCTCTTTATGTTAATCCACTTATTTCTTTGATTTTTGTAGTTTTTCTGCTTGTCCTAAAAGGCAATACATAGGTATTTCTGCCCAAAAAGAACTGTAGAGTCAAATGACTAATATATAGAGGAAAAAAAAGTATGAAGAAAGGCTATGCAATAAAGATTTTCCTTTATCACTATAGAAATACCCAGCTTAAATTGCACTGGTCATTAAATAGGTAATTTACTCTTCAGATTATTTAAATGACAAACAGAATGAGTAGTGTTAGAAGTAAAAAAAATAAAAAACAAAAAAACAACAGTTTTAATGATAACTAAATAATTAAAAATTTTGGGGAAGTGAGTGCAAACTGAAAGGTACAACCTGAAGTAGCGCTTTCAAACTGTGAACAAGCTGCCAGATCTGGCTGGCTGACTTAGCTCTACTTCAAAGTGTAAAAGATAGGTTGGAAGCAGGTAGGAGGAATCAGCTTTGTCTTGCAGATGTGGAACTTCAGATTTTCAGGAACCTGTGCTTGGATCCAGCAGGAGCAGTAAGAGGCTGAAAACTGGCAGTTAGTTCCCAAAAGCTTTGTGAATCATTGTTGTGAAGATAGATGAAGTCCACAGAAGGATAGTTCATATCCATTCCCAACCAGCTTGTAGCCACAGTAACATTGTTTTCTACTTCACTTTTTGTCAAGCAGCTAAAAAAAGCATGTATACTGTTCTTACCTTATCTGTGCTGATAAGAATGATCTCCAGGGCAGTGAAGCAGACTGGAAGTTATATTCTGTGGTTTCAGACAAATGCTAGGTATCTTGGAGACTTCTTTGATCATGTTACTGTATTTCAAATTAATCATGTTTCAGTCATTATCTCTAGAAGTACCAAGTTGAGCTTTTCGTAGGAAGGAACTATGACATACCAAGAATATGAAGAGGAAAAAATTCATTTTAGAGAATCTCAGAAGCTGAAAGCAGAGTTTGTCTTTTGACCTACAAGAGCAAGTGTTAGGCAATAGAATTCTGAAAGGTTGAGTTAGACCAGATAAGGTAAGCTGTAGAGTCAACTGAATATTGTAAGAACGTCAGAAATGTAATGCTGGGTCAAACCAGTGGGACCAGAACTGCACACAGCACTCCAGTGCAAATTAAAGCATGGGCTACACTGTGGCAGAATGATGCTGGCTGCTTTGTCCTCAGAAGTCATTTTGGTGATTCCTGCTGTTTTGTAGGCTGCCACTGCAAAATGCACAAAGGATTTCAGGGACTTGTCTGTGTTTTCTTGACATCTGGTATCAAATATAAGTCAGTTGTCTCTAGACAAATAACTTGTGTTTGACCAATTCATGTTGCCTGAAAAACATTCTGTCTTGTTTTGGAGACATCAAGACTGGAAGAATCTGCTGCCTCTTTGATATTTAACCAAATAGTTAATTATTGTGATAACTTTTAAAAAGTCTAATTTCTTATATAACTTTATTTGGAGCAGGTCTCAACTTTTTGTTTTGGTTTGGTTTTTGTTTGGGTTTTTTTGTTTTTGTTTGTTTGTTGGTTTTTGTTTTCTGATTTTTTTTACATGATACTTAATTTCCAAAACATAAAGCAATTTTTTTTATTCTTCCAGTTGTTATGGCAGAAACTGGTGACTTGTCAGGTCTCTGAACCCATATTTGCTATGCAGAAATAGCAGCTAACATTTGTGTTACTGCATTCACTCCTTAGTTTTTCTGACTAGTAGGTGTATGGATCTCTTGGAATTTTCCCCACTTGATCCTAGAAAGTCTCCTTCTCCCCTCTCTGCTAAGGATGTTGCTTTTAGAACATAATAACATAGCCTTGTATACAAATTTTCTCTAAGGGTCACAACAGGCTGGGCAGACTGTGTTCTCCCACTGTCTTCCACCTTCCGTTGGCACATGGGCACGAGCCCAGTGTCCTCAGGATGCTCCTGGTGTTCCATGACCTGTTCAAAGGCACATGATGAATCCCAGGGGAGCCACTCTTTGTTTAAGACTATTCTGTATTAATTCTTTATCTGCTGATTTTTTAAAGGCTTCTCTCCAGTTCTTAATATAATTGAAACATCTAATTTAAATGCATGATTTTTCATTCTTTCTGAACACAGAATAAAAATAGTTGCTGAGCATTCCTTTGTCACTAACGTTTTTCTTGCCTCTGGATAGTAATATACTGATGATGTTGCTAAAATTATTCATTGTCCTCGGCAACTTTCTTAGCCATTTGTCATAGTGTTCACAACATACAGTATCTTCTGTCAATGTTTTAAGCTACCTGCAAGTTTAGAAATGATATGTAGCTTTCGACTCCCTCTGGTGGTCTGAAAATGGAGCTGGCAAATAGTTTCACTACCGCTGACTGCAAAAAGCAACACACTTGAATGCAGTATGGCATTTGTATTTTATTTTTACCCTTAATAAATAGTCAAAAATGGTATGTGGGTGGTTTTCTGTTTTGGAAAGTAGAGGCCTAATAAAATGCAAAACTGTTTTATCTTTCTAAAAACATAATTACCATTTTTTTTAAAAATCCAGAATACTATGCTGGACACTGTTTTCATAAGTAAGTCAAAAGAATAGGAAAATGTCTTTGCCTCTGAGGTTCAGTTTGTCTAGGAAGATTTTCTTTTTTGAGTTTAAACTAGAGATTAAGTACAATCTGGATCACATCTAGAATTTAGCTGAACTGTGTCTGTAAGTTTTGTTATTGTGCAAAGACTGTGCAGGGTCCCTCTTCTTCCCTACGAGCAGTGTTGGACACCAGAAATAGGGCAGGAAAGTGGCATGGGAGTAGCACAATGAAAGACCCATGATTAGACCCTACCCTGGCTTTTCCTTGAACTTAAAAGTAGCCAAATCACTTGTCTAAAATCTTTAGGTCTTTGAACAAGACTGAAATGTTTTACACTGCCTCAATAAAAATGAGAAACAGCAAACTATGGCGTTTTTCTTCCCATTTAGCTTCCTATTTCTTACTACATGTTAATATAGGATAGCAGATTTACTGGCACCATACCATTGTAAAAATACAGTTGTGGAGCAAGTTGCAATTCAGATATAAATTCATTTATTCAGCCTCCAAAAAACAGTTGGAGTGTGGGTTTTT
>VXBI01013279.1:1395144-1495672 GCA_013397375.1 Toxostoma redivivum | reverse complement strand
GGCATCGTGGCCCTGCGCGTTCGCGCCCCGGAGCTGCTGTGTTTATCACGAGCGCACATGCTGACAGTGAGCATAAAGCCCGAAATGTCCTTCTGCCTTCTGTGACTGCCGGGGGATCTGTGCACAGCGTGTCATATGAAGGCTTCCGTCATATGAAGGCTTTCTCTTAATAGCAAACCTCAGCAATATAGTGCAGCTTCATTTATTTTACTGTACAAACTATGAATATTTTTCTTGTTCTCTTAGTTCTTATGTCACAAACTTCTATGTGTTTAACTGAAGGAGGTGAAAAACAGTGCTTCATTCTGCGGCATGCACGTATGTAATGAGCGAGGGAGATACTGGGAAATTCTCCTTGCCATGAATGCCTTAATTTCTGTGTGAGGAAAAAAAATGAAGATAGTGTGTGCCTCTCTGGGCTCACTCATCTGCTTGAGGTGGACCTGGAAGTGTTTTCAGAGAGCAATCAAGTCTTTGAAGACAGAACTTGGGGTGAATTCAGAGGTGATAAGTTAACAGAGGATAAGGCATAACACTGACATCACTGAAAGTTTGTTGTGAAGCCAATGATAGCTTTGCATGTTCAGATGGGGAAGAAAACTGCATGATTTAGCTCTATAGAAATACAAATAAAAGAGGAAAAGCCTGGCCCAAAGAAGAGAAAATAATTTAAGAATAAATGGGTAGTACATAACATTTATATGTGTTTGCCTTAAGAACAGCTGAGTGGTGTTCCTGACACTGGTATTATGCTAACTAAAAATAAACATGAGTGAAAAGGTGGAAGGTATGTTTAGTTTCAGGACATGCATCATTGAGTGATAGACTATGAGCTAGTTAGACTTCACTTCAAGCAAAGGCAAATATGTTTTTGCTATCCAGTTGGGAAGCACAATCCTCATAGTTTCAAGATGTGCTTAGGTATTTCAGACAGGCAGGGAGAGCTATGCAGGAGCTGTTATTGACAGTTTGACTTAAATTTATCTAACCTGTGTATGTTTTACCTAGCTGAAGCATATCAGAGAAGATTATGCAATCTGTATAACTTTACACTTCAGTGGTTTTCCTATGAAGGCATCTTCTAGATTCTGTACCAGCCAAAATACAAATTATTGAAACATTTTCTGATCTTTAAAACATGGGAAAGTATCATATGCAGATTTTATCTCTTTTTGACAGCACGTGAAGGATTAAGTCAATGTGCATGACTTCCAAGTCTGGCTGAGAACATAAATAGGAAATTAGGTGATCATATGGGTCTCTTCTTCTGTATTGGAGTAACACAGGAGGCGAGTAATTTATTTAATGAAATGCCTTCACCTGCTATTGAGAGTGTTGAAAACTGGAAGTTTGTGTTCCAGATCCAGATGTACCTAACAGGTTGCAGGCCAAGGTTGTCAGCTAGTGAGACTACCAAGGAGAGGCAGTGCCTCTGTTCCACCCATGAAGAGAGATGTGAACTGAAAGGCACTCTGATGCATATCCCTGTTGTTACTTAATCTGAAGCAATTAACTTAAAATTTCAGTACCGTGAACTTTACTGCATCCTTCTATACTGATTGATGTTCAGTTTTGACTTGGGAATGGATAGCAAAAATCTGGCTTTTGGCTGAATGTGTAATAATATTTCATAGGAATGATTTAAAAAGCATGGGGAAAAGGGAAGGGGAAGAGCATCTTCATTCTGACCATGTATTCGTGTGTAGGAAATTGACTTCAACTCTTGAATGCTGGAACATTTTAATAGAGGATATCAACATTGCTAAGAATAGTGTTTATTACTCTTTGAACACAGATGGGAACTAAACCTTTGGGGCAGCTCTCTTGTAATTTCCTCAACCTTGCACTATTGCAAAAGAATAGACTTATTTTACTAGGACTCAGTTACAGCTCTTTTTTGGGATTTGGGGACTAGACAACTCGATAAAAAGTTTAATGGTCCAAGTTATTATTTGGGCTGTTTTGCATTAGCAAATTCCCGTCTCTTGAAGCTTGCAGCCTAAATAAGGTGAAAGAAGAATCAGCAATGACAGCTCCCAGGAACGAAGGTCTGTGTGGATACACAAGGCAATAGTATGTACTGATGAAATGCAGCACTTGAGAGGTGCAGTATTTTGAGTGGACTTGATTATAGCATTATTTTTTCTGTTTAGTTCTGCTGATGGATTCTATCTACTCCCTAACAGAAGTCTGAGTATAAAACCTGGCAGTGGATCAAATATAAATGACAGTTTAGGTAGGATTTTGGATGCATAAAAATGACACTAGATCCAATTTTTGTATCTGATGGATTGCATTTGAAAGGCTTTCTGAGCTTTAAGAAAAAGAGAGAAGGGAAATATGGATGAATTGGTAACTACTTTTGCTATTCTGTATGCAATAGTCACAATTTGGATAATGAAAAATGTATTTTCTGTGTCAAGCCTGTGATTTGCATTGCTTTTTACAATGGATGAGTAGACAGATGAATGAAAAAAGGGTCTTTAACTTGACTCAGATTTTTTTAGCCACTTAGCCTGTTTGTATTATATTTCTCTACTTCAGAACCAGTACTCAGCAGCAATAATGATAATGTTACATGCCATGTAACACAAATCTTGGTTTGAGCTCTTGCTTCATCAGCATTCTGCTAGAAGATTGGGTTAAATTGTTATGTGCAGGGTGCTGAGTTAGCCTTGGCTAACATCACATGCTCACCCAGCTGCTTAGTCTCTCCCCTTCCTTAGAGGGGCCGGAGCAAAAGGTAGGATAAAATTGTAGCTTTAAATACAGACAGGGAGATCACTTACTAGTTACTGTTCTGGGCAAAATAGGCATGATTTGGAATTTAATTTGTTGCCAGTTAAAATATGGTGAGATACTAAGACAGAAAGACAGACATGAAAGTAACACTTTTTCTCTCCCCTTTCCTAGGCTGAACTTCACTCCTGTGCCCCTCCCCGTGTGGTGATGGGGGGGGGCAAAGGAGTCATGGTGCAAGATAGTTTCTTTCTGCTGCTCCTTCCTTCTCACGTTTTTCCTCTGCTCTGGCATAAGCTCCCCACTGACAGCGGTCCTGCTTTGGAACAGGTTCTCCATGTGGTACAGTTCCTTCAGGGCATATCCACCTGGCTTGGGTCCTCCCTGGCAAGTCCCTTGAGTCCCTTTTCTGGCACTGTGGAGCACGTCTGTCCCTCTCCTTCTCTGACCTTGATGTTGTGGTTTTTTTGCTGTTTCTCACTCCTTTTGTTCTCTTTTATTTCGTTCTGTGGCATTTTCTGCCCTTTCTTAAATTCACTTTGCCAGAGGTGTTATTATTTTTGCTGAGGGGCTCAGCTGTGTCTGGCTGTGGTAGTGTTGGAACCAGCTGGGCCTGGGGCAGGGCTATTCCTGCCTGGCCTTTTCCCACTGGAGCTACTCCTGCAGCCCCTCTGGTGCCAGCACCTTGCCGGTTGTAACCAGTACAGCAGGATTTTCAATAACTGTAGCAGCTGGCAAAGAAATCATGTGCAGCCCTGAAGGTCACAAGGATTCGGTCCTTGGATAGTCTGTAGCCTGTTCAGTGCCTCCTCAAGTGTTCAGTGTTGACATCCTGAGTATCACCTCTTGAATGGAACTGAGAAAAACCCCAAGTTGTTAGAAATAAAATCTTAGAGCAGTTTTCACTAATGAAACTTTGTGAGCGTTCCCAACTTGTTTAACTAACTTTAAAAGGTTCCTTCGAAGAAAATGAACTGAAAAAATTTTCATTGCTGATTGAATTTTGTCTAATATTGCAAATGAACAGCATGATGGTGAAGCATGGTCATGATAGTGGATGCTTTGAGTACATAATTGCTTGCTCACAGAATATTGGAAGAGGTTAAAATACTAAATGCTGAATATCTGAAGCTAATCTGAGTGTATTTTAAAGTGGTCCTAGAACTGAGAAACACAATTGGAAGCTCACATTGCTAAACTGATTGCAAGACCATCATGTATTTTTGATGAAACAGTAGAGTCTCAGAGGAAGTGTCTACAATGGACTTCAGTATGAAGGTTGTATCTGCTCAGGGCATTTTCAGGACATCAGTGTTCTCGTGTTTTCTTTCCTTCCTTTGGAAAAAAATTGAGGAAACCCCAGGTTCATTCAGAAGCCAGCTGAATGGAAAAAATAAAGGATCCATGAATTTCCATGGGTGTTTCCGGCCATTCATTGTTGCTGTAATTGGAATGTGACCTTGCTCAAGTTCAGTGAGATGTATGGCTCTGTCTGGAAAAGCACTGAGGGGGCGAATTTTTATAGTTTAAATGAGGTAGAATGATGTAGTTCTGTAGAAACCTTAGCCAGTGTGAAATATTGCATTACTGTGGAGGGAGAATGCATGCCCAGGAAGTTCATGGATCTATATGTTACCAAGAGCATTGTGACATTGCCATGAAAATAGAACATTACCTACAGGTATCAAATTTGCTCATGGGAATACACCAACACTGTAACACAATGTTGGTTTTTTTTACCTAGTGTATTTCTTACTACTTTTGCTATCCCGTTTTGTTTGATCCCGTTTCTGGGATCTCTTCTCTGACTGCCTTTCCTCTCAACACCTTGTTTCTATAGTCTCCTTTTAGACCTATCCTCACATTTAGCCTGGCAGAGTAATGGAACAGAGCGGGGTTAGGAGCAGAGTAGCAAGCCCAAAGGGTTGTGAATTATTTTACATGTCTAATTTTGTTTATTATCTTCTATGCTGCTCCCTTATCTTGCTATAAGTAGGACCTAAAAATAGAAACATCTTATCAGTTTTCCTCTGTTTTGCAGCCTTGTGAAATAGAAGACCTCAGATGTATGGTTAAAGCTTATCCTCAGAGTAAACAAGAGATTTCTAAACCTCTTAGGACTCATGCCCTACTTAGAAGGTGTTTACCAAATTTGTTTGTTTTTATACCTACAGTTGGTAGAGTGATTTGTATATGCAAAGCTTTCCTAAGAGATAGAAATTTCCTAAGAGATCTCTACCAGAAAAGTTTGCAGACCATATGGCATGCCTTTTTGCATGTCCACAAAAGTAGAAGTGGAGGACTCTCTTCATTTGTTATTTTCTTTGTTTTCCTCCTATTGCATTCACTGTCACTTTTAAAAAACAAGCTTACTAAGTACAGACATTTTTCTGAATGAAGAGCAAAGATGGTGACAGTACTTAGATGTGTTGTCTTATTTTTGACTGACAGCTTTGTTTCTTCAGATAGCCAGGGGTGTTACAACACTTACAACAGTATAAGTGATGATGTGGATCGTCTGCTTGTACTCACAATGCATGTTCATCTGGAATAGAAAATGCTCGTGTGTGATTTCACAAGTAACCAAGCTGGTCTAATGCCTTGCTGCTATTATGTAGAGTAGTTTTTTCTTCCTGCTTTTATTCAAGCTGCTAATTCTCTATGCAGCTTCTCCTGGTTATGTGTTCCTGGCCTCTCCCTTGTGTTTACTAACACGAACACCAGAGGTGGGAATTACTGTGCTTGGCCAGCAGAAAACTCTGTGCTTCTTGTTCTGGGGCCTGCCGTGTCTGCTGGCTTGCAAAGCTCATTTGCCTCTCACAGGAGTCTGAGTAGTGTAACAACTGGTAGAAAACGAGCAGTAGCAGCAGCCAGTGGAGGACAAAGGTGAGGGGAACTGTGAGGAAGCATGCAGTTGGTCTTAGTGAAATGAACTAAGTATTTTGGATATTTGGGGCTTATAACTGCTTACATTTATAAGGATATTTCTATATAATATGAATGTAATTGTTTTAGAAACTGGATGTCTCATGTAGTAATGTCGGGTTGATTGCACTTTTGCCTTGTTTAAAAGTTACAAGAAATGGTAGCCAGATTTATCCGTGAATGGATACTGGTATATATCTGTGTTATAGTTGCTCTCAGTTCCTTTAAACTAACTTTAAGGGTTAAAGATCAGGATTAACTTTTCTATAGGGAAATAACTCATTAGCATAAACTCAGGATCATTGATACCATTTCTGTTTGGGTTTGATTTGCATGGTAGTAAAAAAGGGGGCAGAAGGTCCTTAACTTGTACCAAATATGAACCATTCTCTTTCCCTACCAAATCTGGGCCATTCCTCCTCCCCACGAATCAGTCTTTTTAAGAATAAAGTCCTAGAATTTAATGGTTCAGTTCTTCACAGTTTTCTCTGCACTGAATGCTGTTTAACTTGAGGTGGTAATGAGTGACTGAAGATAATAACTTTGTAAAAAGCAAAGTGGCAGAACGCTGAGATAAATTAGAGGAAGTAAAGATGTGTGGCTGATAGTGTGAGGTGGGTAGTCAGAACTTTAGTAATTGGAGAGCATTTGATCTCTGCTCCAGGCTGTGGAGGGAAATGCTGAATCTGGGCATTTCTCTGGTGTTAGCAAATGTGTGGCAGAATGCATAGTGGCAGTTTTTAGTAGCTGCTCTGATCAGCAATGTTATCAGTTACTCAGGAGTTACTTCAGGAGGTATTGCATGAGTTTCTGCAAGTTCCCACCCCACTGATGACCTGTGTGTGATTGATATGATTTCACTCAGTATTTGTATACATAAGTTGAAATCTTTTACTATAATCTCATATTATCTAGAGTTGTAAACTGTGCATTTTTAACAAAAAGTGGGTGGGAAATCCCTTTTATTTCTAGAATTATGAATGCAGCTTGCTTGAGATCAATAACTTGGTTTATCTCCATAAAACTTGCAAAGGCAACCAAGATAGGAAAACACCAACAGCTTACAGGCCCTCCCATATTTTTCTGCAGTTAATTATACGAGCAAGTTGTAGCTCATCTTTTAAGTGTGCCTTATCTCAAACTCAGATTTGCATGGGCTTAGCTTGCAGCTACATTTCTGTTTTTCTTTTTGCTATTTATTTGCAGTCTCTCTACCTTAATGGAAAGAAAATGGTGTGCATTAATCAAGGCTTTAATGGGACTGCATTAGAGCTGGGCTTAAGGAAAGGCAGAACAGAGACCTGTTGTTTTTGGAACAGCTGGTAGGATAAAAACAAAACAAATGAAAAACCACAAAAAATGAACCTCACCAAAACTCCAACCAACCGAGTTGCCAAAAGGTGCTTTCTGTCTTGACATTGGTAGTTATGTACCTGAGGCAATTGTCTCTGAGACTCACAGATGTAGGGTACTATCTTTCAACAATTTACTTGAGGCTCCCCAGGTGGACCTGGAAAGCTAGGAGATGATTTGAAATGGTAGAGAACTGCAGGATTTTGTCTTCTGGAGAACAGAGGCTCATCTATGTGCTTTCATCTGAGCTTTCGGTCATCCAAAGATGAAAAATGTCCCTCTTCTGACTTGGCAATTAATTAGTGATTTTGTTTTTTGTCAGTCATTTTCTTTATCTTTTTGTGACAATGAAAGTTGGATTCCATTGTCATCATCTCTCAAATTTGCACTGTGCTGCAATATAAATGTTTGGTAAAGAATGGACAGGAGCCACTGTCTTTATGGCATGGCTTGGGTTTTCCCTTCTATCTAATAGTCTCTATTATTTTGTTGTTGTTAGTAGCAACAGGAAAACTGTTTTGTCCTTTGAGAAATAAATCATGGCAAGAAGCAAGATTGGAACGAATTTCTAGCTATCAGAACGTGTGCTTTTCCTGTTCTCCCAGTCATTCTTTGATCTTTATAACCTAAACAAAACATAGATGGGGAGAAGCTAAATTTTGAGAATCCTTCCTCAGTGTGATTGATAGAACTGTTTCCATTTAAACAGTCAAAGATGATGGTGGTCCTGTTTCCTTCAGTTGTGTTTCCCAGTCTTGGGTACACATTCTTATTTCTTGGTTTTACAGTGCATTTGACTGAATGAGGCAAGTTTTATTCAATTGTAAGCCTATCAACATTCTAGATGATACATTGTGACTGCCGTGGCTTGGTTTACAGTTCTGATGGCCCTAACATTTCACAAAATATGGTGAGCTTGAATATAAAAAAAATAGTTGGAAACGGTTTTCTGTTCTTAATATGTGTCATCATAAAATAAATTTCAGTGGTAGTGGTACTTTGAAAGTAAATTTGCCTATGCATAAATAGATTGGAAAGCCTATAATATTTTCCTTCAAAGCAAGTTTTGGCTCTCATGCAGGAAAATTGTGTAGATACAATATAGCTGCACAGTAAAAAGTAGCTGTGCCCACTGTGTACTTAAAAGGCAGAGAAATGAATGACTGTATATAATTAAAGGTGTTAGTAAAATTAAATTTCTTTGAATAGCTGACTCTGTATTTTCTGCTTCTGGTTTAACATGTGTGACATTTGCATCAGTGTGCAACCTTTCTATCAGTAGTGCTTGTTGGGCTGCACATATTCTCTGGATACTTTTCTGCTGTCTCTGGAGACCTGGCTGGACAAGATGCTGGGCAACCTGCTGTAGTTGATCTTGCTTGGATCAGGGATGTTGGACTAGATGATCTCCAGAGGTCCCTTCCAACCTCAGCCATCCTCTGATGCTGTCAATTCTTGCTACTAAGTAGTCAGTGATGGAATTATAAGTGACATCTGTATATATGTATATTATTTTTCTTATTTTTAATGTAAACCTTGTAGAAATCTAAGAATAGTTTTAGCATTCATTTTAATTTATGTAGCTCCTGGTCCAGATTTACTAAGTGCTGAGCACAAAGTTGATTGAGTACTTGGAGACTTGTACTGATATTCCTCTTCAAGCCAATGCTCTTAGTGATACATTGTGAACAAAGCAAATGTCTACCTTAAGTGCACAGTCAACTTGTTCCAGGGTAAAAAACATGTGTTTCATGCTTTTTCTGCCAGATGAATATGAAATCAGTTCTAGATTCAGGATTTCCAGATCCTCCTCTGGAAGAGAGCTCAATTTTTAAATGGGCTTCTTAATAAGTGTTCTGTGGGAGGCTACAACAGCTATTTTACAGAAACCTCACTCCGAAATCTTTGTCTGGTTACTATATAGAGCAATTGACCATTTTGGGATCCTTCTTGCTGCATACCACTCCNTAGCTTTTTTCTGGTTTTTTTTGTTTGTTTTTTGGGTGTGTGTTTTTTTTTTTTGGTTGGCTGGGGGGGGTTTGTTGGTTTGGTTTTGGGTTTTTTTTTTTGTGTGTGTAGTTGTGTAGTTTGGTTTTTTGTTTGTTTTTTTTTTTGGGGCATCATGATATTCCAAAATGTTATTGGATGTCTGAGGGAAAAAATAATCATAAAATACTGCAGCATGCAGCCCTTCAGGTACTCTGAGCCTTCAGTTTTATCTTTAGGGAAACTAGGAGTTTTAGGGATTGAGTAGGAATAGTTTTTCTCAATCCCAAGCTAGTTTCCCTTTGGGAAGGCTTGAAGCACCACAAGAGAGTTTACAAATCAAATCTCAACTTCCTGGAATTCTGCACATCAATGTATGGTCCCTTTGGGATCCTGGAAGTCTCATACTTGTCCTCTTTACCCCTTGTCCCTTTCCTACCCTGATTTTTTTTTTTTTTCCCTAATAGTCCTGAGTTAAGACTTGAGTTTTTAATTTATTTTTTTCTTTCTGGACTCCAGGACAAAGCAGTTGAAGCAGCAATGTCTTCTACTCTTAAAACTCCATGCTTCATCTAATTAATCTCGCCTCATGCAGTGTCTTCATTTGAGACTAATGATAACCATGATCTTTAGACTTCAATGCATTTGGACAGTTGTGCTTTTTAAGAGTCTAAAATAAGTTACCTGAAATATTTAAGATTTTGGTGAAGAGTGGGTGAAATGATACATCATGTGATATAACATGCTTCTAGATTTATCTGCTTGCTTACAAAGAAAGATTAAAGTTTGTTTGGCCAATCAGATTCTGTAGGTATTTTGCTCTGTATTTCCTATTCCTAAATTCATGCTATTTAAATTCAAATCCCCAGGGCCTGAGTCTGAGGTTGAGCCTCTTTGCTTAAATCATTGTAGTATGAGTTTTTATCCTAATTATGCACTTATTTTCTTGCAGCTGTATAATTCAGAGGAAAGAGAAGTGAAATACTAAAAACATTTCTTTTAATTATGCCATGGGGCATATAACGAAGAAAGAGTGCTTTTCTCCATACTCTTTCTTGCTGTAGATGTTGAGCGGTTGAGGGAAGCTCCATAAATAACATATAACTATTGTTGTTAGCACAGGATGTGTATTCTTGCCAGTGTACCACAGCAGCATGATATGGATGTTTAATTGCAGAGAAACATCTGGTGCATGGAGACTTGATAACTGGAGCAGGGCTGTTGATAGTTGTTGCCATAGTTGTGATAGCTGTTGTTATCCAAGAGGTGTGTTTTCCTTATACCTTCCAAGTATTTCCTTCTGAAAAACCTAATTATCAGACCCTTAAAATTTTTTCTGCATTAATACTAGGAACACTTGAGAAACCACATATATAGTAGTCATGATCTAGACAAACTTCAGTGTTTTGCTTTGGTTTTTATCTGGACCACCACAGGAGAAGTAATACTTTACCAAAACAGTTCTTTGGTGCTCCACAGAACAACAGGTAGCAGGCAGGTTCCTTAGTTCTATTGAGACCACATCATCATTCACTGTAAATGCATCTTGGCGTCCTCTAGAGTTGAATAAGTTTTTAAAATCACTTCTTGAAGTGGATTCTGAAGGCAAGAGTGAGCTCCTAATCTGTATTCAGCTATGCTTTTTTTTTTGTATCTATATGCAATGTTGCCATTCTTTTCTTTCTCCCGCTCCTTATCCTTACTTTTAGAAAGAAATTTAGAGCTAGATATTCCTCTCACCTAGCCTGCTAACAACCCTGGGTTCTTCAACAAGTGCCTGGAGGCTGTGGTAGCATTCATCAGAAAGATGACTTTTTTGCATTTTAGTGTGTGATTCAGTGGATGGTTCAAGATAGACCATAGTTTTAACCTAAGTAAATATTAGTGTTATAAGTAATCTTCATCATTCTTGACCAAGGATAAAAAAAAGACTAATTCTCTATTTTAATTCTGTTTTTCTGTGAGTAACTGCTTCAGATTCTGGTACTGTGGTGAAGAATTTGCTTCAAAAAGCAGATAAAAAATAAAAATAAAGCAAACAAAATTATTATTTACTTTATTTAAAAATAAAGTAGCAAAGCGGCTTTCATTATGATATTTTGAGAGACTATTTTACAAAGGCATGTCATGGTGTGCTTTTTCCTAACCCCTATTTGTGCTAGCCTGTATTCTTATTTTGAAGATGATTCATATTGATCCATATTGCAAAGAGGGATCGCCATGTCTACACAAGGCACTTCTCAATAAATGTCTAAGCTTTCTCTAAGCTGAAAGAAAGCAATTTACATGAAGTGTCTCTGTGTTTTTTCTTTTTGCTTTGAATGCTAAGAGAAATGTGCCTTTCACCTAAGGCATCCTTGAGTTTGTCTTGGGATCCCAAGGTGCTCAGAGCTGTCTTTGATTATAAGCAGAGGACATCCTGTTAGTCAGGTGGATTGTTTCAGTGATACTGTGATGTTGCAGAAACAGATGGGCAAGTTAGGCTGTTCTTGTCCAAAATGGTTCTGCAATGCAGTTGTGATGTAAGTCATCAAATACCCACTAAATCTGCTAGTTAATTGTTGTTGATGAATTCTTCAGCAGAGAAATAGATGAATAAGAGGGAGTCTTTCCTTTAATCAATAATTTTATACTGTAGCATAACTGCGTCAATTTTCTAAAAGTGGCATACTGGCTTTCATGGTAGTGAAACTGTTTTTGAACAGTTTTTTTCCTGAAACATCTATTTAGACTGGCTGAAGGAACACTAAACTTCATGTTATCAACTTTACACAGTTTAATTCTCTCTCTGTAAAATGTCTAATAGAAGAATATCATCTAGATCACTCATTCTGTGCTGTAAGAAAAGGAAAAGCAATTTCTTCTCAAACAGTTCTTACAATTTTTCAGGATGTCTTAAGGTATAGCTATAACTAATGGGAAACTTTGCTAGAGCTATGGCTTCATAAATGGTTTCCTTCAGAAATGTCCATGTAATTGGAGTTTTGTTACAAGCACCATTGAATGTCATTCTTACTGGCACAGAATAGTTGACACACATAAAGCCAATGCTTTATTAATAAAGTACTCACTCAGTAATAATTTGATTTAAAAGTTTGTTGCCAATATCTGTCCCTGATTGACTGACTTTGCAGATGAGTGACTCAGTAAGTAAGAAAATTCTGCTTTGCAGTGGCTTTTGTGGTTTGCAGTCTGTGACCTGTTGTTTTCAAGTGTTGTCATCAGCAGCTGCACCAGTGCAGCACTTCTGTGATGGAAGCCAGTCTGACAGTAACTCTCCCTCTCCCTCTCTCATGGTGCTGTGTCTCATGGTCTACAGCAGTGGCACAGGGAAAGGGCGGGCTGTTTTGTTTATAAACCACCTACAAGAGCAGCTTTTGTTTTGCTGCTTGGTCAGATCTGTGTGTAAGTTGCAGCTGCTGTTTTCTCCTCTCCCACCTTTCCTTTGAAGGAAAGTATGGGCAATACATGTTGCTGCACTGTGACTCTTTCTAGCTACTGTGTGGATCATTAGCTTCTCTGACTTGCATCAAGGATGGGAACAGAATACTTGGGTCCTATAGACTACTTTGATTCTCATCTTAAGGTGCCTGGATAGTTTCAGAGTGTGTGCCAGCTTAAACTTAAGGCTTTGTTCATGCTTGTGTCCTCTATTTAGAAACATAAAATTTCTGAAGTTTTCAAGTCATTATCAGAGACGTGAAACTTATCTTAGGGTGAAGAGGGTAGGATGAGAGAGGGAAGGAAGAGAGAAGATAAATTAAATTTTCCAGAGGTGGCTTCTTGTTTCTCTCCTCTTCCTTTCCCCAGTGTGAGAAATTCTGCTGTGTATAAGAGAGGAATTATCTTACAAGCTTTCTGCAGAGTGCTAGATCTGTGTCTATCCCTGTCTTGTTCTACTGTGGCCCCACAAATAGGTGAATTGGATCTTCTAAAGCTGGTCTTCCTCTTTCTGTGGTGCAGCTGATACAGCTACACTTTGCTCTTGCATGTGCCAGTGCTGTTGTTTGATTACTTTTCCCCGTTAGTAATAGAAATTATTTTAGTACTTTGTTTTACAAATCCTCATGCCTCAAGGTATGCATTTTCATACTTGGCAGTGAGAGGTTTATTTTCATTTTATTTGGTGCCTGACCTGTTCTTTGCCTCATGTGTTGTAAGAATCCAAACTAGTTCTTTCACATGCTTCCTTGACAATTTTGCAGTTTATATAAACAAAACATATCTGGCAGCTGGTGCTGTTGTGTAGCTGTTCTTACCTCAACAGTACAGTTGTTCTTACCTCTTTCTCCATAGAGATAGATCTACTGTATTCGAGTTAATTAAAGAAATGCATGTTACAACAGTGTGGACCAGAACAAATTTTAGGACCTACTTGAAGGGTTACATATGAGAGGAAAAGATACGTGTGATACTTTGTTCTTTGGCACTTCTGAAGTTCTTCTATCTGAAGTGTTAAAGAATGTCAATGATAGATCTCACTCTTTTCATTGTAAACAGCTTTGGGGATATTTCAGCTCCTGAACCAAAACACTTGTTTTAGAGTGTCATTTAGATTCCTTGCTATGTTTGACAATCTTGTTTCCTCAGCCTTCTTTGGAAATGGAGCTTGCTCAGTGAAACTTTAAACTGAATAGAAGGAAATAAATGTTACTTGTTAAATGAAATACTTTAGTTTCAATGAGTACAGATCAGAGAAAAAGTATCAACTTGCAAATTTCTTAAAACATAAAGTAACCAGTTTGACATATTTTCACCCTTTTTAAAGTTGCCACTTAGCTTTAAAAATACCATTAACAAAATTAATCTTCATTATTCTTCTCTCAAGTAGGACATTACCATGCTGACCTAAAGTATTGTTTTCAAGGTCTACTCCTGTTTGTTAATCCCCTTTTTAAAGAGGCTCATAAACAAAAATTATTTACTCACAACAGACTCTGGAGTCTTCTGAATATTATAAGTAAAATATCTGTACTGAAAGGACCCCCCAGTGACCGAGTCTTTCAAAGGCAATTAACTTCAGTGAACTGAAGTTCAGTTTTATAAGTTTGGAGCAGGCCTCTGCTCTCTGAGGGTCTTTCACACAGCCCCTGTTAAACTCCTTGAACCAAGCTAACCTGCCTTGAATTGGTGTACAAAATCAAGTGTCTTTTCTGTGCATGTGGTTTAAACTCTTTGATTTCCAGAGAGATGGAATAATTGCAGAAAGTGCAGTACTCCAGAGTGTTCTGCTAAAGCTATCTTTGAGCAGGGTAATGTTGGTTCATAATACATGGTTTTACTATTTATTTGTAATGATACTGTGGCTATGAAATTTGGGATTTGGAGTAAGTCTGTTACAAAGGAGATTTGAGCTGAAATACCATATTTAGATTTGGTCATTTTAATTTCTTGTTTAGTTTGCAGCTTGAAGCTGAAGCTACACAAGCTGTTGATTTTTATCCATTATGCTATGATTTCTGTCAACAAAATAGATACTGAGTATCTTTAAAAATTTAAAAAAAAATTGTAGCATTGGGCTTTTTTGGAAAATTTACTTATCACACTTGGAATTGTCTCTACCATTTGTGCTTTTTAGTACATGTATCAGAGCTTGCATGAAATATGTTGATACTGATGGAAATAACTCTATTTGGTGGAAAAGTCCCACGAAAGGAAGCATTATGCCCTACTGTGTTGTGCAAAGGGGAATGTAAGCCACTGATAGCCTGATGGGTTATGTCAGTGTGAAAAAGCTGGCCAAAGCCATTGCATGGACAGTCATTTATTTGAAGGTCCTTGTGATGGAGGGTAATTCTTGGTGACTGGAAAAAGGTACATATGGCCACTTGCAAGGAGGGTCTAGGGACTGGAGGTTGATCAGCCTAACCTTAGGCCCTGAGAAGATTAGGAAGTATGTCCTGGTAGGATAAGGAGGTGATTGGGATCAGTTGACATGGTTTTATCAAGGACAAACCAACAAACAGCTTTTGATGAGAAGTAACTGACTGTATGGATGGAGACAGTGGTCAGAGTCAATGGTCAAAAATTGCAACAAGGGAAATGTTGAGTAGATAACAAGCTAAAGATTTCTACAAGAACAGTCAAATGTTGTGCAATGTCATCTGGAGGGGTTTTGTAATCCGTGGAAATGCTCAAAACTGTATATAATCCTGTGCATTCCCTAATGTTGAAGTATGTGTTTTATTTCTTTTTTTTTCATTTAATACATTGAAATATCTTTTAGTTTCATTTTTGCTGAACAGACTTCCATGAAAGAATGGCAAAACTAGTGTAAATTGCTTCAAACAAGCCTGTGTGGCTGGGGTGGGAAGCAGTCTGGGATTTCTGGCTTGGGCCCTTTCCTAGGGGAACGCAGCTGACAGTGACTGTTGGGGCTGGTGGCTGTTGCTTCTACAAGGTGGTGGAGCAATGGAGGCTGTGGGCAAGGGATTTCAAAGCCTGGTGCTGGTCCCTGCAGGTGCTTATGCTAACAACATCTACTGCCCCTTTTTACTGTACTCTGTTATAATGTGTTGTCCTTGTTTGTTTTCTAAGCACAGAGAAGACTCTGTAAGCCATATTAAGTCATAAATGCTCGGTCCTCACAGGCTCACTTGTTCCCTGCTGCAGATAACAATGGGTTTCTCATTCATTACCAAAATATTTCTTATTTGCTGTAGAACCTTCTCATTCTAGTTCTGTTCAGACATTGTTTGCAAGACATGACTTGGGTTTTTCAAGTCCCGGAAGGGTGATGATTTTTACAGCACTCTTCTGACTAGAGGAAAAATTCAACACATTTCAGTAAAAGAAGTTTAGTGGTCCCAGTTAAGGGTGAAGTAGAACATTACCAGTTTCTTGAATTTCAGAGGTGTGCTGGGGGCAACTTTTCTGGGCAGCCTGGTATTACATTGTACCTTCAGGTCTGAGAAGTGGTGGTAAGCTGTAAGAAATGGGTTGAGGGATGAGAAATGGACTGTCATACTGAAGACCTGGGATGGCTGGAGCCTTGAAAAAGTCTAAGGGAGAGCTACAGAGAAGATATGAATGGTAATCACAGACATAATGAGGGACATGTACCTTCAAATAAATAAATTAATCCAATATCAGTATTCATATTTGAGACCAGTTTTTTTTGGTAAAGTGTCAGAAGTGTATCTTGTCCTGTTCAGAGAGCTACATAAAGCTTTGGAATCAAGTGCTGCTTTCTGAGAAGGAAGGGGAGAATACTGTCTTGAGGTTAATGTTTTAATTCTTTTTGTCTTAGAACACAGGAGACTTGATTCTACAGTGAATCAGACAGGGAAAAGATAAATTGAAAAGTAAAACAAAATATCACATGACGTGATAAACCTGAATACTTAATGTTGTGTTTGCTTTGGTTAGTTTGTGTTTAAAATTCAGGCAATGTTAGTGAAATAAAATTAATTCTAATACTTCCTGTGTTTGTTATTTTTACAGATGACATGGCAGAGCTTCTTCTTGGGGAGTCCAAACTAGAACAATTTTTGAAGGAAAATACTCTTAAACACAGTAGTAGTCCTCGGGGCCCCCAGCCAAAGCTGACTGAGGTCAGGAAACATCTCACGGCAGCACTTGATAGGGGAAATCTCAAGGTATGTAAGTTGGCATGAGCAAGAATTATAAAAGTTGAAATTGGCTGAAGCACTGAGGAAAGGTTCCTTAAATTATATTTACAGGTTCTGAAAGGGAGATTGATACAAGAGAGCATTTTCTGTCAGAACCTCCAAATGTTCATAACATTCTGGTCCTTCTTTTGCTTAACTATTGTTGTAGCTACTACATCAGCTTACCTCTTCTGAACTCAATGTCCATCTTTTCAGAGATCAGAAAAAGCTTATTTTACAGTCATCTTTCTCCTTTTTTTCTCTCTCCGTTCCTCCATTAGTTTTTTTTTTTTTTTCAAAACGTTTATTCTGCCCTGATACTTTGAAATGATGTGAATTAAATATGTAGGCCGTGGAACATATATCATTAAGTTTTGATGCTATGTTATTTTCAACTGTGCTTGTGGTGTTAGAAAAAGAAGTCATTGAAGGAATTGTAATGATAGGCTGCCTTTAAATAGTTTTATCACCTGGCAAAGCTGGTTTCCAACTGAGAGGTATTTCTGGTACACATGTAAATATGCATATGAATATCTAAAATGACTGGTAATATTTTTCAGTAGCTTGCTGAAATGAGATTTAGTGAATTCCCACCTGCTTCAAGCTTCTCAAATATTACACAAGACAGGATTTTGTACATTTGTTGTGCTGTTAGAAGAAATGTTCTGGGGGTGACAGGAAACATACCTAATAATTATCAGAAAAAAATTAGGTGTATTTTCTCAGGGAAAACCCTTTCTTATTTCTCTTCCTTCTAGTCAGAATTCCTACAAGAAGCTAACCTAATAATGGCCAAATTAAACTATGTGGAAGGTGATTACAAAGAAGCTCTGAACACATATGCCAGAGTTGGTGTTGATGACTTGCAGCTGACTGCAGTGCCACCGTATCGGCTACGGATGATTGCTGAAGCATATTCTACAAAAGGTAAGGTTGCTCTTTCCAATATCATAATGTGGAAATAATTTTTTAAAAGTCAATTTACATCTGGTCCAAAGATGAAGAATTTTGTAGTTTGAATGTCATCTAAACAGTAGTGGAGTGCCATATTTGTAGATAAAATAAGAGGATGGTTTGGGTACGTCAAATTATTCCAAGTTTATGATAGGTTGACAAGAGTTTTACCTCAATTAATATTCTAACTGTGCTGTCACCTGATCAAATTTTTGAGTGTGTGTATTTAAAAGTCCTTTCATACATAAATGTCACAGTAACTGTGGCTAGTTACTAAAAGTATTATCACTGTTGCTGAAAGTTAAGGGTTACAAAATGCAGTGCAGTTTTGTGGTGGCTGTGGGCAGAATGGAGAACTTTCATTCACAGTGATGCCTCTTACTGAATGTCAAAATGCTCAGCCTAAGCTAGGTTGCATAGCTAAATTGCCACCCATTTGAGAAGAGTATTAATAACATGATAACTGACTTAAAGCAATACATCACTTGTGCACTTTTATTTTTGAATTTTTCTAAAATGAATATAATTTTTAAAAAAATTCAGAAAGTGAAGATAATTAAAAACCATTTTCTTTACTACTCTAGTATAGTGAAAATTGTAATGCTGGCCTTGTGTCTTAAGGTGGCAGTGCCACTTCAGTTTAGAAAACTGTAATAGACTTAGGGCTGGTCAGTGTGTTGGGGAAAATGGCAGTTTGTATGCCAGGGTTTTATTAGAATTTACTGATTGAAGTGTTTGCTTTGTTCTGCTGTGTTTAAGCATGGGTTTGATTGCATATGTACTTTTTGTTATGGCAAGAGGAGTGTCAAAGGCAGCAAAAAAATTTGTGAGAGACTTCTATAGGTTTGACTGTCAATTAATCAAGGATTGTTTCTAATATTAGTCTTGGAAGAGAGTGACTGTTTTCCACCAACACAGTCCTCCAGTAAACATTAGACAAGCATGAATCATGTCCTATAGAGATGTCAAGGAAATAAGGGAACTAACTGGTAGTCGAGACAAAAGGATGCTTCATAAGTCTGGTCACTATTTAGATTAAAGTGGGACTATAGGGGGAATTCTGTGTATGATGTATATCTGCTCAGTTTTCTCAAACAGCATCTCTGTGGGCTTTAGAGCAGTGTCTGCTTTGGGTACACTTCCACTCAGGTTTGTGGAATTTGGCTGTTCTTTTTGTTTTATTTTTTAAATCCATGAGGATGTCTGTTGAATTTGTCATGTTCTTACCATGGACTTGATAAACTTTAAGAACCTAAATTTACTTTTATCTCCAAGGAATTTAATTGAATCTTTTCCCAGAGCTCAGCTCTTCTGGCACTGTTTCATTTGGCCTCATAAGGATATAAAACAGTTGAAACCACAGTGGCATAAATTTTGCACATAAAATTAGTATTATGAATTTTACTTTATTCAAACATAATGTATTAGAAAATAGAAAAACAGATACCTTTTCTACTCTGGAATGTTTTGTATTGTAGGTTCAGAATTAAAAAAAAAAAAAAAAAAAGAGAAACCCAGCATATTTTCTGTCTAGATGTGTGGGTTTTTTTCTTCTGATTTCAAATTTTATTCTTAAAACATTGAAATCTGTCATATGAGGCCGGGTTTATCTTGATGGGACTTCATTACTTTTGTCAATTCTATTGGGTCACTGGCTACCAGTTACCTGAGCAAACTATTGCCGTTTTTTTGTTTTGTTCATGTTCAAGAACATCATTTTTTGCTATTGTGTTTCCAGCTTGAATGACATTTTAAGACAGTTTGGGTTGGAAGGGCCTTTAAAGATCATCTCATTCCAAGTGCCCTGCTATGGGCAGGAACACCTTCCTTCCACTAGACCTGGTTGGTCAAAGCCCCATCCAATCTGGCTGTGAACCCTCCCAGGGATGGGACATCCACAGCTTCTCTGGACAGTCTGTTTCAGTGCCTCACTACCCTCACAGTAGACAATTTCTTCCTGGTATCTATTCTGAACCTGCCCCCTTTCTATTCAAAGCCTTTATGCCTTGTCCTATCCCTACATGCTCTTGTAAAATGTCCCTCTCCAGCTTTCTTGAAGGCCATTTAGGTACTGGAAGATGATTTAAAGTCTGCCTAGACCCTTCTCTTCTCCAGGCTGAGCAACCCCAACTCTCTCAGAAGATTAAAAAATTTAAATTTTCTTTCCTCTCATGGTAGAGGATTGCAAAAATATATTCTTCTGTGTATTCTAGAATGAGGTGGTAATCACAGAGCAGTCTTAAATTTAGTATTCAAAGTCTGGACAGGTTTAGAGTAACTGACAACTAAATAGCATATATTTCTACCCAGTAGTGTACATTTAATTCTCACTATCTTCCCCATTTCTGGTCGACGTTTTTCTTTCCCCTTTTAAGAGTGACTGTAAACTTTACAGTCTGAATTCAGAGTCTCTTCAGAGGTGACTAAGGCTTGTAAGTATTACCCAACTAAATACAAGTTCTTACAGAGATTTTGTGCTTCTCTGGGATTTTTATTTCTGCTTGTATGTTCAGGGATAACTGAATTATATAAAGATAAAACTCTCCAGAGTATTTAGATTTTATTTCTTTGGCAATTATAGCACCATGTTATTAAGCAGTGAGGGACTGCCCATGCCTGTTTGCAAGCATTGGCCCAGCTGCACCATTTAATGCTGCACCATGCAGTGGCAGTGAAAGATACCTGCTGAGATTTCCCCATTTCAATCCAGTTCCAGTGGATTTGCAGTCTTGTATTCTATTATATAGTGGTCAAATGCTGATGATTGTACCACTAAGAAAGGCAGAGAGCAGATAACAAATGGTAGTTTTTTATTGCCTTTATATTTTTTCATTATTTGAGGTGGGACCACCTCCATGTACTTAGCTTTTCACTGTGAGGCTTCATTCTGTAAACTCAGAGGTGATAGATTGAGAGGGATGCATGAGTTGACATGTTTCTTCTTCTACAGTTGTTACAGGATACATATATGAGCATGTTGCACTGTAACCATAGACAGTTCCACAGCTCACAACAAGCCCTTGGAAATGACCTGCTTTCCAGATGGCTCATCTTACTCCTGCACATGGAACATACGAAGTATGTCTCTCTGTTCTTCACAGCAAAGGAAGGGTCTGTGTGTGTGTATGGATGCAATAAAGTACAAAATGGATTCAGGGTTAGCTTCAAGCTAAATTTTGCTAGAGTTTTATCTACTGACAGCTAAAAGGAAGGGAAAGAGGAACAGCAGTAGGGACAATGGTGGGGAGAAAAAATGGAACATGGAAGGGAAAACCAGAGAACTAAGCCATCTACTGCCTGTGGTGCACTCACATGAATGGGGTCCTCACATTTTTATTACATAAATAAGTTAAAAGCTTATATACATATCTTTAAAAGAATGCTTTTAATTCTTTATGCTTACAGATTTAGTTGAGGAAAGCATATTTAGAAGACTGTACATGAGAAGAGGCATAATATGGAATGATAGTAAGTCAAGCCAAAGATTCAAAGACTCTCAAACCCAACAAGGAAGATTAAATGATTGTTATTATTTTTTTGGAAATATCTAGTTAGTGGAATGCTACTTCAGCTCTTCCAAAGAAAGTTTCTTGCTGGATTTGTCAAAATGCAACATTATAAAATTTCAACAAAATGTGAAGAAAATCATATCAACTTACCTTTTGAAATATTTTCTATTTCCATTACATGTGGCTCTTTGCCAGCCTCTGATGTGCTGGGAATCATAGGCACTTAGTGCCCAAGAAGTGCTGGAAAGCAGTTTCTTTTTGTTGCTCCTCCTAGGGAAAGTGTGCAAAATTGTTAGTGTGGTGATAAAGGCATGGCTGTATTTTATCAGACTGAATAGCTCGTGGAGAAGTTGTTTGGTTTTAATTTTTTCCTGGCTTCTGGCAACAAAAATAACTTCTACTAGTGATGTTTTGTGCTTTTTTCTGACTTGAAGAAAAGATGTAGGATGATCTGATGAAAAGGTATCTGCTGCTGTGTCCACTAAAACAAAAAGGAGCAGACTAGCTGTGTGAATGCATGAGGCAAAGACTCAGATACTTGGTAATAATTCCAATATTTTCCTGTCTTTCTTCACTTTTCCTCAAATTCACATATTAAAAACAGAGTTGTTGAAGAAGATGATTTTCTTTTATGTAGTTAACTTCATGGATTAGCATACCTTTTTGACCTTACACTATGTTTTTGTGTGTATGCCCATAGAATGCAGTTCTGATTACACTGAGTGTTTTCTTTAAGGAAGGAGCTAATTTTGATGCTGTGCCTTCTGAGTAATAATTTTGTATGGGTATGTAGAAGATGTTGTGTGGGATAGAGTGTTAATAAAATCATAGTTTTTGTATTAAATGCATAATTTTTTAAAATTCAAAGACTTACTTGAAGACATACAGTGGGACATTCGTAAAATATAGTATAAAGCATAAATTGAGAAGATGGAGCTTTTTAAATCAATGGACCACTTAGTATTTCCAAGAACATGAGAATACTTATTTGGATCTGTTGGTTAGCTTTTCCCCCATCTGCTTGTAAATTCATTTGACACATAAGCAGAGGAGAAGCATCCAATAAAATGATTTTCTGTAGCAAAATGCCTATGGTTGGAGTTGCCAGCTTGTTTCAAGAGGGTGTGATGAGGGAGAGAAAAATAGGCGTAAAAGAATGACATTGCTGAGGAGACGGGCAGGTTTGCATGACTGTTGTGACAGTATGTTAGCCTGAGAGCAGATGTATGAAATTGTGGAGCTGGCTCGCTGAAGCTGTTGCCTGTTGGTCACAGGAGCATGTCATACCTTTAATATGAAATTGTAAGGAGCAGTACAGAAAAAAACAGATTCATTTTTTTCTTCTGCCACAAATATAAATTGGATATCAACACCAGTTATTAGAGGTATCTTATGCAGATTGAGCAAAGCTAAGAAATGAGGCTGGGCAGGGGGAGGAGGAAGGAAAGTAAGTCTTGAGATTGTGATGTATTGAAAGTAAGTAAGACTTGAGATTGTATTAAGTACTTGGTATTTAAGTATCCTCATAGGAAGGGCTACTTTCTGATACGTAGAGAGGGTTCCCTTGTTCAAAAGGTTAAGTTTGTCTCTTTAGGGTCTATTTGTTTGCTTTCTTCACTAGATCAGTTTAATTGGCAGTGGTCAGTTCTGAGACTGAGGAGGATCTTTAACTCATGAAGAATAGAAATATGACAAGTTATGAATCCATAAAGAAGTAAAGAGTATGTGTCTTTCTTTTCATGTTAAGCTTGTGTTACTAGCTCCAACTTTTCCTACTTCCTTCTCTTACAAGGCCAATCAGAAAAAAAATTATGTGCTGTTGCCATACAGAAGCATGTATTCATAATCCATTTTAATATTGGCTGAAGCTAATAATCCCCTTGTGTTGCGAACTCTGGGAACAGAACAATTAAGTTTCTGCAAGTTTTCAGCAGTATATGAATGAGGTAATATACGGGAAAGCATGCATAGGCATTATTCAAATACTGTGCAGGCGGTATCTCCTATGTTTCTAAGCAATTTTGTTTGCTTATGAAAGCAGAGATGAAATGCATGCACAGTGGGATATTGAGGTGTTATTTTGGGGAGGAGCAACTTGTCATGAACTCTGAAATAGTAAGTATTTATTTAACTAGGAAATAAGCTTATTGAAAATTTATGTAACGTAATTCTGATACTGCTGCCTAAGTCAAAAGACATAATTGAAAAAATAATTTATAATATTTGGCATTACAAATTAGTGACCCTTTCTAAAAATGCTTATAAGAGGAACATAGCAATTTACAGGTCTGAGATTTCTTAAAGTCTGCAACTTTATAAACTTGATTTTAGTAAAGAAAATGTGTTAATGATTAACACAGTGTATAGATTCACAGACTACTTCAGATATCTGTCAAGATGACTGTGTTGCATTACAATAATGAATTCTTGTTAAGTGTGTGAGGGTTGTTGTTTTATAAGTTAGATTGTGACATTACAGAATTTTAGCCTTATTGTTGCAGGTCATTTTACATCTTTATTGCCTACATCTTTATTTGAATAACTATGCTTGCATTTAGATGATGCATGTTGAGAAAGGTTGAGGCTATCTTTAGTGCTGCTGACCCATATTCAAATTTAATGTTGCATTTACCAAGTTAAATGATTGGCTATTAATTAGTTCTGTTTACAGAAACATGGAAATACTCATTAGGTTCAGTGGCAGTGTCAGGTGCATGTGGATTGCTACTTTGCAGTTAGGAAAAGATGCTGCACTTAACTTTAATCATATGCAATTGTAATGGGATCTTGTGCACTGCTAGCCTGTGTCAACAGACACCAAGCAACTCTTCATGGAAGAATGCTAAATGAAAGCTGGTTTAGTAATTGTGCTGGGATCTCTAGACTCATTAGGCAATGGGTCAAGAACTCAGGTCTCCCCCCACCTCCCCCCGCCCCCATCTTGCTGTGCAAATGTTGCAGACTGTCAGTGGCATTTTGCAGGCCATAGCTAAGAGGCCTGTGCTATAGGGAGTTCAAATTTTCTTCATTAAAACTTTTCTTTCCCCAGACTACATTTATGACACCTGCCCTGCTGGAGCAGGGACTGGGAGGAACCCAGGCATTTGTCCTACTTTCCTCAGCACTGCTTTTAGCTCTCTTATTTCAAAGCTAAACTCTGAATGAGAATACTGTGTTTCTTATTAAAATAGAATTCTTTAGGACTTGTACAGTTTGGTGGTGTCTTATTCTTAGTTTCTTCCAAATCTTTAGAATTTCTTCAAAATCCTTCCTTTGGCAGAATGAAGCGAGATTAAAAATGTTGGGTTCCAATTTAAAAGTAGTGATTCTGGCCTTCTTGTCTCATGCCACAGGAAAAATGGGTATCAGAGTAGAGCTTTGTCTTTTTTCATTAGCGTCCTTGTAGGAGCAATCCTGACATTTTACAGCAGAACAGTGTAAATTCCATAGTTAAATAATTTCCTTTCCTCTGAGCAAATAGCTTCCTTGATGTCCATTCCATATACTGGTGTGTAGCATTTCTACTTTGGGGTAGCATTCAGCAGAGATGTGTTTACTCACTCCGGGATGTGCAACAATAACCAGTCCTTTTTCCAGCTTTTATCTTTAGTTTGAAATTTTCAGCCCTGCCTCAAGATGCTGGCCTGTTAAAGGGCTATTCTGTAGCAAGAATTGGCTGGGACGTGGTTATTAAGAAACAAATGTGTGTGTGTAAAAATACCAATCTCTTCTATTTAAAAGATATTATATCAGTCTTTCTTAAGGAAATACAAAGATTGGAATGCATTACATTTAGAGGTAAAGTGTGACCAATTGTTTCTCAACAGTTGTCTCAGATGATGTTAAAAGAAATCCCAAAATATTGTTGTGATTTTATTGACTGCTTGGAATAATAAGTACTTATTCAATTCAGAAAAAGAGGTGAGTATTTCTGGGTTTTCTCCCTTTTTAACTCTGAGAAACTTCAAGACACTTACAAGCACTAGCATAACTATGGCATTAGAAAAGCTGTAGTAATGAAATGACATTGCAGTTTAAGTATGCATGATACAATGCTCTGTTCTGCCTGAAAAGTTGTGCTTGTGTTACTCTGGGTTTACTCTGGAATGGAATTTAGTTTTCTGTAAGTAGTTTGTGTTTAAAAGAGTGGATAACCAGAAGAGCTTCCCTTAAAATCTAGTGTGCTAAGAGAAGGGGATATTGGCCTTTTTCCTGGTGCCTTTTCTAGAAAGCACATATATGAAACTAGCCATAAAATAGAAGACCTTGCATTCTGACAGTTGGAGACTTCTTCCCTTGAGTCTTGGCATAATGGGATGGGCAGTACCAGATATTTTAAAAATCAGAGAAATTATTTTTGTTTCCCTAAATTGTCTAAACCAATAGGCAATCCCTACAGTGTATCTGGAGTAAGTGTAAAAGATAGTTTATTATAAATATATCTGCTTAGTCTTTATTCTTTATTTCTCTTTTCCTTTATAATAATTACTTTGCAAATATCAGTAGTGAATTGAAGACAAAAACACCCCCATGCTTTTCTTTCTAAAAAAATTCTCTGCAAGCAAGAAAAATCTTTGATTGAGGACTTAATTAGTCCTTCCCTTCAGTGGGATTAGCAGTGTATGTTCTAAGTTCAGAAATAAACCGTGGGAGTTTCTTGATAGCAATAACAATATGCTAAACATGAAGTTTCTTTAGAAGGAGGTGAAAGGGGGCTTTTTGTGTGCAGCATTTAGAACACTTACCATGTCATATATCAACACTTTGCATATCATATAGGGAAGACAAAGTGCAATATACTCAAATACACTTGGGTTTTACATGTCTATGTAAGGAAAACAGGAAGCAAACCCAGAAATCGTTATGTATTGATGCAACTCTCTCTCTTGAAAAAGTGTGTTTATTGACTGAAGTATAAAACAGTAGTTTGTTGTTTTTCTGTTGTCCTTTGATTTGTCTACCGGAAACAGTAGATAAACAACGGCATCCATTATTATTTGTGGTCTCTAAAATTTATACAGACAAGGTACTGGCTGAGATCATGGATAATCTTCAGATACACAATGCTATAAGTGTGATAAGTGTGATAGGCCTTACCGTTGTGGTTTTGTTGGGGTTTTTTTGGATGATCTCAGTAGTGGTCTGTGTGGTAAGAGTACTTGGTAAAGATCTGAACTGTGCTGTGGATTTCCTTTTGACCTTAGAGTAACTTTTAATTGGTTTTAACCAATTAAATGGGTGTTGAACTATTTGTGTTGGGACTTCTTAAAAATAGTTTATTACTCGTTCTTGCTGAGACATCTTCTTTTTTGGGTAGCAGTCAGTTTCTGCAAATGTGGTGGTAAGGCAGCCTGGTCTTCTATTTGTAAAAAATGTTTACTTGGGGTAACCTTGGCCACTGATTTGAGACTATAGACACAAGACTGTCATTTATTCCAGCTGGTAAAACTGTTTAGTGTTTGCTTTCTGAACATTTTACAAAATATGGGTAACTTTTTGAAAATTTAAGGAAAACCTTTGCAAGTTACCAAGTCATTTAAATATCAGGAATATTCTTTTGCTGTCCAAAAGCTGTTTCTTGTTCTTCTGCTCTTTAGACAAGCAATTTTAGAGCTACCTTGCAAAACACGTAAACTTAATTAGTATGGACTCGTATTTGTTTCACTGCTTCTCACTTTCTTTTCCCTCAGGAGTCATCTTGCTTGATATCAGGACTAGATATGTATAAGTGTCTTCCCAAATGAAATCTGACTCAGTTTGTTAGAAGCTTTTATCTGAAGATGAGTTTAACTGGAAGGGCTTAAACTTAAAAGCCTTGAATATCAAAGTCAACTCGTCATACCAGTTGTCATGATACTTTTCAATGCAGAATAAAATGAAATAATTAAAAATTAAATAAAGCAATAACTATGGCCTTTGCAACAAATGCAGTAACATTTTGTAGCAACAACCTGTACTTTATTTCCAAATATCTCTAAGCAGTGTATAAACAGTTAAAGAAATGCTACCCTTTTGGGGGAGAATGGCAGATTCCTGCCTGGCAGGTGTGGGAAGAATTACAAAGGGGAGAACTGACTTGTCTGATTCTATGACAGGCCTTCAGCAGATAATTTAGGGTGATATGTGTTTCTTTGAACTTCATGTGTTTCTCTATTCTATATGTTACCATTTGCTTGTTCTTGTTTTTGAGGGTCTTATATAATGATCCCTATTTTAATTAAATTCTTATCATCTCTCAGTGTTCTTATGAGGAAGTGAGCAGTATACTATGTAATTGTTGTTGCTGTGTATATCTATTTAAAATTAAAGAGTACTTTTATGTACTTTAATACATTATTATATTTCACCTGTATTTAAGAAAAAATTAAATGGGTAGTCTGGAGTGGCTTGTTTTAATGAAATCATAATTATGAAAAGCATAATTTATTAAAGATTTCTCCTCTAGTTGATATGTTTTCATTTTGAATACAGCATTAATTGCAATTTTTACTTGTGTCATCAAAGCAAATACAGCATCCAAACCATTCTTTTAAGTGGTCATTTCAGAACAGATCTCCAGATAAACTCCCTTCTCCAAAGTATCACATGCTTAAAATATATATAATTTCCTGGGTTTAATAAACATTCCAGAAAAAAAAGTGAATACTATTTATATAGTAGTGTTTCTCTAAGAAGTAGTATTCTGTACTTCATCAAAGAACACTAAAAATGTAGTATGGCCCTGCTGCATTACTTAAAATTTCTGGCTGAACACTGAGGAGTTTTTGTATCATAACGAAAATTCTCAGCTAAAATAATAAAATGTCTTTATAGTGAGTTTTTCAGATTTAAATATTATAGTTATTGCCATAAACTGTAAAAATAGAAAGAATAAATCCGAGTCAGATCTATAAATATAATATTCTTCATGTAGGAGATGGTTTCTTGGGGGCATTGGCTGTTCATAGTATGGGAGAGAAGGAATGAGGAGGAGTGATCCACACACAAATTACCTGGTGCTTTCAGTCATTTGAGGTATTTATTGCAGTGCATTTATTGTATTCTTTAGTCACCTCTGAGTTTGAAGGTGTTTGTGTAGGACACTGCAAACTTTCTATCCAGTATCAACCTTACATTTCGATCTTTTCAGAGGGTCTCTTCAAACCTACTGTAGTACAAGGAGACATGACTTTTTTTCTGTAGTTAAACCTTGCTGCTTTTGGGTCTATTACTTATTTGGACTAAAATATTTCTTTGATGTTTGTGATTTGATTGAAAAATTGAAAAAAAGCAGATTAGTTGGTTACTCTAGACTATTCACAAATATAGTTAACTTTTAGAGGTATGCTAGGTGAAAACTCTGAAATGTCAGAAATACCTAGGGTCTATTGTACTCAGGTTTAGAGGGTTTTTAAGAAACAGACAAATTGTGTGTCTGCTGTGCTTTAGGAATACATAGTTATTTTGAAAAGTATATTGGATTTAGCTTTGTCTTTAGCAGGGGTCTTAGTACTGGATTCAGGATTTTGTGTTAACTGGATGTGAAACACATAAAACTGTAAGATACCTGTTTGTACTGGTAAAAGGGAGGGTTGGAGGTAAAGGTCACCAACAAACTGTGATACAGACTTAAGGCATCCTTTCAATCCAGAAATCTGGCTTGATTTTTTGAATACATATAAACTACACTTTTACAGAGATTGAAATTTAATAGATGCTCTGAAATAATCTGGAGGCCACAGATATTTCACAGTTCTGAGTTTATCAATAAATAAACTCCAGGTTATGTAGCTGTCTTCCCAAGTTGTTTTTTGAGTTTTTTTTTTTTTGTAATTGTAATGAAACATACTATACAGACTATACAGTATTGATTGACAGAAATTCTTTGATAAACTGTTCTCCAAACTGGATTTGTACTACTTGGCATTCTATAGACATATGCCTAATATATAACTATGTGTTTTGTTGTCTTTTGGTTTTAGTTTCTCCAGCAATGGATTCTCAAAACTTTCAATGATGAATAGAGAATAGAGTAATTTAAATTGTGGATTATACTAATATGGGAGCAGTTGAAGGCACTTTAGGACTAGCATTTACTGCTGACAAGCTGGAAGAATGACCTGAAATAAATCTCTTAACATGTGGAAAGTGCTACCTCAAATGCAATTAATTATTCAAATAAATATAAGATGAAATAGTTGGCTTGGAGGATATGAACTGGTAGTCTGTTGCAGATCATAAATGGAAGATAATTTTTACTAATATGTAAGGGAAGGCACCAAAGTTAGCTGATTTTTAATACTTTTTTTTAAGTATCCCTCATGATAGCCAAGAAGTCTTTAATCTTCTCTGCTCAGTGCTGTTGAGGCCTCTAAGTGAAGCCATGTATCCCATTTTGGCACAGTGAGTCAAGGTGGAGGTAACCAGTTGGAGAGTGTCTATAGGAGATAAAAATGATTAGTTGTCAAGGAAGCATGGGAAGAGAAATTGATGAGAATTGTCTTTTTTGTTGCAAGCTTGTCTCTCTCTCTCTAGATGAATCAAAGAATAATCTGAGTTGGAAGTGACTTAGAAGGATCATGGAATCCAGCTTTGTATATGAATGGCCCATAGGGGGATTGAACCCGTGACCTTGGCATTATTGGCACCATACTCTAACTTGCAGAGTTTTGTAAAGAACAGAATAACCTCTCTGTGAGGATGAATCAAAGTAATTAATCAGAGAGGGAGATCTAAGAACTAGGAGAAAATATTATTTGTGAGAATAGTTGAACTCTATAGAAATTTCCATATGAAGGCCAGGGCATCCCTATTGTCAGAAGCTTTTAAGAACAGTTTAGACAAGTATCGGGGATTGGTTGATTCCTACATCAGATAAATGGATTTATATTCTTGATGCCCTTTCCAGCACTTTAATTATCTTGAAAATAACTGTGATAGAAGTCACTTGTGTAGGAGTTAGTATTGATTAGTAAGAGTTGTTGGATTTTTATTTGAGACAAGTGAAGATTTTTTTTTTTTTTGCTTCAAAGCACCACTTAATGTATTTGTTGAATAAGTCCTGAGCAGAAAAGACTTACATGGTCTTGGTGAGAGTCAAATACCTCTTCTAAATTTAAATACAAAAATTACACTTCCTAACACATTGTTTGTTTTAAAAGTATTTGTTTTTATAGATGTTTTTGTCTTGCACAGTGACTAGGTTAATATTACCTTGAGTGCTTTTCGTTACTGTACCTTGGTTTCTATGATCATTCTGGAAAAGTGAAGACGTAGTAATGTAAAACTGGTATAGAAAGACACTATATGTTTTTTATGGCAGATTGTCATGATGTCATTAACATCAAAATTTCTTAAAAAATTTGCTGCTTCTGGATTTATAATTATTAAGGAGGAATAATTTTTATTTATGTATTTATTAGTGTCTGTTTTAGGGGACCATACCTTCATTTCCTTTACTTCTTCTCCTGACAAAGGGGATTAACCTGGATTACGTTTTAGCTCTTGATATTATAAGACATTAGTTTTTAATGCTTAGTTTGAATTTTTTTTGTCTCCCAAGGTCTCTGTCTTGAGAAGTTGCCAATATCTTCCTCAGTGAGCAATGTCCATGTGGACCGTGAGCAAGAAATTGTTACATGCTATGAGAAGGCTGGGGATATTGCTCTCCTGTACCTTCAGGAGATAGAAAGGGTAAGTGGGGGTGATTTTCTAAAGTGAAGATTTAAAGATTGATATAAATGCCTTTTTAAAAGAAATTTGTGTTACTGTTCATTTCTAGGACTTCTACACTATTGCTTTTTATTTAGACTTTGAGGTGCATTTGGGCAAAATGCAATACACTTGGGGCTCTGTTCTTTGGCTTGTGAATGCTGTTAGAGTGAAATGAGCTGGCAATATCCATCTGATCCTCTTTTTCAGACCCATTGCTTGCAAGCCTCAGGCCTGTCACTTGACAACTGTCTTTGAAGGAGTTCTAAGACACAGTTAGTTTCTGAAAAACAGAAGAAAGGGGAAAGAAGATCGATGTGATGGGGGAAAAATAATTCGCACTTTTGTTAAAATACATAGAGGTTTTTATGAGGGTTTTTGCTGTTTTATTATTGTCTTATAGTGGCTGGTAGACTATGTGCACTGAAAGCTGATTACATTTTGACAATATTTTTAATGCTGATGTTATACAGTTATTTCTAACTTGTTTTTTGGAAATCACTCTGGAGATAGCTTTTAATCTTCAGTAGTCTTTTCTAATCTAACAGGAGTTTTAGGTTTTTGAATACCATTATCTCCCGCTACTGAATAAGGTTGCAAATACGCTTTTTCATATTCTTCTCTTTCGTATACCATTCTTAACAAAAATTTCAGGAAAAGTGTTATAAAATTTTGCTTGGCAGTATTTCTACTTGGTAAATAAAATATTTCTAAGAGTATAGCCAAGAGCAAAAAGGTTTATATTTGGGTGGCAATGGAGGTAAAGCTAGAAATGGTCTACTAGCCACCACCTACAAACGGCAAAGATTTCTCCAACATTATATATTAGCTTCCAGGTAAAAGTACACAAACCTTGATTTTAAGGTGTTTTGTTTGTTTGGTTGGTTTTTTTCTAAATGCACTTTCCTCCCCATTTTCTTTTGTTTTCTTAGGTAATTAATGCCAACATACAAAACAGAAGCCCCAAGCCAGGGCCCACTGCACATGAACAAGAGCTTGGTTTTTTCCTGGAAACAGGACTTCAAAGAGCACATGTTTTATATTTCAAGAATGGGTGAGATTTGAGTCTTCTTTTATTGCGTTTGCTTTTTTGTTTAGTTTTGTACTTGTAATTTAACTGAGCATCATTTTTAGCAATTGTGGATTCTGTAACTGTGAAGTCTCTTATTAATAAGATAGTAACATTTTGATTAACATAGTAAAGCTGCCCATATTGTATTTATTTACATATTGGAAAATTGTTTAGTCAAAGCGTAGTAAGTACTACTTTGTAGTTTTGCTTACTAAATGTAAGAACTTAAAGTACCTTAAGCTTTAACAATTTGAAATTTACTTTATTATCAAACACTGTTAAAAAGTGATTGTCAACATATTGAAACTCTTGATTTTTATAATTTTGATTTTGTAATTTTTTTTCAAATCTCTTCAGTTATTACTTATTTTAACATTATGCTGCAGGATAAATATACATGAAGATCAACAGTATGTATACAAGTATACAATCCTTATTGTACCTGCTCTGTAGATACCTTTAGATTCTGCATGGGACTTCCTTTATAATTTATTTTAATAAGGCTTTGCTTAAAAGCCTAAAAATAAATTCAATTACCACACAGAACAAGAAGAAGAATACAACTCTCCATTTTTAATTACTTTAAAACTCGGCACAAATGGGTTTTAAGTACATTTCTGACATTTGTTGAAATCACATAGCTTAAAAACTTGTTTCTGGAGCTTCTTATTTCATTAGGAAAATGTGATTTTATTGAAATACTGGAACTCTTGATAGGACTACTGTTTTGTACCGAAAACATTTCTTATTCTTTCAAATACATAAACTGGAGATTAAGGAAATCATGCGGTGTCTGTAAAAAGTTCGAGATTTTAATGTACTGAAGGTAGGATACAAAAAAGCAATCTGAGTTTTAAGCTGTTCAGGAATTTCAACATGGAAATGATCCCTTCTCTTTTGAAATCTCTGTCTTAAAGTATTGAAGTGGTGGTGCAATAACATGATCTGAGAGTTACACTTTAGTTCTGTTTTCATAATTTAATTGCAGGAGGAATGGAATGTTCTGAAAGCCAATTTTTTTCATTTACCAGAGCTAAAAATAAGATCTCTGTTTTCATGTCTGCACAAAAAATAAATAAAATACAGTTACTGAAAAAATCCCAGTGGCTGTCGTGGTTAAGAATAAGCTAAGAAGTCCACATTTTGAAGAATTTTGATTGAAGGCCAGGGATGGAAATGGTGCATTTAATCTGACATGTTTTGTGTAAAAGCAACCAGCAGTAGACATAGCAGATTGCAATTAATGAAGAAAACAAAACAACTGCACAAAAGAAGTCATGCAGTGGATTGTTAAGGAATATCCAGACAGGAGTGTTTTTCCTAGGCCATATCAGCTGGTCTGGTGTGAGCTTTGAAAGGTGATTTTATTCCATGTGCATTTTAATACTTCACAGTGAAGTTGTTGGTGATCTTGTTAACTCCTACACAAGCTTCTTTTTTTGTTTGTTTATTTTCAGTCTTTAGTACAGTGATCACTTGCAGTTTATAAGCTAATTACACATTATATATAGAATTTTGAATTTCTACTTCTAGTTCCATTGGCCAGTGATACTTTTTTTGTGGTATGATATGAAGCAAGGTGTTCGGAAAAATAGCTCTGTGACAGTTATTATTTTACATATTCCTTCTGTTACCTCCTTTAGTTTCCTTCCTTAATTCAGTCAGTTCTTTCAGTATTTCCTAATATGGTCGTTGTTCCAGGCTGCTTGTTATGTGGCTGCTTTTAGGGGCTGCTTTTTAATTTTTTTTCATTTTTTAACTTGGGTTTACCAGAACTGAAGAGAACTTCAAATATATACTTTTTCTAATAGGGATAAATAATAGTCTGCTTTTTAATAAATCTATTTTAAGGATGTTTTGTTTAATTTTTAAATGTGTCATCCCTCCTGATGTTAGGTTTATAGAAAGTAGATTTGAGATCTTTTTTCAGTAAGCTTTGCAACATACTTCAAGTTTGAGTGTAATCTAAAATCATTTTTGTATGTATGTGTCAGGTTCAAACCAGAAAAGAGAATAAGATAACTTTTATATAAGAGCTGGAAGACCATCATTTCCCCAGTAACATAGGGAATATTGCTGCCTACCTAAAGTTGGTTGATCTACTTCAAATTTCCCTTTCATTTGTTAACTGTACAGAGATTTTCTTTTAAGTCAAGTAATCAAGATTTTGTAGAGGATTAAGTGATTATCTTTCACGTATGCATTATCTTTTATAAAAAACTAGGAAGTGCTTGAAACTTAACTTAGCCTTTCTACTAAGTGGTGGTATTTTGAAAATACATGGAAATGCAATTAGCTAAAAAAAAAAAAAAAGTTGAAGTGGAAATAGTCTGAACCAGAAAAGTGTTACTTTAGTGCTAATAAGACTCAAAACTGAAATTAATGGTTTCTTCTGAAGCATACGGAATTTTATTAAAGAAACAAACTACGTACTCATTTTTCACTTGGGAGACGAGGAACATTACAGATTGGAAATGTGTAACAAAGAAGTTGAGGAAGTTTTTCTAAAACTTATAGTAGGGTTGTGGTTTTTTAAAAAATGTTCTGAAATATGTAACTTTACATGCCTTCAGGCTGATTACATAACTTGTATAGTAATTGCTTTGTAATTTCATATTGAAGGAGTTCAAAGTCTTGATGTTTTTCCAAGAAAAGCTGTGAGCACAGGAACTTTGACATTGGTATTTAACATAAGTATTTTGAAAGAATGCCCCTGAGAAAGGACAGCAGTTTAGGTACCCAGTGTTTCTTCTATCCTAATATTTGCTGTGTTGTGAGATTTACAAGTTAATTCTGTCTGGTTTATGGGTTTTATTTTTGAGGTAG
The DNA here is from genome assembly GCA_013397375.1 of Toxostoma redivivum. Lineage (NCBI taxonomy): Eukaryota > Metazoa > Chordata > Aves > Passeriformes > Mimidae > Toxostoma > Toxostoma redivivum. Next base: position 1,461,008 of record VXBI01013279.1, on the reverse strand, counting down.
TAATGTTCACAAATATACTGGAAATGTACGCTCTTGAAGCAAAATGGCATTCTGGTTGAAGTCTAAAATCAGGAGGCCATAATGTGAAAACCAGACTTAACTAGTTTTCAGAGCTATTTTTTGGCTTCTCCTTTATTTTACACCCCTTGCAAGGATATTGCTCAGGATCCAGACTGCAGTTTGGTCTAGTCTCCATCATGGTTCACATACTCAGTCAAAACCTGAGGATCCCAAAGATGATCTGTACTCCTCATGGGGCCATTACCTGTGCTGGCACAGTCACAGTGAAGTGAGACATTCCTAGTCTCCTCTAGAAAGTTGTTTCTTATAGAAAATCAGACCTGAAAAAAAAAAAAGGAATAAAAAAAATCAACCCATTTTTCTAATTTTTTTCATATAATTGAGATAATTTATATTGACTTTAGATGTTTGACAAGCACAACAAAAGCTCTCCTTAGAACATGGGACTTTTCTATGTAGAATTTATTTTATCTGTTTTTCTCTTTTCAAAATAGCATTTAACAGAAATAGCATAAGAATATTGCTCTCTTTCTGGTAAGAGAGGAACAGTGGATGGGAAGCAGTCTGTAGGTGCTTCTGTTCCACATGTATATCCATACAGTGGTCATAGCTAGGGATTTTACAGTGGTGAAATTCATGAGAGAAGGATTTATGTAAATGCTTGACATAAATGCACATGAACATCCTCTAAGATCAGCTCTCTACTGTATTAGAATATAGTGCTAGATACCCATCACTCTGCACCTCTTGAGATCCTGTTACACATCCTACATCAGTCTCAAAACAAGTCGGTGTTTAAGTAAAGAATATAAAGTAAGATGAAAACATTGAAATTCTACAAAGTATCATGTTTCTTATGTATAAAATATCACTGCTGTATACTGGAAAGCAAACAAAATCACTTCTGTTGCAGTTTTCAACACAGCTTTGTTCTCTATATACCTGCTTTCATGTTTGTATTGTTAGGAAGCTAAGGCAAGAATATTGTCAAGATAGGAACAAAAATAATTTCTCTGTGATTTCTAGCAAAAATAAGTTTTCAAAGGATACTTTATTGTCTGTCATATCAGATGCTTTCCTCATCCTTGTTTCCAATACTGTTCTTACCTGTTAGTTTTCATTGAAAAAACTTTATTTGAACATGAGAGGAAATTATTATGCCCTCATATATTCAAGATAAAATCATCCATAATGAATGTTTGCTCTTTCAAACCTTACTGTATGTGTATTGCTCAGAATTGTGTCTTAACTTAAAGAGTTTAAAATAAGATTTCATTTTGAAGTTACAGATAGGAAACCTGACAGTGCTACATGGAAGACTTAAGGTGGATATAAACATGAAGGAATCGCTTTTATTCAAAATCTTATCAACTTTTGTAATAACTAGTTATACAAAGAACAGTGAAAGAGTAATGTTAGTATCTGAGTTGATATTCAAGACTGATACTCTTAATAATATGTAGTTGGAATTCTGACTCCAGCTCACTTTTTCCAAGAAGATACTTAGCATTTTTTAGCCCATGGCTACATGTTTTGCTGACAGTGGCTGTTGGTTGTATTTGCAAGCATCAGATTGAAGGTTTTGATTTTATGTTGAGTTGTGATGCCTGGCAAACAAAATGGTCTTGGATCCTCAAATAGGAGAGTTAATATTTCATACACTTCCCCTGCTCCCCTCAAAATGCTCGTTTTACTGCTCTACTTAATGGTCTTGTTTTTCCACTGGACAGAGGAGTTACTATTGACATTTTCCCCAGTGCTACCCTCCTCCTTACTCTCCTAGTGTGCATTTTCCTTGTTTGCCTTTTGCTGGTTCAGGTGCTTTTTTGGTTCTTCCGTGGAGTTGTTTTGTTGTCGGAGAAATAATAGTTTTCTGTCATTCTGATGAGAAGAATTGATTCACTGGAAGGTGAGATAATGGCTGGTGTGGCTGTCAGAAAAGAGAGGACCATGCAATTGAGAGTAGGAAGATACCAAGAAGGAAGAATGGTGGAAAAAGGGAACAAACACTAAGAGATGAGAATGGGGAAGGATGAGATCATCCTCTTCAGGTCATGAACCATTAGGTGGACTAACTACCAGTGGAACTGCAGTCTAGGCAGCAAGTGTTTTCATTTTAAATGCATGAATGCCAGAATTGCTGCTTGATTGGGCTCTTTCAAATACTTAGGCTTGTGTAGCTCTAATAGCACACTGAAGATGTTTTATTTATGAGCTCAAACATCTGTTAAGAATTTTCAAGCATCAAGCAAACATGATCTTCTGTTGCAAATTTGAGATATCTGGGATTTCTCTTTCTGCATGAGGTAACAATGGATAAAATCAGGATTCCATGATAATTTTTTAATGTAGACTTAAAAAAAAAAAGGAAAAAAAAGATTCTGACAGCAAATTAGGGATTTTCTACATTTTATTCAGAAAATAATGCCAATTTAGTTAATGTTTTGTGAAAATTATGTAGTATTGTGAGTGTACTGAAAGTGTAAGTATGAAAGGAAGAGAGCAAAACCAGATCTATTTGAAGTTGCAACTATGTTGCCTCTTGTAGACAGATATCCAAATGCTTACCAGGATGTTTTTGCTAATTTTGGATTAAGTTATACTTCTCCACCCTCTTAAACCTGATGGAAAACAGACACAGACATTAGTCACAACCATCCAAAGCACTATCCATTGTGCAGAGTATGTAGTCTTGTCCGTTTTGTCAGACCTTTAATAAAGTTACGGAAGCAAGCCATAGAATTGCAGTCCTTTTAAATTTTTTTTTTGTAATTTCATCCTTGTAGGGCTATATAAAGCAGTATGATAAATGACATATCTCGGTGTTAGGATGTTCTGTTACTGCTGAAGAATTAATCTCTTGATTTGTCCCATTTCTTGCTTTTTGATTATGTAGTAACTTCTTCTAATGTGAAATTGTTTCTGGTCTTGATACTGTGTAAATGACTCTTGATTGGCTAAAACTAATTAGTTAGAGTATATGGATTTTAATAGTTATATTTTCTTGTAAACATGTCAGTTATACTGAAGTTACTGAAATGTCACTGTTCTGATTGGCATGCATATTAAGAGTTTCACTTGCCCTTACTTCTTACCTTTAAAATAATTCTTTTCTTTCCTATCATGTTTGAATTTTTGGGAGAATAAAACCAAACTTTTAAAACTTGCAGTGTACCTATGAGTTTACAAACATTGTATTTATAATTCTGTTTACAAATATAGACAGAGAAAGAAAGCACAAGAGAAGGTGGAAGTAGCTCAATTCCAAAAACAACTTCTGTTTCATCACTTTGGTCCAGCCCTGTAGATTTCATTCTTATTGTTTTCTCTCCTTTTAAAAGATGAATATTTTTAAATTGATATAGTAAGTCTCAGCAATGAAGTAATAGGGTAATACAAGTAGCTCAGCCTGTTCACCAGCATGGTTCTGGATGTGCTTTTCTCTTAAGTGGAAGAAGAATTGAAAATTTAGCCACCAAATTGCAGAGGAGGTGAGGTTTGGTATAGCTCAGTACGCAAAAATTTATTCTAATTAAATTGTAATCATTAAAGGGTAACAGTAGACTAAATATTTGGGGGGTTTGATTGAGAAACATAAAGGAAATGCCTGACATACAAAGCCCTTCTCACTAATGGAGAAGATATTACCAAAAGATGCTGTAAGTATAGAGTAAATTAATCTTACCAACCTTTCTAAGGTTAATTTTAAAACATTCATTTTTTAGTCTGTTTTAAATATATCATGATTAGATCTCACTAATTTTGTTACAAGGAGTAATGTTTGGGGTTTTTATTCTAATATAATTCAAACATAGACTACTTCTTGTTGAGCAGTTTCTTTCATTCTTTTCTACTTTTTGTGTGTGTTTAAAAATGAGGCAGATACAATTCAAAGGAGTTGATATGAGCATGTTCTGACCGGAGGCAGTCATATAAACACACATGTATGTAACTATCAGTGTCCATCTGCGGGCTGTCTTTGTCTTGTCTGAAATCACTGAAAACATACAGTTCCAAATGAATGTTAATGTACCTTAAAATTCCTTGCCCCGTGAGAGAAAGGGATCTCAAAGTCATTTACAGACACTGTGGGGCATTGCTGTCTAAGCTAATGTACCCTTTTGCTCTGGGATTCAATCAGCACAGCAAGAGCTGCTGACATGAAAGCACATCCTAGTGGAAAGCAGGTAAAAGCTGTGTGTGTCCCAGGCTGGGAAGGAAAACCACGTGCCAGAATAGCCACACTCTTCTCAATGTTACAAACTGTTAACAAATACAGGAAATGTACTTTGCTAAAAGCAGTGTGGTGTGGAACATCTACCATATTATTCATGGTATATTTTGCTTCATTTCTTGTCTCTAAAAGCATTTAACTGAATTTCAGGGTGATTTAGATTGTAGTTTTGGGGTCTGTTTTTAGTAAATTTCATGTAGAAAATGCTTGACAAATCTGTTTTGTGTTTGTGTTGCCGTGTGCAGTGGATCACTGTTAAATGCTTTATGAAGCAAAAGCTAATTATTTTAACTTGTACAATCTTACTGCTTTTTCCATGATACAGTAGAACTTCAGTCACAAGTTACAATCCCTTGCAGATGCTTAAAAAAGTGTAATGGGTAACGAAAAGCTTCAACCTGTCATGAAGTGTTCAAGGGCTTGTGAAAGTTACATGCATTTTCATAAAGTGTTTTGTTATTGCTCTTGTAACACATCAAAAGATAGATTTCATATGGAAAAAATGCCAATTCCTAAAATTCAATTAAGTTATTGTGATTTGAAGTTCTACTACATAGTATGTGTTTAATCTGCACTGGAAAAATAAAGTTTCAAGCTGACAAGTTCTTGCTCATAACCCTTTTTCAACAATTTTGCAGGGAGCATTTCAATTGTTTGTCAAATCTTCTTTGTTTAGTTGGGTTTGGTTTTTGTTTTGTTGGGTTTTTTTGTTTGTTTGTTTGTTTGTTTTTTCTTAGATCTTATTATAAGAATACATTTGTGACTTTGCAATACAGAGAGAGAACTCCATTCATGAGAAATACCCACTTAGACCAGAGGACTTAAAGCTGGGATTCCGTGGACTGATTTTGGTTCTCTAAAATATTTGGAATGTGGTATTACTAAATGATATGTATTGTGGCTTCCAGAGGTGCTGAATGTATCCAACTTCAAATGAGTTTGGAGGTTTTCTTGAAATCTGGCCTAATGACTTTCTGTCCTTCCTTAGTGTATGAAGTTGGTGTAATAGTCATCAGCTATTGAGGCTGCCTATTTGAAATGTATAAATTAATATGATTTTTCATACAATTGTTTCCGTGCAGATTTTTGCACAAGATTAATTTTCTATAGTATGTACTAGCTAGTCACTCTATGGTCAAGCTCTGCTGCAGCAGGTGGGCTTTTGATAAACAATTTTTATTTTTTGTCTGACTGGTGATTATTTCTTTTTAGCCAACTGATGGCATTCTTTGGCATAACTTCCAACCATTTATATTGGTTTTGTACTTGGAAATGTTACTTCTTTTAAAATGAGCTTTTATATAAAAGTATTTTAGAAGGTGAACTTGTGCTGATGAAAGATGATGTCTGTGCTAATGAAAGATGTGTGGAAATTAGTTTCTGAAAAAGCCTGATAATCCTTTATTATGTGAAACAGAACAGAGTGCTGTCATGTAATCTGAAGAGTAAAATAAATGACTAGGTCTCTAGGTAAAATGATAGGAGTTCAACAGTCCTATAGCAAGATCTCTTGCATCAAAGACTAGCTTCAGATATTCTGCAACTGAATTGAAGGAAAGTATCTGTTTAAAAATGCTGGCTTTTTTTGAATTTGTACAGAGTTGTGGTTCAAAAGTCAGTATTTTAACATATTTTTAAATAAAGACAGATAAAGGAGGGTAGTTTTAACATCTGATTTATAGTGCAATGTAATAGTACTTTTACTTACAGAAAGCTTACACAATATGTAATTTTTTTTGTCTCTTTTGGTTCTGTCTTAGGTAAATGCTATGCAACTTGCACATAACATCACACCTTAGAGACAACATACGATGTAACAGCAATGATTTAACACAAAATGCACTTTTGATCAAATAATTTTGTTTTGTACCTAAACTTGAAATAGTGAGATTGTTGTCCTGTCAGTTGTTTTCATGTCCTATCAGTTGTATTCAAAAAGCTAACCCAGTCCTTCTCCAGTTCACTTTGAATCTCTGCAAAAGCTTTTTAGGCAGCAGATGTGAAAGAAGTGTAGATGGAAAAAAGTTGGGTCATAGAAGCCAAATGAAAAGCCAGTCAGAGTCGAGAACAGAACACTGATACCCCAGTCCTCTTCTGGCCACACAGTGGGCCTTAATGTGTTTGTGCTCTTTCTCATCTGAAAAGGAGTTCCAAATTTTATATTTTGTATTGCTTTCAGGGTTACAAGATTTATTAGTTTTTAATCTCCCTGTTTTAAGGTGTAAAGAGGCAGCTGAAATGGATTTTTTTTTTCCAAAGTTTATACTTAAAGCCTAATGTAATTGAAAACTGAAACTACTGTAGCAATGAGAACAACTTGTTTTGTCTTTTTTCTTTTTGAGGCGGTTGCTTCTTACCTTTTTCCTTGCTTTCCCTTGAAATATCTACTGATCATAAAAATGTTTCTTTTTTCAATAAACTGTCTGGGAATGTTGTTATAGTAATCAGTGGTGAGATTTCCAGGTGAATATATATATCTGTCTCTATATATCTATCTCACAGAAAGGCAATGAGGCTATGAAAGGAAAAAAAAAAAGTAGCATGGATTTTAACAACTTTATTGAGTAATATTTTAAGGTGTTACTTCATCCAAGTTGGAATACTGTCAAATTCTATGTTTATATACAGGAACTTGACAAGAGGAGTTGGTAGATTTAGAGAGTTACTAAGAGCTGTTGAAACAAGAACTACACAAAACCTGCGAATGGTAAGTTCCATTAAATCACTTTCCTATTGTAGCATTTGAATTTCAGTAGGCAAGGAAAGCATAAATATAGTGGATGAGTTAGAGACAAATAGTTGGATACGTAGCATATTGTTAAAGACCTGTTATCCAACACTTTATAAGTGTTACATTTCCTGACTTAAGAGCATGATTAAAGTAAGGAGTGTTTGGTATGCAGTCTCCCCCCTATTCCTTTTTCTTGTTTGTGCTTATAATTAGAATCTGACTGGTCTCCAATTGACCATACTTTCAACCTTAACTATAATAAATAATATAATAAATAATAGAATAAATATAATAAACATAATATAATAAATATAACATAATAAGTCAATGTAGTTTCATGTTTTTGTAAGGTAGTGGGGGTGAGAACAGAATGCATTGTTTTTGTGTGGTTTCTATTAAGTTGAAGGCTATCAAGTTATAAAGCCTCTTAAAGGAAAACCATAAAAGAAAAGTCATGAAGATTTGTTACTTATGTTGTCAGAAGCTTGAGTCTTTTATTTAATAAAAAGTAGAGGCTTGTATCTTTTACTGTCATGTAATTATTTTCAAAAATATCCTAGATTTGCTTCCTAATACTGGGCCTTTAAAACTTCCAAACTGGTAATAAGGAAGATAAGTGATTCCTTAATTAATTCAATAACTGATTCCTAGTAAATATATTACAATTATATAATAGTAGACTTTCAATGGCGAGGGATAATATTGGAAATTTTAATAGAAAAGATGAAGGGCTTCTTATGGTATAGGAGTTAAGTAGAAGATGCAGATCATGTGGTGCTCTCTGTGACTTAAACATTACACATCTGTTTTTGGGAAACGTTACTGGGAAATGCCGCCAATTCTGATGCAAGTTTAGATTTTACCTTCTTTCTACTGCCCTGGTAGAAAATCTTTGCAATTTCATCAGCGTGACACATAGTTGTGCAGTGTCTATGTGTGTGTGTGAAACCTTAATGAGGAGATTAATGTGATAGTTTTGGATTATAGGATGACTTAAAAGCTTTAAATTAGAATGATTTAATTAAATAATATTTATGTAAGTATTTCTAAAGTTAAATATTTGGTGACTATAATAGTTGGCCAGAATAAACCTTTTTGTGCCAATTTTCAACCTTGTTTCACTCTTGCTGTGCTTTACCAGAAGCTAACACCAGCACCTCCAAGTATGAGCTGTCAGAAGCCCCATTCAGCCATAACTGTCTGTGGTGGGTTGACCTTGTGTGGCTGCCAGATGCTCACCCAGCTGCCCTCAAACTCCCCTTCCTTAACACATGGGGAGGAAATAAGCTAGAAAAGGTCTGGGACAGGTCTGGGATAAAGGCAGGGAGTTTGTTACCACTTACCATCGCAGGCAGAACAGGCTCTTCTTGGGGGATATTAACTTAATTTATTGTCACTTAAAGGAGAGTGGGATGGTGACAAACAAAGACAAACTGAAACACCTTCCTTCCACCCCCTTTTCTCAGGTTCAACTTCAGTCTTTGACTTCTGAATCTTCTACCTCCTCTCCCTATCCTCCCATTCCCTGAGTGGTGCATGAGGGATAGAGGGTTGTGATGAGTTGCTCTCTGCTGCTCCTTACTCCTCACACTTTTCTCCTGCTCCAGCATGGAGACTCTCCATTGGGCTGCAGATCCTTCAGGGAGTATCATCCTGTTTTTCACCATGGTTCTCTTTGCAGGCTGCAGTTTGGACAACTGCTCCACTGTGGTCTCTCTCATGCAAACAGCTTCTCTAGGTCTGGAGAGGCAGTAGAGGTTATTGAGCACCTTAGGTTATTGATTGTCTTAGGAGCAGCAGCTGGGTTGTTTATACTTCAGAAATATCTGGATTTAACTGAAAAAATTGAAAAATTGTTTGTTATTGCCATTATTTTTCTTTGTGTTTAGAGAATTGTACTTTTACCTTTTAAATAGCATCATGCCTGGTTTTTTGGATGCTGTAGAATAAAAAAATATATTCTATATAAGTAGTCTTCATTAGAAAAAAATCTGAGCATTTTTTGAGTTTGTATCCAGCATTTCTAGGGAAAATATTTATCTTTTGCTTTTACAGACAATAGCAAGACAACTTGCAGAAATTTTGTTACGAGGTATGTGTGAACAGAGTTACTGGAATCCACTGGAAGATCCTCCTCACCAATCACCCCTTGATGATCCACTTCGAAAAGGTTCAAATACTAAGAATTATGCGCTCAGTAGAAGACCACGGGTATACACTGGAGAAAAGTATGGCTGAGTTTATACCTCTTTTATTTCTAGAATCGCAGTTGTTACCCAGTTATTATCTCATGGTGAATTCTAGAGTAGCTATGGTATGTTTTTTGCTTCTTGAAAATGTAACTCTTTCTTTCCAAACTAATTACCATTAGGGTTAGTATTAAATATAGATAACCATTTCCTTGAATTTGAAATTTTTCTTAGAAGTTAATATCTTGATTATAGAAGTAGCCCTACTTACATAATAGAGGGACGTTTTGTATTAGTGTTCACAGTATCTTTATATTGTAACACAAATGCTTGCAATATGATACCATCTGAGCTGTTTAGCTGTATTTGTTGCAGAGTTCCATTAATGAATCTTTTACACAGCAGCAAGCCCACATAATTATGGTGCCTTTACTATTATTAAGTAGAATGGCTACTTTATCTTCGAAAACTTCTAAAAATTCTCCTTCCTGCATCCAGAATAGTTGTAGCAGATTTCTCAGGCTCAATTTTTCAAATTTATGTTCTCCATTCTCAACTCATCCTTCATAGCAACATGCTTCCTGCACAAGTGGGGTTTGTTTAGTTTTCCTGTTCTTGGCACGTGCAGGTGAGGAGTTCCACAATTTCATCAGAGCATATAATTAAGTTCTTTCATCATGTCAGACCGGTTAATACCATACCACATAAAATATGTCCAGCCAAGTATCTCATCTCCAGCAGTGACTGAAAGCAAGTATCAAAGACAATGATATCTGGGAAATTTCTTCCTAGGCATTCTTCTGACCACCAACTCTGAGTTTGCAATGCACTGGTATTTTTCTAAGTATGCTGACTGACATTAGATAATTGCATTGTGTTCTTATGAGGATTATGGGTGTAATTTGGCTAATAGCATTTATGATTTTTTAGATCTCTGTGTTGTTGCCTCTTCAGTTTTCTTTAACTAGTTCTTCAACTCAGCATAACTTTCATGGTTTGCCTTTGGTTGATAGCCATTTCATGCTTTCAGTGGCCTCTTTTGTGCTGTTACACTGAAATGACTTTATTCATGTGCCTACATCTATCAGGAGAAGCAGAAAATGTCTGAGTTCAGTCAACTTAACTGAGCTTTTTGCTTAGACAGGTCAAAAAAATTTCTCACTAATTTCTGCACAGAGATCTTGTTTGAGACAAATATCAACATATCTACAAAAATATGCTTGAAATTGCAAGAGAAAAATCATGTTTGCTTTTGTTTTGATAAGTGACTTTTTAGTATTTCTCTTGGCAGCAGCATCCCTTCTTTCTTTGAGAAAGTAATTTCTCCAGCAGCTCTTTCCAGAAATTATTCTGCTTTGTGGGTGCCATTGTCAGTTGGTCAGGTTAAATCTTCTTCCAGATTGTTAAATTCTGCATAAAGGAGTGGATTGCTAAATAAGGAGCATTCTGATGCTTCCTCATCACTCCTCATTCCTTATCGTGGGTGGTTCTTATTCATGACTAACTGTGTTTTGAAATTTCTTTGTTATGTAATAATAAAAATGTATTCTAAGATTTAGAATACTCTTATAAATCTGGTGAGCAGTAGCATTGATTAAAAAATAAAAATACAGCAACAGAACAGCTGTCCTGGGGTCTTAGCTGTTGTATATTGCCACAATATGTTCAAAATGTTGCTTTCAAACTGCCTGGAATTCAGATGTCTTTTAGTTTCTATTTTCTTTCAGGCATTTAATTACTGCTTATCTTTTCTAGTGCTTTAAAACAACCTGAAAATATGTTTTAATGTCAGACAAGTTTTGTTTCCTGTCTATAATGTAGTTTAAACACCCTTGTGACCATAGGAATTGTCTCTTAACAACACATTATTTTCTACATTTAAATAGTTAATTGTGGAACTGATGGAATTAACAGGAAATAGTACTTATGCTAATTCAGAAATAGTTTAGAGGAAGAAATCTGAAGAGATAAAACATAATCATCAATTTGGTGGATTTTTTTGTGTGTATGAGAATGGATGAATGAATTCCTACCAGTACCCAATGCAGATTACTGTGTCTGTCCACCAGCACAGAAGTATTCAGAAAGCATCCAGTATTCAGAGAAAGCTTTAAAGTCTGGAAACTAGTCCTATGAAACCCTTCAGCATTAAGTTAGAAGGAAGTGAAGTTTGTTACAAGCAAATTATTCTACTCTTTGGAACTAAGAGTGGTTATGCCAAATGGGTGGAGATTGTCATGGTTCTATTTAAAAATATTCACAGCTATTGAATGCATAATGAAAAAATTTTCAAGCATATCTCATGAAAGATTGATACAAGTATTTCTCCATATATTGCCTAAAATACAAAAGTTCTCCTGTTCTTGTGTGAGAGTTTCCTCTTGCCAGCACTTGAATTAGTGATGTAGATTCAGCTCAGACAGCGAAAGAAGCTAGTTAAACTATGGGTTTAGTGTTTACAGTTGTCAAATTATGTTCAGTTTTGGGATATTTGAGTTCAACTCTGACAGCTGTTGTAGTTTTGTTCTTTTATTGTGTTCAGCCAACTTTTCTGAACTGAAAATATTAGAGCATTGCAAAGAAATACATTTTAACCAATTGATTTTTCTATACAAGTTACTTTCTGTTTTCTTTTTGGGACATTTTCCAGTTTTTACAATGCTTTTAATATATATGTGTGTGAACTACTCATAAAAGCAATGTGTTCTGCTTAAATAATTAAATTCTCATTTTGAACAGCATCTTCTGTCCTCAAGAAAATACAGAAGAAGCCTTACTGTTGCTGCTTATTAGTGAATCTATGGTAGGTAAAATAGAGTGAATGTGCATGTGCTGTATGTATGTGCTTTCCTTGCTTTGTTTTTTCCCCCTTTTTTCTTTTTTTTTTTTTTTTAATTAAAATAGGATTTTTCCCCCCATACCTTTGCCTTGTCCTTCATTTTCTGTTAGGAAAGCAGGCAGTTATTTCTGAAACTCAAATTTTTGTTCCTCTGAGGCAGCAAGATGACATTTGCAGGTGTTATAGAGGTTTTCTCCTTTGGACTGACTGTACCTAGTCTTCTTCCAGCCATAGGCAGGTGAACAAGCCAAGTCCTTCATTTGGCATCACTTACCTGTATGAGCCACCAGTTGGTTGCTATTCAGACAGACACAAAATCGAAGTTATTTTTGTTGTAAAAAGCAAATCAAAAACTACTAGAAGAGCATAATAAACATCGCCAAAAAGTACTTTCCATTGTGCATTAAACTTCAGTCACTCAAATTTGTAAATGATTTTTGATGATACTGACATTCCATCTGTGCTACTAGGTTATTTTTAAAAAATGTCTCCATTTCCTCAATAAATTATTCCTTTCAATGGTCTATTTGTGCCCTTTATCAGCCTTCCATATTTTCTGCTAGTCATCAATCAACTGCCATGTACTGACATTCTCATACCATGTCAGTTTTATGTTCTCAGATAAAATGAAATGCTGGAGCTTTCACTATTTTTTTTAACTGGAGGGATGAAACTTCTACAGCCTCAGGCATCATGCAGTTTGTCTCACTGCACCTCAGTGAGATGTAGTCTTTTAAGTTCTACAGGTGATTCAGATGCTTGCATGTTTTGGCATAATTTCTGTTTTGCTACAGTTAAATAGAATCAGAACATTTTAGTGGACATTGTCTTAGTTTAACTGTTTTAAAGTGGCAGATATTTATATCGTAGTGCTAACTGCTTTCCTCATTCCTAGTGATCTGCCTTGCAATATTCGTGATAGAATCTAGAAATTCTGTCGAGATTCTGATTCTCATAATACAGAAAATTCGGCTGAGCAAACGTTTCCACATATCATATGGCGGTTTTGCTGCAGTATATACTTACCACTGAGAGGTGCTGCCTGTGTCTCTATAATGTGCCTGAGCAGCAGTGAAGATGTAGAGAATTCTCATGTGAACTATGGTCTTGGTGTGAAAGAAGTCTCAGTTCTGCAAGACCTGACTGATTGCTGTGTTTGCATGTTCCTTAATATCATCATTAAGAAGCCAAAAACCAAATTAAAAGTACTGCCTTGTTAAGTGTCATTTCAGGTAACTTACAGCTTTTCCTTTGTGAATTAGATCTGCCTAATTATATCAAATGCTGTCACTGTAGAGCATATACCTTTAGCAAGCTTTCAGGTTTTTTTACAGTAATTATTGCAGATTATTTCAGGCAAAAGAGTTTGTTTCGGGGGAGTATAAAATCTTTGACAGGATTAACTTACTTTGGCTAAGTCAATTGTTCAAATTAGTTTTGGTGGGGGGGAAAGGGGAAGATTGAGCATAAAAATATTCATCATTACAAACTTAACCTTTCTGAGAGTTGAGACCTGCTATTTCAGCTTCAGTGCATGTTAACTTTCTAGCTGGAGTAGTTGTGAAGTTGTATGTGATTTATGATTCTGAAGCCAGTATTTGGGAAAGAAATAACAGAGAAGACTGAGTAACAGTTAGTGTTTTGATATGCTATTGTGTTATTAAAGTACTATGATCCCTTGCTTGATTATGCTTGGAAGGGACTTCTGGAGGTCAGTTTGTTCAGCACCCTTGCTCACACAGGGCCATCTGGAGTAGGCTGCATCTCTGTCCAGACATCTTTTGAGTACTTCCAAGGTGAGAGATTCCACAGCCTCCCTGGGCAGCCTGTCCCACTGCTCATTAACTCTTGCAGCAAAAAAAATGGTTCCTGATCCTTAGAGGGGACCTTCAGTGTTTCAGTTCATGCCCATTGCCTCTAGTCCTTGTCACTGGACACCACTGGAAAGAGCCTGGCTCCCTCTTCTGTGTATCCTCCCTTCAGATATTTCTAACATTGATAAGACTCCCTTCCTGAGCATTGTCTTTTCCAGACTGAAGAATCAGCTCTCTCAGCCTTTCCTCATAAAAGAGATCCCTTGGTGTCTAATACATCCTGGTGGGCATTTGTTGGATTCTCTCCGGTAGCTCCATGTCTCTTGTACTGGGGAGTCCAGAACTGGACCCAGTACTGCAGGTGTGGCCTCACCAGTGCTGAGCAGAGGGGAAGGATCGCTGCCCTTGACCTGCTGGCAGCTCTCCTGCTGATGCAGCCTGGGCTATCAATACCTTTTTTTTTTTCCCAGATGGGGCACTTTGCTGGCTCCTGCTCACCTTGGGTGTCCACCAGGACCCCCAGGTGCTTTCCTGTCAAGCTGCCTTTGAGCTGGGGGGCCCCCAGCATGTGTGGTGCCTGGGTTTGTTCCCTCCTAGGTACAGGAGGTTTTGCTGAGGTTCCTGTCAGCTCGTTCCTCCAGCCTGCTGAGGTCCCTCTGGATGGCAGTACAGCCCTTTGGCATATCAGCTCAGCAAACATGCTTGGGGTACATCCAGATCATGAATGGGATCAGGCCTAGTATCAATCTCTGGGACACACCACTAGTTAGTGGCCTCCTGCTAGACTTTTTGTCACTGATCACGACCTCCTGGGCTCAGCTTTCTGTGAGATTCTTAACCAGTGGAAAAATGGCTGAGCATATCCTTCCTTCTGCTGAGGCTGCACTGAGTTACACTGCTCAAGTGTGTTAGAGGCTTAAAGTGAGTAAATGTGGCCAGATGACACATTGCAGTTTAACTGTCACCTTAGAGTGTCTGAGACCATGGCAGTTCTGAAATAATGAGCACTTAAGTTCCTAGTTACTTTCTGTTTTATAATTATCAAGGAAAGGATTGTTCAAATACACAAGAAATCTGTAATAATTATGAGACATCCTTGTGCTTTGGCATGGTCAACCACTGGTTTCACAAGAAATGCTGGTTCACAAGCTTATTCAAAATTTGCAAGGAACTGAGTCAAATAGTGATTAGAGGTAGAGTTAAAAAGAAGTTCTTGAAGCTAATTAAATATTTATGCGGCGTAAAAGGTAAAAGCCAAAGACTTCTTGATCAAAAGAAAGCAAAATGTCTGTCTGCATGTGTGTGTGTGCATGTGTGGAGTTGTTTCAAACTAAGGTGTGGATAATTCAGTTAATAATTCCTGAGATGTCTGTGCATTTCACACTCCATGTATATATTTGAAAATTTTCAATATTTAATTATTCTGATTTTAAAGATGTAATTGGTTTATTCAGAGCTTAAAATGTTACCCTGTTAAAATGGAGAAAAAAAAATATTATCCCTTATTATGTGTCAGTTTTTTGCATCTGAAAGAGGGGGAAATAAGCTGCCTATTAAAATTTAGTGTTTTTAATAAATGTACTAAGGGGGCCATGCCCTGCGAAATTAAAGAGGAGGATGAGGAGAGAGAAGTATCTTTGACTTCTGATTGCAGAACACCAGATATACTAGCATTTGTACCAATAAGAATATTAAACATTAAGAAAACTAGAAATGGATAGGATAGCAAGATAATGTGTTTTCAGAGGCTTGATGGTAAACTGGGAGAAGCGCTGGGTAGTTCAGTGAGGTACTAACTACTCTGAGACTTGAATTTTGTTCTTTGCTTTTGAACATGATTTCTCTGTAAACATGGTCAATTAATTTAATCCATTTCTAGCTCAGCTTTCCTCCTTCCCAAAAGGAACACTTTACTTTTTGCAATGTGCCTTTCACAAAACAGATTTGAGAGTACAAACCCTTACTGCAAACATGGCCTGATTCCAAAGCTGTACCCAGAACAGGATCAGTTTACACTTCTCAGGATTAACTCCTGAAGGTGTTTGTGGGTTATCCTGGACATGTTACCATTCACAAGTCATATTGTCATGATGTTGTGAAGAGAAAAGAAGTTGACTGCCTTATTTTACAAATGCTGGAATAGAGGATTTGGAGATCCTTTTAATATGTTTTACTAGCATACAAAAAATAAAAATAAATTCTAGTAGTTGAATATCCATTGTATTAAAAATATACCTCCTTTTTTTCTGAGAGCTCTTCAAAAATTTTAAATACATTAGTTAGATTATGGAATTAGAATTTAGTAATTAAAAATAAGTCCATGTAGAAACATCAATCTTGCCACTAATATATAAAATTGGTAATTCTTTCTGCCTATAAATTAGTATCAGATCTCTTTGTATCCCTTATAGCAACTATTGCCTGTGAAGCTGAGTAAAATGGTAGTTACTTGAGTGAAAATATGGCTTGAATTATAATGGTTGCCTTGGTTTCTTTCTTGGTGGTGTGTTTCAGGCTAACCGTGATGCTGTCCTGAGCAGAATACCAGAACACAAGAATGATCGCATCATCAGTTTGCAGAGTGCATCTGTAGTCTACGATTTGCTGACAATAGCCTTGGGAAGAAGAGGCCAATATGAAATGCTTTCAGAGGTTTGTTGATAGTAATGAATATTAATCTGTGTCATTGTTGCTGTTTTCTATTAATCATGTTAGGGTGGTAGTAGGAAAGGGCTGAAACAAATACAGGACACTGTTATTCTGACTGCTTTATAAATACAGGAGGTAGTTTCCACCACAAAATGTTTACTGTCTAACTTTATACAAGTGACTTGAAGTGGCCAAACAAGGCCACAACAAAGGTTGTTTTTTGTTTTATTTTGGTTTCTGGGGGGAGTGCGGGTTTTTTGTTGTTTGTTAGTTTTTTTTTTTAATCTAGCATCTTTTAGTCTAGCATCTTTGTAGCAATATTCCAGCAAAATTGTATGTATATTCTTTTGAAATGTCCTTCTTGAAAAAAAGAAAATAATTCCACTGTCTTTGAAAAATACTTTCATTACAGTATAATTAAAATGTATTTGTCATATGTACATGAAGTATCTTTTCTGAATATGAAAAAAATCATCTTATGAAGACCTGTTATAATAAACAGTACTTATTTTAGCATACAGATATTCTAGATACACAGCTGCAGCAGGATCTTCTCAGGATATTATTAGAGCATCTCATTTCCTCTTATCTTTGTCATCCAAAGCGCAGTGGAAAACATAGACTTTAAGAAGCTCTTGCATTTTAGTGAGTAGAAGATACCTGCCCTCAAATCCTGCTGCTGATAGTCTGTAACTTTTATAATTGAAGTATTATGATAAACACATATTCAGAAATGTTAAAATATTCTGTTCAGTTATATAATAGGCATTTAATTTTTTAGGTCTTCATTCTCTTTGAGTTGATTTTGATTGCTCTAGTGGAGCTGTTGTAGATTAAATCAGAAATTGGGAAATTATTCTAACTGTGGAAATGGTATTCACCCACCAATATCTTATTGCTGCCTTCTGGTTTAGCTGTAGCTGATAACTTACAGAAGTAGTTGGTTGTTATATAAGAATATTTAATGATCAAAAATCTGTCTCATCTTTGTTAAACTGTTCTAGTGTCAAGTCACGTTCTTAATTGAAAAGGGCTCGTGTTTTTATTGAGTTTGTATATAATGGGCTTTCAGTTTCTTAGGGTAGCTTCAACTAGATGAAGGAACTTTATACTGTCAATTCTTTCCTAAACAAAAGCACTCTGGTTGTAATCAAGTTAGTTTTTAAGCTTTGTAGGATGCATGATATTGAGCTTGTAAGTGTCCTACTAGAAGTGATGTCTTCCAGACCAGAAATTTTCCTACATTTTCATAATTTCATCTTTCAGCTCTCTAACTTCAGGCATACACTTTTCAGGAGACCATAGTGATGAACAACCAAATTCAGTAATGTGTTCATATAGTAATTTGTGATTATTTACAAGGCAATATCAGCAATGGGATTTTCCGTCAGAGAGGGATTGTGCTGAATGTGTAGTTAAGTCAGTTGCCATTACCCTGAACCTTATCTTAACTTCCAGCCTGCCTGGTGACTATTGCTTGTTATGTATTACTTGTTAGGTCTTTGAAATTCATTATTGTGACTTTTATTGTGACTTTGTTCAGAAGAACCCAGTTTAAGAGATGTTTGTGTTGTTGCATAGGTCACAAACACATCCATGCATTCATCTGTTGCCCCCACATGCACTAACAGCCAGTTCTGTCATCTTACAAAGAAAAGAAAAACCACATAACTTGTCACTTTTCTAACTGAGCAGGCCAAGTAAATAGAACTTGAAGTTAAGCAAAAGGAATGGTATATATATTATTAGTATTGTGAAATTCAGACCTTTTAGGATAATCTACTGTTGTGTCTGTGCCCTTATAATTGCAAAATTATAAAGTCCTGAAGTATCAATTTCTTAAGCCTAATTTTCTGCAGTTAGAATTGGTAATTAATTTTTAATTGAGCAAGGCCTAGAAAAGAAATTTTACATTTTTTACAGTACAGTGAGCCTTATGTATGCACCTCTGTGAAGTATTTAAAATAATAGAAGCAACCACACATAATTTACTTGTTTCTTTCTGTGCTCTTTTTGTTTCCACTTATGAAAATTCCAAAGGGAAAATAAATTCTGTCTTGTTTTTTGTAGGAGACATTTAATTAACTTACTTCATATGCAATCTGATGATGAACCTTTAACAGCAATATTAGAAAGTATTTCTAAAATCATGTAATATCACAAAGAAAATTATAATTTCTTTACAGTAATATAATAAAAATTCTATTAGGTAATAGTCCTAAATTTGTCCTATATTGGAAACCTCTTGATACTGGACATTGTGTAGTAGGTTAAATTCTAGCATACATTAGTTACATGTAGCAGATAATGCACTTCTGTTTTGTTTCCGCTTCAGTGTTCTTTGCTTCAGATTCTAGTGTAGTGTGGAAACACACTGCACACCTGATTGTGCTTTCTGTAATGTTAAGGCTGAGTTTGTATGGGAAAACGAATTCATATTTTTATGGTTTAGCATATACACTGTAGCTGTCAGAGCAGAGAGCTGCTTCATGTAATTGGACTCTGCAAACTAGAAAATTAATTCCTAAATTAGTTTATTCCAGATAAGTGTTTCACCTTTTTACTATATAGAACTGGCCTGATTAGTTAAAATTTATATAGCAAAATGAAATAATTCTTATTGACAACAGCAGATATGAGACATTCAAAATTAGTGTATAATGCTAATTTCATTATTTAATCTCAGTTAATAATGAATTTCCTTTTGGCATTCAGTTAGTTCACTTAAAATCTCAGCAGAATATGGAGTGTGATGTTAAAATTGTTACAAATAGAAATGATACTTCAAAGTGAGTCTTTATATACCACCCCTCCTTTTAAATGGTACTTGTAAGTGCTTGTGGTACCATTGCTTATTAAGTATTTATAACTTAGGAAGAGAGGATGTGCAATTTTCCTTTTCACTTAAGACTTATCACCTACTTTTTGCAGATAGTATCTTCAGTAAGCTCATATTCATCAGTCTATTTTTAGACTACCTAATACAGTACCGGCAGGAGTATTTAAATAAACATAGTAAATGGGAAATCCGTTGTCCGTTAAATTATTTTCCATATAGAATCTGGCAGCTATTTTCATGTGTTTGAATAATTTAATTTTTTTATTACATGCATGTTAGATAAGAGTCTATAAAAAAATCTTAATACCAGTATATATTTTCAATAATTGAAGAACATAACCTTAAATAACGATTTCACCCCCATATTTAGTGTTTAGAAAGAGCCATGAAGTTTGCGTTTGAAGAGTTCCATCTCTGGTATCAGTTTGCATTGTCCTTGATGGCAGCAGGAAAAGTAAGTCTACATTTTTCATATATAATTCTTGTATTGATGGCATTTGATAACAGGTTTAGCACTTCTATAATTTCCATCTGTAGTGTTTTTGAAAGGAATTCTAATCCTTAAATCAACTAAGTATGCTGCAGTCCTGAATTTATTCCCAGTGCTGTACAAAGAATGTTGTTATTTGAATAGTTTCTAACTTAGGTGATGATAACAACTATCTTGCCAATAATCTTTAATATTTCTGCCTTTGAGACTGTGTTTTCTGTGCAACTAATGGATTGTTTAAAAAATTATATAAATTAGGAACTTAAGCTTTTAGATGCAATCCTCTGTTTTCAGTTCTTTTTGCTTTTTGCTGTCCTGTTACAGAAAATACATTAATTATGTAACACAAACAACTAATTTTCTAAAAGATCATTCTCAATGGGGATATTTTGCTTATTTTCAGAATGGAGGAAAGGAATGTATTTTCCTTAGAAATTTTTTTAGCAGCACATGGATTCTAAAGAGACTTGGTTCTTCTTCCAACTCTATTTACTTTGAGTTATCTTCCAAACTATGATTGGATGGAGGCAAATTAGTTAAAAAAAAAAAGAGGAGCAGTGCTGTTCTATCTTACATCAGACCTGTTCCTGTGTGCTGTTTTAACTCCTAAAGAACACCAAAACACTGCTTGTTTAGAAAACTCTGTCCCATTCCTTCTCTTTCATTTGCCTGGCTTGAATGCTGTGAGTTTACAGGTCTAGCAAAGTTTTAAATGCGTCTCAAAACTGTTTCCTGAGTCTTGTACCATTGGCATTACATTCTTAGCAGATGTTTCTCTGGGGATGCTTAATGAAACTTTGTAGGAGTTAAATAACAATAGCAGTGCCTAAAGTCTTGTCTTTCACCGGCTTGAGGAGCTTTGACCAATTGTCAACAAAATCTGTATTAAGGTCTCTTTCACAAAGAAAAAATTAAGTAAATGGTGGAAAATTGAATCTTCTATCTGTGAAACTTATTTATGTTTTTAGTAATATAAATGGGATATGTTTTAAACAGTCTGCTCGAGCTGTTAAAGTCTTGAAGGAATGTATACGTTTGAAACCAGATGATGCAACTATTCCACTCCTTGCTGCAAAGCTCTGCATGGGATCTCTGCACTGGGTAAGCTTTGCCCTCTGTCTTCTCAGCAAGAGATGTACTAAAATCTTGATTTAGAGATATAGTAAATACTTTTGCACAGTGACTGCATGCACTTGGGCATATCTAAAAACACAGCACAGATATATATATGCACATGTACATCCCTGTTTGAATGGCTAATTTGAAATACTTGACAGAAGTTATGTTTATCAAGGTAGCATATTCTGATACTGGTCTAAGACATAGCTTAAAATATATGGAAATTGAAACATTGGAAGACAGATCATAAATGCAACTTAGACTTCTGTTATTTTCTGCAAGAGGAAAATAACTTTCTGGAAGATAATGAAGTAAATATCTTATAATCAAGAGACTCTTCTGGTGGTACCATGTTTGCAGGCAGCTGTGGTTTATGAATTTGTAACAGGGACAGTTGAGTATTTTAGATAAACTTGAAATGGGTGTATCTGTACAAAGAAATTAAAGTGATCAAAGATAATGATGTTATTTTTAAGATGCTTGTGTATTTTTAGAAGGAGTAAATTTAAAAAAGAAGGAAAAGAGAAGGGAAAGGTCACATATAGAAATTGAGAAAGTGATGTAGTAGCACAAACATGACTTGTTGAGGCTGACAAAATACAGCTTTAATTAAGGTATATCCTAGTTCTGTAAATTGTTCCCTATGGACTGAGTCTGTATGGAGTAGCTTACTGTACTTAGCATTTACACTTACTGGAATGAGTTCAAATGGGCTTTTTATTCCTTTCTATATTATTAAATAGTGTGCTAGCATGGCAATTAAACCTTGATTTTTATGTGTTTCTCTGTTTATGAGTTTGCATCCATTCAGCAATGCAGTATTCAAAGCAGAGTTCTGCATGGATATACAGGTTTTTTTACAGGGTCAGTGCCATAGTTCTTGTGATTGATTTTCCTGAATAAATGGTTCATGGGGCAAGAACTCTATTTATAAAGTACAAAAATGGCATATATGGACCAGAAATACCTTTCTTATAAAAAAAAAAAATAAATGAAAAGAATAATAGAAGAAAACAGAAGCTCAGTAAGTGTGCTCTGTACCAGATTTCTCTCAATCATAGGAATAGGTGTTTCAGCTTAAGATCTGTGGATTTTACTCAGGATTTAGCAAGAAAACTAAGTGTAATGAAAAATGAAATAGTCCTTTAAAGCAATCATGGCTGACATTTTAACAGGTTCAGTGTGCATAATATACATTCTGAGCATTCTTGCCATTATAATGGAAGATTTAGCTAGTTTTAGACTCACATGGACGTTTTGTAATATTTTCAGTTGGAAGAAGCTGAAAGATTTGCCAAAGCAGTTGTTGATCTCGGGGACAAAACATCAGAATTCAAAGCAAAAGGCTACTTGGCACTGGGATTGACTTACAGTCTGCAGGCTACTGATGGTAAGATAGGAATAAACATTCACATTTGGAAATTCCCATGCTGCCTAAAAAAGGATATCTGGCAGAATGGTAGACATTAAAGCTTCTGTGTGCAACCATTTTTTCAGTAATGAATTAAAGCTTCTTCAATTAGTGTGTGGAATAAAATCTCATCATAATTTGTATGACTGATTAAATATATCCTTTTTAGCATCTTTGCGAGGGATACAAGAGGTCTTGCAGAGAAAGGCTCTTCTTGCATTTCAGAGGTGAGTGGGTGTTGATCTTTCCATTTTGTTCTGCTATATGTAGTCCAAAGCTTTTATTATGTACTAAAAAGAGAGACTTGTAAAAGCTAGTGTAATGACAACTTCACCTATGGGAATCTCCTGTCACAAGAACAGAATGTATTTCTTTAGCATTTATTGCCATTATTTTCTGCCAGAATTACCTAAATTGATTTCTAAGGATTTCCCTTTATTTAAAGATACTTGTATTGCTCTCTAGTATAAAATATATGCTCAAATATTCCAATCTAGAATGAAAAGCCACACAACGTAAGGGTTCAAGTAGTGGTTCAATGAGATAGTGTTTCTAAGAGCTGTCCACTGATCAGATTGTATAGGAGGCCTTTGCAATTATCTCTGTAGAAGCAGAGCAATAATTGAGGCCATGCTGCTGGGGCTGAGGGGTGAAGTGCAGGTTTTGAGGTAGTAAGCTAGAGGAAAATGAAAATTCTGGAAATGTACATTACTGTAAATTAACAGTGTAGGCAATGACAGTGCAAATGTCATCTTCCAAGCGCATTGGAAGCAGTGCCACTGGGGATGACAGCAGTTTATTCTCATGGACTCTGAAAATGAAAGGACAATAAACTGGCGAATGAGAACATTTCTACCCTAATTATAGAAGAAACAAATCTTGATGACAAAGCTGGCAAAAGTGCTGCAGCATCTAAATATGTCTTTTATGTTTGTATACCCTTGAAAACCCTTCTTTGGTGAGATAAGCCTAAATGTAGGCAAACAGATTCGTGCATTAATGTGAAAATGAAGTCCTGGCCTTTTGGTGGTGATTTTGTATCTGAGCAGGTAGGGTTAAAAAAGTGTTTTGTAGGTAACTTTAGAGTGAGGCTGGTATGTGTTGGTCCTTCTTTTTTCTGTCCTGTCTTACCAATTCCTCTGTATGTAAATATGTTTTAACATGTCTTTGCTCTTCTGTTCCTTACTGGTTTTAATTAGTTTTTTTACTAATTCAGCATTTTCTCTGTTTCTCTATGCACTTTCTACCTCCTGCTTTATACCTCAGTTCCTCACCTATCTCTCTTACCACTATTGACTTAATCCTCACAGTTACTAAAAATTTTTCACCTATTCTGTGCATTCACTACTTTTGAGACCCTTGTGGACATCATTTTAGAGAACGGCCTGGAAATTATTCCAGGCCAGAACTTTTCGACTCTGTTCTCTGAACCATTTAGCAAACTAATAAGCTGTTTTCAGCTGAAAACCAAAAAAATCTTTCCCAGGAAAGATTAGTCAAAAACACAAAAAAATTAATAATAAAAATAAAACACTTATTTACTATTAACAAACCCTAAGAATGAAGTATCTTCTCCCTACACCAATCATCTTTATTCTATTCTCAAAGTTACAAATTATACTACTTAAACAATAAGTTTCTAAATAAACACCTTCTCATCTTCTCTTCCATCCTAAAAAAAAACCATGTAACTGTGTGTCTCTTTACTCCACCACAACTAAAGGGTTAACACCCTAACACCACAACCACAGACCCTAGTAGTGAATTCCTTTCTTTTGAGAGTTCTTTGAAACAGAAAGGGATGAAATGGACCATAGTGCGAAGCTAACCCATTCCAGTTCAGTGACCCTATTCTCCAGTTCAGAACAATGATTCTCAAAATTCTGAGAGTCAACTTTTTTGATGGCTCAAAGCCCCCTTCAGTCTGGCCTTGAACACTGCTGGGGATGGGGCATCCACAACTCTGGACATGTTCCAGTGCCTCACAACCCTCATAGTGAAGAATTTATTTCTAATATTTAATCTAAACCTACTCTTTCCAGCTTGAAGATGCTACCCCTTTTCCTATCCATAAACACCTCCTTTCCAGCTCTCCTGTATGACCCCTTTAGATACTGGAAGGTGCTCTAACATCTTCCTGAGCCTTCTATTCTCTAGGCTGAACAATCCCAACTCCCTCAGCTTTTCTGTTTAGCCCTCTGGTCATTTTTGTGGCCCTCCTCTGGACTTACTCCGACAGGTCCATGTCCTCCCTATGCTGGGGACCCCACACCTGCACACAGCACTCCAGGTGAGGTCTCATGAGTGTGGAGTAGAAGGGGAGAATCATCTCCCTTGCCCTGTGGTCAAACTTCTTTTGATGCAGCCCAACACATGGTTGGCTTTCTGGCAGTAAAAGCACATTGCCATGTCAGGTCAACATTCAGCTTCTTACCACTGTGAGATGACTCTTTCCCAATTTCTGTTCAAATTTTGTTGCTGGGTTGCGTGTTGTCTTTCACGCAGTCATACCAATCATGCCTACTTGCTCTTACCACATCTGAAAAATAAAATTTTTCCAGGAGATGGAAGTTGAATTCCCTGTCTCCTACGAGTTTATAAAGCAAGTAGCCTGTACTAGATTGATATTTTGATGTGCCTTTTTTTTAAAATAATTTTTCTGTGGATTTTTAAAATCACCTGCCTAGAGGGCCAATTCCTAAAGAAATAGAGGTCCTGAAGAAATAGTTACATTTTGGACCCTTGCCTGAGCCAGATTTCAGGGCTTACCAATTTGTGATGGTGGCCATTCAAGAAGGTGCTTATGGCTCTCTTCACGCAGTACTGAGGAGGTGTTTGTTTCACTAACTTTTTTTTTTTTAATTTTGGAAGACTTTCATTGCTTTTCCTGTGGTTGGTGTGAACTGAAGTTTCACAGAACACACCAAATGGTAGATAGATAGTAACAGCTTTATTCTTTCACTATCTGAAACTTGGGTGACTGAAGAAGTACTCTCGAAGTAAAAATCTCTTGTTCCTGTTTAGTATTGCTTAATTTGTGAATTTAAATTAAAAAAAGGACGGGTCCTGGACACTGTTAGGCTTTGCCTGTGCATCTAGTCTCCAATTTACAGGTGAAGTTAACAAAATATGGAGCTGTCCTTTAATAACTTAAAACTTATTTGAAGCATGTTGAGTGTAGTTACTAAGCTAATGGACCTGTATAGCTGTTTGGACTTGAGGAGACAGAAATGCACAGGTCAGAAGCAGAAGGTTCTCTAAGGTTTTAGTGGTTTAAAGGTCAATTTTGATGCTTCCTCCCAATGGAAGCAACTCACTAGATGTTCCAAAGATGAATATTGCACATTATAGTTCTAATTGAGACTTCTTTAAAAGAATGCAACAAACGTAAATTAAAAAATAGTTCCAGGCTTCCTGCCCAATACTTACTATACATAATTTTGAGGTACAGCCATACTTTTTTATTTGTTCTTATAACATCCCCTTGCTAAAAAGCTCTTATGTTACAGAAGAAAGATTGTATTACGGGGGGAAATAGTAGCGTCTTTTACAAGAACAATTTCCATAGGATAGTGAAGTGACTAAGACTCAGAGGATGCATTTGACCAAAATATTTAAAAGAAGAGAACAAACATAATTTTTTTAAAAAGTGGAAAAAAGTTGATATAATTTGTCTCTTTAAAGGCATGTTGTTCTGGGGAGTTGATGTTTGTATTTTTTCCCCTTTTTTCTGTAAGAAAACTTCATTTAATGAATTTTTCTTATAAATATTCTAAGTAATGACATCTAGTGTTTGTTTAGGTGTATAATTTATTTGAAGAATCATTTTGTATTAAAGATTTATTTTTTAAGATTTAAGCAGAAGTCACATAATTATTTTCTATTAAAAATGACTTTTCATGTCCCAAGGTGCTTCCTTTAAATCAAAGAGTGAGAAGCGTAAGAAAAGTTGCTGAAATGAACACCACTTATATCAAAATATGAGTATACATGTAGTGAAGAGATCTCAGTATGAATACATGAATATATATATGCATTTATGGGTATGTCTAACCTGTATGAACATGGGGAAAATTCACTTTTTGTTTTGTTTCTTTGCTTTTAAGGGCTCACAGTTTGTCTCCAATGGATCATTTGGCAGCATTTTACTTGGCACTGCAGCTTGCCATATCCAGACAGGTTAGTTATGTTATAAAAGTGCGATATCATGCTGTAATATGAAGATTATAATTTTTATCTGTTGATGAATAGAGACGAAGATTTCTTCAATAAAAAACTGGTTTTCCTTGTGCATATATTCCTATATATGGAAAAAACCCTGAAATACTCTCTCCAAACACCTTCAGTCTTATGCAGTTCTCTTGGACTCTGCCAATATTTCCAGCTCCAGGATAAGAAATAAGAAGTAATTCCACTTACTTCAGCATTTTTGTTGCTAGACGGAGAGAAAAAATTCAGTTTTTAAAGTGTTTTTACCTATTTTGTGTAATCTCTGCTCAGATCCTAGAGAGGAGAGCTGTTGAATCTAGTCTTTAATGATCTTTGCAGTGCTTAAATCTTGAGTACCTGCTAATATCTGTGCCCATCCTGAATGCCTGTGTGAAGCTCGGTCATTGTGGACAAAATTACAAAAAAGTGTTTAAAAAAACTGGAAAATATTTTATTGCTATATAAGAGATCAGAACTTAGTCCAGCTTGTACAGCTGTTACATTTAAGGCATTCTACCATACATCACATGAATTTGGATAATGTGGAACTGCTTTCTGTATATCAGGGTAAGCCTCTTCCTATGTCATGTTTATTTCACAAAGTAGCCCTGAGCACAGTTGTTTACATTCTCTACTGACTGCTTTTCATTGATAATGAGTTGCAGAGAACTTGGACTATGTCATATTAGAGTGGAATGAATTGTCACTTTACTAGCACAAAATATTTTGGAGGAGGAGGCTATGATTCTTTATGTTCTGAATTCCAAAATTCTTATGTTGCTTAATTAAATTTCTTGGTTTTAATACTTGCTGCACTTATTTTGAACAAAAACACAGGCAGCTGAGGAGATAATAAAATTCTACATAAAGAAAAGTTACTGTTGCTGTCTAACTGTACATTTCAGTTAAGCATTGCAGTTAAAATATTTGCAAAATCATATAGGAATACAGCCAGGTCTAGAAAGAGAATATTTTAAAGGACTGAAGGTAATTGTTTTATAAAAACATGAATCTTCCTTTCCAGGGTTAATATATTATTTAATTTTCAGTGTTCACTCTAGAGCATCAGGTCCATTTTGAATTTCTGAGTAGTATCATACAGCAATTTATAGAATTCCACATGTTACCTGGGTGAGCATTTTGAAAATTTTATGGATGTCAATCAAGTAAAAGGCAATACTTCTAATAGTGGTGCTTTCTTTTTCTGCCTTTTTTTTTTATTATTTTTTAAAATCAGATACCAGAAGCTTTGGGTTATGTTCGTCAGGCTCTGCAACTACAAGGAGATGATGCCAACTCTCTTCATCTCCTTGCACTCTTGCTATCAGCCCAGAAACACTATCATGATGCTTTGAATATCATTGATATGGCCTTGAGTGAATATCCAGAAAATTTTATGTGAGTGAATGTCATGTTTCCTTTCTATGCTTTCTCTCGTATTTATTTTTCCCAGATTCTCATCTCATTCATTTCAAGAGTAGATGGATTTGAAGATGGTTCTATTATTTTTTTTTTTCCAGCAGTCTTCTTTCCCACCCATTTATTGCAAGTCTGCTTATGAAAGGCTTGTTAAACATTGATAAAGGATTTGTTTTGGAAGGGAGGTTAGAACTGGATAGTTTATCTTACTTTGTTTCTTTCTATACCATCCATGTAGATAAATCCTCCCTGTTGCATGCTTTGTAGTATGTTTGTATCTTCTATTTTTATGCAATATTGCAAGAAGGATAAATAGGACTTTACTATTAGCTAGGATAGATTTATCCCATCCTACAGATAACTCTGTGGATATTATATGGAATCCATTTTGTAGATTTATGATGTAGATACACTGTAAAACAGAGAATCTCCTCATTTGTTTACATAATAACAGTTATCTGATTTTGGCTGAAGGACAACTAAGTAAGTGATCAGGAAAGAGGCATGTTTGCTAAATGTTCTCTTGTTTAAGAAAGATATTCTTTCTGCTTATTTTTCATGTTAAGTACATCTTAACATACATTTGGATTTTGTATTTTTGTAAGGGGTTTTGTTGGTGGGGTTTTTTTTGTTTTGTTTTCTTTTTGTTGGTTGGTTTTTAAAAATTCATTTTCTTATGAAAATCTAATAAAATTGTTTATAGGACAATATCTCAGGGACCGCTTCCATTAAATTCCAGTCTTCCACTTTCATGCTTTACCAGCTGTCACTAAGGTTGTAATCCGTAATTTATACATATCCTACCTGCTTATTTGGACAAGTTTTAGAATTACCTCATTCTTAACTTCTAAGTTACCTCATTCTTAACTTCTGACTGACCTATATCATAAATTGTTATTATACCAACCTACCAGAAAAAACATGATTTTTTAAAGTATTATTAATTTGGAAATAGAAACTATAATGGTTTTCTTTCCTGTTCCTTGACATTTCATGTCTCCATTTGACTGTCTCTATAAGGTGGTGTTGCCTTTTTCCTCACAAATCTGACCAGGACCTCTGTTGATATCACCTCTGGTCAGAACTTCTGTGGCTTGCAGCCAGTTCTGTGCAATGGCTTTTGTTGCCTTTTGCTGTATCTCACTTCCTAGTTTACCTACACACCTATGCCTTGTCTCGGTTCTTATCGGGGGCTTCTATACATGTTTCACAATTTCAGAACTATGTAACAGTTTCTCTTTCAAATCTGTTTGTGCTTTCCTCAGGACAGAGAGACTTGTCAGTAAGTGAAAGTTTGAGAGGCAAATGAAGCATCAGCTTCCTAATTTTATACCCTATTATTGTTAAAGACAAATATGTTCAAAGTGCTTTGACTGTCATCTTCTGTCCATTCTCGTTTCATCTTCTGCCACTTAGCGGCAATGTAAATAACATAGCTGCAACTGCTGTGTGTCTCAGAGTAGTATTAGTCCAGAAGTATTTCTGAAACTGTAGTTTCAGAATTCCCTATTGTTATAGGAGAGCTCCCTATTATATTAATCACAGTTGTAATGAGAGAACAAGGGCTCATTCAGTAAAATGTTTTAAAATACTCTTGTGAGCATTCAAAAGGTATTTATGGGTTTTTCAAATCTGGTTCATGGCTTTTCCAGAGTAGTTTATACTGCAGCTTTGGTTAAACATGTTGTCTGAGTTCATTACAGTACTGATCTTTGTATTAATATTTGTACATATATTAATCATACAGGTCATAACAGTGGTTCTAAATTGTTGGTCCTGTTGTATAATACAGACTCTGTGGTGATACAGTGTACTGTGTTACAGTGTACTGGTACAAATCAGGAAATTTCAGAGGTATATCTTGGCAGTAGGAATCAATATCAGATGCAGCAACAAATGCTGAAGAATCCAAAGTGAAACGTTAAATGTATCTCTAGAAAGTCTTTTGAGTCTCATTTTTAGTGCTGTCAATTTTCCAGAGGAGCTGAAAATATGATTGAAATTTCTTGTCTGCTCTCTGCAATTGATACTGACAGCCAGACAGGCACATCTGGTCAATAATATAAATTTGGATTGATTCTATCATGTAACTGATTTTTGCAAGGATTTATCGGCT
This sequence comes from Toxostoma redivivum, assembly GCA_013397375.1. NCBI lineage: Eukaryota > Metazoa > Chordata > Aves > Passeriformes > Mimidae > Toxostoma > Toxostoma redivivum. The sequence goes on along the minus strand of VXBI01013279.1, from coordinate 1,430,928 downwards.
TTTGAAAACTATAAGTGGTGCTCTTGAAGTGGTTGACAATGTGTGCATGCATATATATAAAATACAAAACACAGCTGCTTAGTGTATTGCTGAATCCATGTTCTTATTTGGCAACTTCTATAAACAATATAATCTCATGGTATTTCCTAGTAGATTGGAAGGAGATCCTCTTGTGTTCCTCTACAGCTTGCTAATTTTTAGATAGACTGAAACATTTCATATTTCATTTCATGAAACATATTTACCTGTGGTGCTTTACTGGATTTTGTAAACACTTCAGATGTCTTTATGCTTTATCTTTTAATTATGTCTGCAGTCCAGTAAGCTAGATGCTAAAATAGTTCTCTTGGTATTCTCTGTGTTTCTGTCAGGATCCTTTACCCCAGCTTTATGCAAATTGATACTGCAATGTCTTTGCAGAGTAATAAATCTCTATGTTGGAAATATTAAAGCATAGTGCTTTTGATTTATTCCTTATTTCTTTGATTTCTTGTGCAGATTATTCCTATCTGCATACCTCTATGTGCTGTAATTGCAACGCTGCACTGAGTGGTGTTCTTGCTCTCTTCACAGCTGTATGTTCTTTTTGTTTTGCATTTCTTTAAAAAGAAATGTTTTCACAAGTTTAATATCACATCTTTGTAAAATGCCAGAGGTTGCAAGGAACTCAGAGGATACATCATGAATCATGCAGAGAAGTGGCTACTTTTCATCAGTCTTCTGTTGTAATCAATTAGTAAATATGTTGTCTGTCAGTTTTTGACATTTGAAAGCCTGGGCCATTCCTGGAGTTCATGTTCAATATTTGAAATGTACAACAAGCATACCTTTGGATCTGCAATTAATATTAGCCTTCCTGCACTATAAAGCTAGAGAGTTGGCCAGTAAGATCATGATTTTGCCCTGGGCATCTTAGGTCAATTAAGTAGAAAGAAATTCCTCCGAGCCAAAGGATTCTGTCCCATCATTATCTAAAGGAATGGAAGGAATGAGCAAACCCCCATGGCTGTTAGCAGCAAGGTATAGCTTTTTCTTTGAATAGAGTTGATTGTTCCTCCTGTATTCATTATATTGGCAGCATAAATGTGCAGTTTGCTCTGGTATCTGAATAGATATTGGGAAAACTATTGGCAAAAATTTAAGGAACATGTAAAAGTAAAATAGATAAGTAGTAATGTTTTTTTTCAGAGATAATAAAAAGAAAGTTATTTGCTGAATATTTATAGCACTATTTTTTTTCAAACTTTTTTGTAGGCTTAAATTGCTAGTTTGTAGCCACTCTACTTATAAAGAAATCAGCTGTGTGAATGCAATCGATCTCCTTCTAAATGCTGGCTAATCTTGGAGGCCTCCTGCGATCTGAGCATGCTTTAATCTAGGGACAAAAAGATCTCTAGACAAAAAATTGCTGAACAGGTTAAGATACTGAAAAGGATATGAACTGTACTCAGTACCAATACTGAGATGGGTGGGAATAAGGCGCCAGCACTAATAAACCTGAATAGGTAATCCAAATCAGGTGCTACTGTGTTTGAATTCTGTGAAAGTTAAGGGGTTTTGCCTTTCATAGAGAGCTTCTCCCAGTAGTAGAAAGGTGAAGTTCAGTTCTTCTCCAGTTTAACAGGATTATAATCCACAAATGATGCAGCTCAGAGTCCTAACCATCAAACTATGTGAGAAGCTGAGCAAGATGATCCCTTTCTCCTCCTGAAGCAGAAGCAAGGACTTGCTGCCCTTAATGTGAGACTAGGCAGGAAGGAGCCACAGTATACCCTAAATTGCTAAAGTACTTAGCCATGAGCAGGGCTTCAGGTCTCAGTTGCTTGGGTTTTCCTTGAATTTTTATTTCTATTAATTTTGTGATTTCCTACTCTGAATGTGTAAGCAGCCCCAGAGGTGTGCATTACAATCTGAGGGTGTGTTCAGGGTGATTTAAGATAATTGTTGTTGCATTGCATTGGTTCATATCAGGCTTGTATTTCTTGTATGATATATATAGTACATGTGCAATTACCTGAGCAGCTTTATTTACAGTATTCCCTGTTTTTTTCATCTTCTTGTTACAAGGAATTTATATCTTACTGGTATATTGAATGATGTGAAATCTTGAAATAACACTTCTGTCTGATTTTAATTCATGATTAGTCAAAAGTAGATTCTCAGTCAAGGGAGACAGAGTCAGGTTTCTTAGTGAAGTACTTAGGATATTGTTTTCTTAATCTTAACTCTTTGGGGTTCCTTTATTATTTCAAATGCTGGGGCACTTAATGACAAACATAATGCCTACAATTTGTGTAATTAGGCAAAATAAATAGTAAATTCCTAATTTTGTGCTGAAAATTGGAACTGCAATGGATAGCAGCTGACAAGCTTTTAAAGTAGCAGAAGTAGGGAACAGCAGATGGGTTATTTGAGGAGTGCAAGCATGTTATTTTAATGTTAAGTACACTCAAAAAGGAAAGGCATATGGTAACAGGTTTGAAGACAACTGAAGACTTAGTTCACAGATTAAACATTTACATTTCTTGAAGTGTGATGGAATTTTTTTTTTCTTCCAAGAATATTTCGCAGAAGCATCAGACCAATATGTCATTCCTCTGAAAACGATTAAATCTTTTCCTTCCTGAACCTCAAGGGCTCTTTTGAGCTACATTAGATTTCCCAGAATAACAGGGCCTTTTAACATTCCTCTTAGTTCAGTGAGTAACAAACTTGTTTCCTTCTTGGAGATGTCCAGGTGGGCATAAAAAAAGAACTGGTTGGTACAGGCAGTGTAGGATTATACATATACACTGGTGTTTTGTGGGACTGGAAGATATTTATCAACTGAAGAAAACAGACTACCCTTTCTTCTTTTCCAAGGTCAGTTGTAGTTGCGCTGCAGTGTGTGGTGCTGGTAAAACTTTTGTGGAGTTTTTTCCTTGATAAATAGAGCAGTAGGAATTTTTTGAGGAAAGAATGATAATATAAGATTTGACAAGAGGTAGTGATGTGCTGTGCTTGCCAAAATCATGTCTTTCAGGTTTATGTATGCATTCTTATCAATATTTGACAACATAAATTTTCAAATCCGTTCCATTTTGATCCTGTTTATATTGGGAGTTAAATGTATTAGTTCTCAGGAATGATTTTTCTGTAAAGTATCATTTGCTTGTCTTTTTTCTTTTTATTCTCTGGGCTCTTCTATCTCACTCCCCCCTCCCTCTTCCCCTTTGGTTGTTACATGCTTTTACTGGATGGTCCATTAAAAAAGCATTGTTGATCAGTAGATATTACTTTATATAACAAATTGGTCGTTGGCCTCAGGGTCTTACCCCTGAATTATGTTTGCTAGGCTGTAGATTCTTTGAAACTTGATTGAAAGAGTCCCAGTTTGGGTCATGAACTGGCTGCTGCAGGGAATTCAAGGCTGGCAAACAAAAAGTTTTCAAGTGTAACTAATTTGTTCTGGCTTTAGTCAGAAACTATCTTCATTAGAGTTTAGAGATCTACATTTTCTTAAGGACATTGAGTTCATAATATGGAATGCAGTATACATACACTGCACCAAAAATCACAAGTCTGACTGCTTTGGGAACAAATATATGGGGCATAATAGGGTGCAAGGATTGCTATCCAATGGATACCAAATATTCCTATACATGATTTTCACAAAATTGTGTTATTTTGGGGCTTGAGGGCTGGTTTTGTTACTTCTTTTGCTTTTTTGAGAGTCATGCTTCAAATAGCAATCTGAACAGCCTATTTTTACTCATCCATGTTTCTGTGTGTACATGGGATTCTCAGTACTTGGCATCTGTGTGGCTGAAGGTGGAAATGGTTTGGTGATTGATTGAGAAACAGTTAAGGACATTTATTTTTTGTTAAGTTAAATGCTTTTCTGGAGTTATTACAAAAACTGGATTTGTTTGCTTGAACACATGTTGACAGTGTTGGGCATTTAGTGATTTCAAGGTACTTAAAAATGATGATTTTTCATGTTTTGTAATGACCTCTTTATGTCTGTTCTGACAATAGAACTTTCCTTGAATCCTCAAAATGGAGTAGACTGACTGTACAGCAGTTCACTTTGCAATTGCAGCAGACACCTCTATAAGTTTTTTCTGTACTTTGATTATCGTGGTTGCATCTAAGATCACTGAATGTGTAAATATATCCTTTATAAGACTATATGTCTTTCATAGTCTGTATAGTTTCATGTTGTCATTCTCCCTGTAGGTTAAATTTTTACAGTTGTGTCATTTTGGTGATGAGGCAGGAATTTAGGAGTTGGGTAATGTAAAGCTAGCTGTAAGCTTTCTACAGCAAGTGTTAAAGGGACAGCTGTCAAAACTGGATGCTTGAATTAATAGTTTGAAGCCAGGATGATCAAATCTTAAACCCCCTGACTGTCTATATATTAGAAGTTCCTAAATTTACTTTAATTTTCATATTAGTATGGGTTTAGCTAAAGTATACCTTCCAGAGAACTTCAGTCTTGATAATCTGGAGAAACCACTGTAGCATGCGGTAGCTTGTTTCAGTGTTGGAGTTGCATTCTTCATAAAGACTGCATTTTTGTTTTTAATCTGAATTGATCCCTTATTGGTTTCTTTCCAACCATTGATTTTTATATCATTATTTTCTAAGCCCTCTGCAATCCTGGTGGCTTCATTCTCTTGATGGTAGCTTCTGTAATAAGACCACCTCCCAGCATCCTTTCTGATAAGAATATCACAGTACTTGCTGGCAGTAAGGGCATGCTCTCCAGCCTTTCAGTTATTCCTTGCACTGTAGACAGTTTTCATCACATGTGAGCCAGAACTGCACAAAATATTTCAATAACATTTATTACATCATTATACAGAGAAGCACCTGCATCACATCTCTTGGAAAAGGTTATGTTAATTATTTTGAGCATAATTGCTTCACAGGGGACTTTGATTCAACCACCTCTTTGCTGGCATTCTTATTAGCCTCTTGGTTAGTTATTTTTATGATGTGTTTCCACATACAGATTGCAAAGGCTGTATTTGTTCCAATAGCTATATATTTCATTTTAAAAAAGAAATTTGGCCTGACAGATATTAAGCCATGCTTCTGAACAGTTTCTAGTTTCTACTGTGTTTTATAAGGATCTTTTCACTAGGGGGGTATATTACATATAAATTAGAGTCCTGTTGGATTAAATTGAAATTCTGAAGTGAAGCATTTTAAGGCAGTCAGCCCTACCTTCTCCTTCTACTAGAACCTACCCACTTGCAGACAGTGAACTATTGTCAAAATCTGGATTGTGAATGAGATAAATTCTGGGAACTTCAGGATTTTCTTTTAACTTTAGCCTTTTTCTTCTAAACTATTTATCTGTGTATAAGTACAAGATTTTTAGAAGGGCACTTGCTCACAGCACATACTGACATGGAGAAAACTGACCATGCAAAGGTTTGGCTTCCTGCCTACTTCCTCATTTCTTACATTTCCTGTCAATCATCAGAAGTTTTCCTATGAATGTAATTGTTGAGTGCAAGGAGCGACTCGCTGACACTTTATCTGGAAAGGTCAATAAATTTAGACCCTTGCAAATAATCAGTTTTGAATATTATTTATTCCACCTTAATTTTGTACATTCTGTGTACTGCTTTCCCATATCAGTTATTCTGTGGGGTCTCATAGTTTACCTGATTTAATTTGCACAAGCATTTGACACTATCACAGTTTGTTACAGAAATGACATCAAACTGTATGAAGTATGCATGTTGAATGTAAGTTCTACATCACCACATTTATTTTTCCCCTTAAATTCAGATAATCAGAAGTCTATATTGTCTGTTAAAAAAGAGTTTCTTTTCAGGGTTCACAATCTTTAGTGTTACATTGTGCATCAACCTTTTACACAAAGAAACCACATTTTTTTTAAATGCAGGATTATTGTCAAAACCATCACTAGTAAGTCTAAGATTTTACAAGTCTTATGATTAGACTTGGTGAGGGGTTTTTTTAGGGGTGGGGGTGTTGTTTGTTTGATAGTTTTTGTGGGGGCTGTTTTTTTTTGGGGGATTTTTTTTCTTTTTTAATAGTGCTTGGTTTTAAAACCAGAATAACTTCTTTTGAATTCTTCTAGTATTTGAGGATTTGAAGTTGTGGGATATATCAAATAAGCACTCAAAAGTGAAAAATGAAATATATAACTTCACACAGAACTGATATTTGTCACCTTTCTTTTATGCTCACATAAGTAACAGGCTATATATCAGAATAGATTATATATAAAGTTTATTATTCTAGTTAAGCTATTGTAAAAATTGTTGTGGTTTTCTGGGAGATCACGCTGTTGTGTGATACTTTGTGTGGCTTGTTTGTTGCTTGTACCCATATTTATGGGACTCCCAGTATATTAATTATTTCCTAACATTTTTAATAATTGATTGTCATGTAAAAAAATACTGTTAGCTGAAGTTACTCTTAGCAAACTCTTAAATTATTTTAAAAGGTTCACTTAAAAATTAGTAAGTTTACTCTAAGTAGTTTAAACATAAACCAAAGTAGTAACATTTTTAATCCTGCATTCTAAGAAAGCAGATTTGATGCATCCTTTTAAATTTTATTTTCCTAGGATGGTTCTTAGCTTTCTCAGCAAGGCTTTTGGTGCTTTACGCTATAATTTTCAATGCACGTACTTTTAAGTGTTATGTGTAGTTCTTCCTTATTTTCTTCAAGCCCTGAACAATGTAGATTATTTGTATAATAAAAGAATAATAATGAAGCTTGCTGCAATACTAACTGAAAATAGAGCATTCTAATCAGTTTTGATCAGGATATAGGGATATGGACCCTTCAGAAGAAGTCTAGTGGAACTATAAGTTTCCTGTAGGATGTTCCTTAGTCTGACGGACTTTAGGGAGGTTCCTGATTACTTATGCATTGAGTGACAGTGCTGTAACAGGCAAGTATGGGGTAAGCATCATGATGTGTCATGTAGCTAGATTTGAAGAAAGGATCACAGAATGAATGTAAGGCAGGTCTCATCCATGCTGTAGTGTGTGAAATACAGATATCCAGCTGTGGCTGATCCAAGCCATTGTGCTCTTATGGTACACAGAACTTGTGGAAATTGCTGACTTGATCCCAAAAGCAAAACAGCTGGTTTTAAAGTGATGCTTGAGGTGAGCAATACCTGTTCACTGAAAGAACTAAGAGTTCTCAGTATTGTTACTGTATTGTTATTAGAAGTGTTACTTGTCACAGAGCAGAGCTCAACCTTCCATACTTCAAATTTTTGCTTCATTCAACAGATTAGAAATACCTTCAATATCTTAAGCCAGTGTTGGACAATTAACTCCTCTTGATCTCCTGACATTATAAGAGAGTTGCTATGGAAGAAAATTGGTGGTTGAAGTTATCTTCAAAAAGTGAAACAGGCTGCATGAGAATTAGGACAACAATTGTATTTTGGAGATTCCTAAATTCTTTGCTACAAATTACATGGCTGGTAGAGAAAGTTTCAGATCATGGATTAATAGATTAGTTTGCACTGATTAGGAAATAAAGCAGTAGCAAGAACCTTGGACGGCACAAGGCCCCATTATTATAGCTGTCCTATCTGTAATACTTTTCATGAATATATCAATTGTATTTTAAGAGGTTAGGTTATTTGCTCCACCTCTTCTGTGGCTATCCAAAACAAACTATGAGGAAGCAGTCTTTTCTACGACCTAATTATAAATTAGGAGATCTAATTCCCACCCTTAGTGTTTTAAAAATCTAGATATACTTGTTTTTGTGGAAAATATTTCCTCTAGATAAATTGTTCTTTTCCCTTCCTGCTGCTTGTCTCATCTGTATTTATAGAAAGAATCTGTACCTCTTCTTGGCTTTTTTTTTCTGCTAGACTGACTAAATGAAGTACTTTTTGTACTCTGTAGCTTCCAATCAATGGATCACCCTTACAGCCTTTCTCCCCAGCAGCTCCCATTTGAAATTCTTCAAGCGTGTGGTTTTTTTAGCTGTTACAATGAGAATTACATATAACATTCCAGGTGTGGCCTCACTGGAATATTGTACAATGCCACTGTGTCTTTCTCCTTCTGTTCCAATGAGTAGTCCCTGAATTGCATATGGCTTCTTCACAGCTGTCTTACCTTGATGAGCCCAGCTTTAGGCAGCTCTGGTTTGGATAATGGTTACACAGGTTGTTTGGTACAATCTCTTTATTAAACTTGGAACAATAAGCCTTTTGTTCATTAATGGTGTTATCTAATGCTCCTTCCCTCCTGACAAAAACATTGGCAATATAGATGCTGTTCCCCAGTTATTCCAGAAGTGATATTTTCTTTCAAATTTTTACTTTAGAAAGGACAATCCTATGTGTCACTGTTTCCATAATTCTGAGAAATGGATCATTTTTGACTGCCTTAACTTTAGTCATTCTTAAAGTGTTCCTATTCTCCATTTGTCATAGTCTCCATATCTCAGATAGCATAGGTATAGCTTATGGTGAAGGTTGGGGGTTCAATCCTCAATATTCTTAATTTTCATCCCTGTTTAGTAAATGTATTTTCTCTTTTTTCCTATTTTGATACAAAAAAGCCTTAAAAGACTATAATTTAAGTGTATTTAGTGTTTCTGTTCAGGTGTAGTTTAGCTTTGCTTTTTACTAATGTACATAAGATGCAGCTTTTTGTGTTGTTCTTTTGTCCCCTGCTATTCTTGATAGGATCGCTGCACATTTTTGATGTCTACTTGCACAGTCTTATCAATGATTGGCTTGTCACACGTGAAGTTTTACCCATTCAACTTGAGATACAGATCCTTAAATGTTTGAGCGTCCTTGTGTTAAACAACAGGCTTCTGCTGCATCTTGGATGCCTTTCTAACCTTCTCAATCAAGTTATTTGTCACTGACATTCAAAGACCAAGTTATAAACCCATTTGGAATTTTTCATTCTTCATTTAAATAAAAATCCAGTAATATATGGATTAGGATATGAGCAGCTGTTTTGTAATGTCCTCATTAGTTAGTGAGAACAGTCTTCAAGTAATGAAGTAATTTGCTGCTTCAGTAGCTATTTCATAAATTTATCAGCTATTAGCTCAAAGAATAACTAAGTCTTTCCACTTAAGAGTTTGATTTGTTCTTCTTTTTATTTTTTTTTTGTTCTTCATTTTGAACCTGGGTAATTAGTCTCCTAAAATGATACAATTCACTTTATTTTTAGCAATGTTAAAGATCTGCATCCATAGAAAACACTAGTGCTGGAACAAATGCTCTGTTAGTCTGTCTTTGAAAGAACCTGTTTCACCTACTTCCCTTCCACAAGGGATTTGACCCAAACAGATTTCTGTTCTTATCTGTTGTATTGTATTTATTCCACATCTCTGACATACACTGTTCTACTCTTCATTTCTTTTTTGAATATTGTCTTTTCCTTAGTACTTCCATTCTTAATGGACTGCTGTTCTACTATGTCAAGGTTACTTTGGCATCATGTGCCAGGAATTTAAACTTCTGACTGTCAAAGAGATAATTAATGATGTTTATAAAATATACAGCTTAATTTTCATCATTCTATCACTTGGTAGTTTTTATCTATTCTTCATTATTTTAGTAGTGTATCAAAACTTCTCATAAGGTTTAAATTTTCTTTGTGTATAATGCAGGCTGTATTCCAGAAGAGCTGTTTTCACAGATGCTTGAAGTTGACCTTTCAGAAAATCTTTTTTCAGATAACCTATCTCTTGGTTTCTAAAACTTTCCTGGTATTACTTGTCCCTGAGCTGCTTATACCTCCAGCCATGTTTCAAGGGAACTTGGTAAAATTAAGGTAATATGGGAGACCTATTTGTCACATGGTGTTCCTCTTTTCTATTGCCTCCTTCCTCTTCCCTTCCTTCCCCCATTTGTCAAGTATGCATAGCTGGCAGGTTTTCATTTTATTATTAATATAATGTTTCAGTTTTCTGAGGTATCTTAATTCTTTTAAGATTTATAGTCCAAATATTTCTTGGATCCAGGGAAAACTGCTCTATGTGGCTTTATAAATGCAACCTTTTCTACTCATGAGATTATTTTTGCTTCAGTGTGGATAATCCCGCACCAGTGTACTTTATTTATTAGATACAATTTACTAGCCTTTCTTTATTAGAATTGTGAATATTTTTCAATCATATATTTTGTTTGCTGTTTGTATTTTGGAAGATGTGTTAACACCCAGTCCTGTTGACTGCCATAATACACAAGAAACAGGAACAGTATTGCAACATGTACTAAGTGCGTCCAAAAGCACCAAACTGATGTGGTGCTTTCATTCTAACAAGTATATTTGTCTTCTGCTGTCTTGACATTGAATCCTACACTAGTAGCCCAGGTTGAAACATTTTTGTTGCACAGACTCCTGTTATGTTGTGCATGTGTTTTTAAGTAATTTCTTAATAACCAAATGCTCTCCCTTTCTATCCCCTGCTCCATTTCTTCCTTTTAAATTTTGCTTGCTGAATCTTAGCATTTTGTTGACCCTGTGCCTTCCCTCTGCTACAAAATCCCGAAAACTCTTAAATGCTTGAATATTGCTGCTAGAAATTCAGTCTATCTGTAAACTGTACATAATAAGATATATCTTATGATTAATGACTCTAGAATGACTTGCAAATTCAGTGCTACTGAATTGATTATGTTCCGTAACTTTTGTAAAATGCTTTATGATCACAAATTTTAAGAAATTGAACTTCTAAAGGCTCTTCAAACTTTCAAATGTACTGTTTTACATACAGAGAAGCAGGAAAGGGATTGTATGAGATAGATTCCTGTGGTTTTGGTTTCAGGTTTTGATGCCTATGTCTTACTGTTTGGGTGAGGCATGCATGTGCATATGTTAAGGGTAGACTAGATGAGGAGAGTTTGAAGGAAGGAAGATGTTATTTGTCATATTTCCTTCTCTCTTCAGTAAAATTACAGACAGACCTGGACATGTTTTTCTTTCAGTGATATAGTCACTCTTATACAAGTATCTAGAGAAGACATCTCTACCAAATGAACTACAGCTTTAAATTATCCATATAGTTCCCTGCATACTCAAATCTAACTTACTGATAGGAAGAAAGTTAAACTCGTATAACTGCTTTGCATTACAGAGTGATTACTCTGCTCTACATTCTTACAAGATATTAAGTGAGACTTCATATGACCTTATGTACCTAGCAGATGCTCATTTTCTTAAACTAACACAGTGAACTGCCTTTTGTTTCTTCCTCAGTCCCACAATGCACGTTGTACACTTAAGGTTATGTGATTCATTTTTAGATTTACATGCTGGGTAGTTTCTGCCGAGGATGTTCAGTGCAATGTTGAAAATTTAACTACTGTCACTCGATGTAATTTCTTATTCTTGAGAAAACTCTCTGCACTTTTCAGTTACTATTAGCAGCCTACAAGTTTGTCTTTGGGATAAGAAACTTCTGAGCTTTCACACATACCCCTCCTCTACCCCTTCTCAGTCTTCCCACGCAAACCATATGAGCAATCATATACATTTTTCACTTAGTATGATGAAGGTTGCAGTGGAATAAAATGCCGAAGTACACCTGGGTTTTAAGACAGAAAGTAGGCTAACAGTTTTATATGCAAGCTCTCCTCCCGCTTTGTGCTCTTCAATCTGTGATTTTAGTAAAAAAATGTTTTACATTAGTATTTTTCTAGTGTATTTTCTGTTCCTAGCTGCTGTGACTCCTATAAATGTGCCTTCCAATGGATTAGCTCCTTTATTGTCACATTGTTTTTATATTCTTTACATTTCTGTAGAATCCTGTGGTACTGCTAATTTCAATAAGCTACATTGTCTTATAATTTTTTTTAATTAAAAAAAATTCTGTCAACTATTGCTTCTGTGCAGTTGAAAAAGGTGTCTTGTAAAAAGCACTGTTACTTTGATGGCATTAGATGTTTATTGCAATTACTTAATTAAACTTAAATTATTACTGTATTTGAAGTTATATTTTCTCCAGTTTGGTGTGATGCTCTCTTTAAAAATGTTTTTCTTTAATTGGAATCTCTTAACTTCTCTTTCCTTTTCACTAGATTACTGTTTACAAAAGTGAAATTGGAGTCCTTGTGCAGAGGCCCAGATGAAGCACTCCTTACCTGTAAACACATGCTCCAGATTTGGAAATCCTGCTACAATCTAACTAACCCAAGGTAAGATGCTGTAGAGTGCTGGGCTGCTCACTACCTTGCTCAATAGATTTTCAGGGCAGTATTAGGTCAGCAGTCCTGCACTTACTTGTTTTGGTATTTCATATAAACAAACTAATCCTCTGGAAATCTGGAGACTGATGTTCAAAGACGCCCGTTGATGGTCATGTGGGACTACATAGGGTTCTGTAAAGTGAGGAATGCCAAAGCTACTAAATTCTGCAATGATAAAGACTGGTTACACAGGTTGGGTGACTCAAATGAGTTACCCAGTTCTCAGTGTACTGGTATGGTCTTGTTTTGTTTCCTGATCATGGTTTTTGTCTTTTATATTGGCTAGTGGAGAGATTGCTGTAGTAGGAACTTCGAGGGCTTCCACTAAATAATGTGAAGGAGGACAAGACGTTTATTAGAACCACAGAAGCAGCGGGGATCACATGGATAGAATTTATGTGCTTGCATAGTCAGCATGTCTGTTTTTTTTAAAGGGAGGTCTTGCTTATGAACCTCTTTAGGTTCTTTGAAGGCATTAACAAATACATAAATTTAAGTTGTTACAGTCTTGCTTGGGTTTCCAAAATGCTTTTTTGAAGGTCCTTTGCCATATATATTTAGATAAGCTGTGAAACAAATGAGAAGGCTACAATGTAGAAATCTATGCTGGTAGTATTCAACATGTTTATCAAATACCTGGAGAAAGAGACAAGCAGAATTTCCTGCTATTTGGTTATTTGAAGGGTTGACAGCTCCTGAAGAAGACAGACTATAGGAGAAGAGCTTTGTACCAAGTGGCATCAGATACCTGTGTAGCAGTATGATGGACATTCAGTTTTTGCTGTAATTAGATTCCAGTCATGTAAACCCATGCATCTCTTTAAGAAGATTGAAGGAGTTGACCTAATGGCAGAAGAGGGAAAACTGCTTCTCTGCTTAGGGAGCTAGTGAGCATTCAGAGCAGCAAAGTTTGGAGAGTGAGTCAGTCACAGCATATTGGGAGACCCTGACACTGCATTGTGGAGCAGGGAGCATCACTCAGGTTACAGAAAGCAAGTGTGTTGGCAACCAGAAAGGTTTGAGCTGAATATTTTCAATTCAAAGTCATTGAATGAGGAGTAGGGGCCAGGGAGAAAATTCCTCTACTAACTTAAGTGGGTGGTGTTTTATTTTAGTTAGCTGGTTGTGTGTGTGGGCAGGCAGGGTTAAGAGTTTAGTATCAGAATGCTGCACTTTGCAGAATAGCTACAGTTCCTGTGCAAGCCTAATTTCAGACTGGCTTTGCATGTACTCCAACACAACTTTTCACCTTCCATCTCTGCTGTTATATCCTTTACACATACCAGGGCTCTAATCATAGCTTGTCATTACTGCGTTGTTGTTCTTGTTCTTGTGCTAAGAGCTACTGTACCATGTTAAACACACGTTAATGCCTCCTTCAGACATGAGCTGTGACTGTGAGAAGTTACTCTTCGCTATGTCAGCTTCTAACAGCAGTGGCTGATAACTTTCCTTGGCACCGTTGTCTTTCAAGAACATCTAAGTGGAAAAATTAGCGAGGACTACTTTTCATCTGATTTTTTTTTAATACTGATTTTTTTTATCTTGACATCTAAGTCTTTTCTTGAAGTTATGGCAGTGCATTAAGATCAAATTCAGAACGGAATAAACAGGAGCTGTGGATAAGTGTCACGATGGAAGGATGCAGGTTTCCCAAATCACACATTCAGAATTACATTAAGCAGTGAATAAGGATACCGAGTTGTAGTTTTTCTTTGGCTGGTCTGTGTGAAATGTAAGGACTGAGTACCTATATATTGTATCATGGTAGTTCAGATCCATCCAACTCTTATCCAGGAATAACTCTTATCACTGAGACCTGAAATGTGACTGGGAAATTTTATTCACCCAGCTGCACTCCTCTTGTACTGAAGAATGATGATGTAGGATTGTTGTGAAAACTTTAATTTTTCAACCTTTGTAGTTTTAACACAGACTTCATTTTGTTGCAAAGCACCATTTGAAAATCCTCCCACTGGAAATAATTGAAGGCTTTTTAAAAAGATTTCTTTAAGCCAGTAATAAATAATTTTAATAATTTTAAACCTTTTTATAGTGTTGTTTTTCAAAGATTTAAACATCTTTTATGCTTATTTCAAATATCTTCTTCTATTATGATTTAGACTGAAAACTAATTTGTTGTATCATTTTCCCAATGAGATAAGAATTTACTTTTTTGATAAGCTGTGGTTCATATTAAATACTTCTTCTGCAATGAATCAGATTTTGTGGGAACATGTTCAGTGTCCTCAATAATATTTTAATAATAAAAATAAATCACAAATACCTATATACCTTAAAAAGTGCCAAATGCAATACTGTGAATTACCTTTGTTCAGCTGATATGGAACTTTTGTCTTGACAAACAGCTTTTTTCTCATGAGACGGTTAATACAAATTTTAAAATTATCTTGTGGTGCAAGACTTGGAAGGTTTAAATGTTTGCCTTTAGCCTACTGCTTTAAATGCATTAGAAAATAGTTGAATTCTTTTCCACTTTGTGGTTTGCATTTGAAAAAGGAACAAACCACAGTGCCAGTGCTGTGCTTAGGAGATACTGACGGTAGGTCTGGCTCTACTTGTCAGCAACATTTGGCATGTGGTTGCATGTGGACTGAGGAAGTAATTACCACAGAAAATTTACACCAAGTGATGTAACAACTATAGCTGATAGTGTATGGCCCAGAAAGTTCCCTTCTGTTTCCTGTGGATTTCTACAATATTGTCGTTTTGTAAGGAAATAATGCAATAATGTCAAGGTAATGCAAAATTTTAATTCTACCATTTTAGTAATGGCTCTAAAAAGAGGGAATGTTGTTTTGCTGACTTTTGCAACTATTAAGAACTGTTGGGAGACTTCTTGCCCTTTGTTCAATCCAAATTCAGAAGGAGGTGGTTTTAAAATTAAGGGAAATGGAGAGATGTGCTGAATTTCAGTCTTGCAGTTTAGATTAAAGTTTCTCAGGCTTTTCTTTAAACTAGGAATTTCCTGCAGTTCTTTCTCTTCAGGGAGAATCAGACAAAAGATTGCACTCTACTAAGCTGGGCTAACAGTTCAATTGCTTTAATCTTAATTACTCTTATATTTGTGGGGTGGTTTGGTTTTTTAATGAGTTTTTAAAGAAAATATTTATTGATAATGAATAGTACCAGACTTAACAATCCTAAAAATGAAGTTACTGTATTAACCATAGAATGTTAAAGAAGGAATGCCCATATGTGCTTCCTTACACTTTGTTGACAATGTGTCTCAATGCTTGCCTCATCTTAGGAGAAAAAACACTTAGTTCTTCAGTCCCTGTTCTTCTGCTGAGTCTTTAATATTAATTCTAGGAGCAGTTTATTTTCCAGCAAGCATATCAACAAGAAGCCTGAAGGGCAGATAGTGATTTACTGCTGAAGTAGAAGTTAAGTGCATTTGCCCACAGGTAAAAATCACTGCTACTGCTTAGGCTCCTGAGATGCTAGAAGTGTTCAAAATGTTTCTGCTATGCTGTTAGACTCAAGTTCAACATTAGTCAGTTAATATGTATATGTGAATATATTAAAATAAAAAAAGCAAAACACAAAACCAAAACAGCCCTTTTATAATATCTTTACCTAAAATTAGTTGTCCTGGCTTTAGTGTTTCTATTCAGTGTGGAGAGAGTGTGGATTTTCAATCTTACACCTACCTTTTTGGCTTTCAGTGAAACCTGTACCCCATATCATATAAATATTCAAGGTACAATAGATTCTTTCTGTTGAGGTGTTAGTTATGAATTAAATTAAAAGCCATGATTCCCTTTTTGGTTGTATTAATGATGAAAACACAGTTCCTGAAGTAAATAAGGATTTAATTTTGTTCAGCTTAACTGTTTTAATGCAACTGGCTTAATTCACTGTGAGTGGTTAGTGGTGCTTGGTACTAAATTTGGTCATAGCAGCAACTTTTATAGCAAGAACCTTTGTGGGAGTAGGGCAGCATGCAACTTGTATATCAGTATATAATTTTGTATTTTAATAGCTTACAATTTCTGTGCTTCATTACAGTGATTCTGGACGTGGGAGCAGCTTGTTAGACAGAGCTATTGCTGATAGACGACAGCTTAATACAATTACATTACCAGATTTCAGTGATCCTGAAACAGGTAAGAACTGCATATGAACAGTAAAATAGATTAAATTATCTGGTCATAGCTAGATTTTGCATTACTTATTTTTTCAATTTTGCCAAATGATGTTATATTTTCATTATTGTCATGTAAGTGAAAATAGAGATTGTGAGATAAGATTTATTTTTCTTCCTTTTAATTTACATTCTCTATAAATTAAAATATCTGTGGTATGGATCTTACTGAGTGTAGTAGTATTTCCTTGTGCAAGGGCTAAAAATTAGTATGCTGAACTAGCCTACTTGCCAAAGTCCTGTGCTTTTTTTGCTTATTTGGTATTTACACATTTTTGTTTAAAAGATAAACAAAAGTTCAGAGAACTTTTAATCTCAAAAAAAATAGAAGAATATTGTTTTTAATTAATTAGAATCTCAAATCTATGTTAAAATATAATTACATAGGTGGCTAGGCTTACTGTGGACATGCTTTGGCGTTATAAGCAAAATTTATTTGTTGTAAATCATACATACTGTGATATTTTTTATACACATGTAAAAAATTGTGGTGCACAGTTGTGCTGCATAAAAGGTAAAATT
This sequence comes from Toxostoma redivivum, assembly GCA_013397375.1. NCBI lineage: Eukaryota > Metazoa > Chordata > Aves > Passeriformes > Mimidae > Toxostoma > Toxostoma redivivum. The sequence continues at coordinate 1,414,021 of VXBI01013279.1, read as the reverse complement.
GTTACATGTCAGTAAATACTGACAATATGTAATTTGCCTGTATTGGTATACTCAGTTATCCCAATGCAAACTAATATACCTTAGAAGTTATGCAATCAAAAAAGCACATGAGCCATGAATTCTGCAAAGATTGCAGAAGGAATTATCATGATGCTACTGATTCAAAAAACTTTTACTGTATCTTACTTGTGTTCTAAATATTGAGAGTTTTCTTTTTTCTGAGTTTTAAAATGACAGAATGCTTTTCCTGGGACTTTTCAAGGGTGTATTTCTGCTCAATCACTCTTTAACACAAACAGCTTATGGGAAAATTTGCCAGCCTATGAATTTGAGTACACTTAACACATATGTTAAGACTCATTGAAATGTGTACTATATGTCTAATATCAGAATATTGCAGTGGAGAAAAATCCAATCTATTTAACTTCTGAAAGTTAAAATTCGATTGAATTGAATTCACTCAGTTTTGAATTTAAAGTACTGTTCTGTGCTTGTTGTAGTGCAAGCACTTTTGATTGCAAAGGTCACTTGATTTCAAAGATTAGCAACATGATATGGCGTAATTAACATGGAATCTTCTGTCTTCTTGTATTTGTATAATTAAAAGGGGTAAGATAACATTATATCATGCTGTGGTGATCATTCTATATTCTAGTCTAGCTGATTGTTTGATTTTTAAGAACATAACTACATTTTATAGGTTTCATATATATATATATATAGGTGGACATGGCTATAGAAAAAGATTTATGCCTTCAAAAATGTTCTTGTTGGAGATGGGTGTTATGAAAGGTTTTTTGTGGTTAGTGGTGGTTTGTTGTTTCTTTCTTTTCCAGTGGAGACATACAGCTCTTGATTTATACCTTCAGGGTGTCCTATTTTATATCTGCCACACTTGAGAGCACAGTAAATTGGTGTACTTTAAAGACTGCATATTCCTCAATGCTTTTAAGTAAAGATGAGCCCTCATTCAAAACAGTAAGCTTTTCAAGAAGCTTGCCCCAGATTCAAATCCTGCAGCCAATATCCTGATCCAAATAGGATCTCTGCATACATTCTGATTTTTTTAGCAAGTCCAAATTGTATTTTTTTCTGAATCTCAGCTGTATTGTCAGAACTTAACTCTATTGTCAAGGAGAACAAGATGGGAAAATTAAAAATTTGGGATCCATTTTTGATTATTTTCTTGTAAAAAGTAATTGTGGAGGATCAGTGGGTAGATGTTGTCTTTTATATTTTCTTTTTTTTTAATTGGGAGCTGGTGTTGATTTTGTTTGTTGGTGGATTTTTTTAAATTGTTAAATGTTAATTTTAGCAGAAGGAACCTTATTGCAATACCAATACTCAATTTCTGGCAAGGAGTAGAACTTTGTTATCTACTGAATCTATGTAATTATATATATATAAGTGCTCCACATTCACTATTTGTTCGGAATTCTTCATCAGAATATTATGTAAACATTTTGCAGGATTTAAAAGATTATGGTACTACAAAAATGAAAGCAGTCAAGCTTGTCATAGTGTTTGAGAAGGCTTAAGCAGACTGTCAATAAAATATTATTCTCAACAGGTAGATGATAGAAAGAATAGATGGTCAAGATGTCAGACCTTTGTAGGGCTGAGAGGGCTCACCTGAAATCCACAGTGTTTTGAAATGCAAAGGAATTTGGCAAATAAGTAAACAAATGTTAAAACGCAAGAAAGTTTTGAAAATGCAAGAAAGCTGAAAATCCTCTCAGGATGGAAATGTTTCCTCCCCCCTCCTTGAATTACCTCATGTAATGCTACTTTGTCGATACATTTTTATGTCTGGATACATGTAAACATTTGGAAATTTTCCCCTTCATAACTTTACTTGCCGTCTATGATAATGATCCACTTTGCCTGTCTAGTCTGAATTCAGTCATCTAAGTACCAAGAAATGAGAGCTAAAATTAAAATTTGAAGTTTATGTAAAATCCTTAAAGAAAAAAAATCCACGTGCAATGGGTGTAAATTCTTATTTTTAAATGTATCAATTAAGCAGAAGTTGACCTTAAAAAAAAAAGGATTGAAAACTTGCTTTATATATATGGAGTTCTTACCAATCCTATAATGATTAAGTCATTCAAGTCTAAATTTGTGTAGCCTTTAAAGTATCAAATTAGTGTATTGTGGATCTCTTACAAGGCTAGACTGTTGATACTAATGTCCTGATCAATAAGTATGTCAAATTTACTTTGTCTCTGTTTCAGTTAGCTTGCCATGAGTGGGATGCAGTCATATTTATATATATTGATGAAGGAAATAAATGTAGGGGGGAAAAAAAGAGCTTTGATGAATCAATCAATCTCACAGGGAGACAGACACATTTCATATCCAAAGATAGACAAAAATATTGGCTCATTGGCTATTTCCTTAAGATAAATTGTAATCAATCTTTTTAAAATCTTTCAGTTCAGTTTGGTTGCAGTCCACTGAGTTTATCATAGGAAGAAACAATATTACCTGAGTTTTAGATTTTGGCCTTTTTTTTTCCCTTAAATATATTTTCTTGATTTATGCATTGGAACATAGGGAAAAATTATTTGCTTTTTAAATCTAATGTAGTATGAAAGGAGAGCACATAAAGGGGTATTTTTTGTTGTTGCTTTCAGAAGTGGTATTTATTTTATGTAGGAGCCATTTCAATCTTACCAAATAGTGAAACAAATGCTTTGTGTTTTGAGCATCCATGAGTCCATTAAACCCTGTGAATCTTTTTTCTTTCCTGTCACCCCCTCCCCCACACCCCCTTACCATTCTCTTTGTTTCGCTTTTTAGCCTCTGATACTTCCTCATCTTCTCTCTCAAGAACAGAGTCTCCTCTCCAACTGTTTGTATCTTCTCATCTTCCTCATCCTAAGCCAGATACTTTTGTCTGGCCCCATGCAGCCTCTCCATACTGTGACCAAGTTCCTGAGCCCTGTTCACCTACTCACTGTAAATTGGCTTTCTATTCCTGATGAGCATGTTTGTGCTGTATTTTTCTGATAATCTTCATAGCTGACAAACCATGGTTGAATAGATTATGTTTCAACAGCATCAGTGAAATCTGGCCTTTCAGCTGCTTTTCATTAAAGACTGTATGGATTTGAAGAGTTTCATTAGAGAATACTGTTTTATTCATCCCAAAAGATGTAAAGCTACAGACATATTTAATACTCTGTTCTCATGAGTGTTACAGGGAATTATAGGTGTTCAGTGAAAGAGATTATTGGTCAAGGCTACTTTGTAGCATTTACTGAGGTAAATTATTTCCAGTGCTGGCATCTTTTGCCTAACAAGATTGTCCCTGCCACAGAATCTCCTTTTATCTGGACAGTTTTTAAGAACTTAATTTCAGAAAGCCTTTAACTAATTACATTGAAAACGTTGCCTGAAAATTCACAGGGAGGAAACCATTGCCTAAATATCAGTGTGTATCATGATGCAGCTAGGGCATATTGGAATGATTTGGAGGAGGCATAAGAGCAGTGAAAAACAGCATTCTGCTGTTTCTAGAGCCTTTCTGTTACCTGAAATGATGCCAATTTAAACCAGCTGTAAAATCAATATCCATGCTGTTTGAATACAAAATGTACACTAATGCTGCTGGAGTAGTTCAGGTGACACGGTAAAATCAACGTAGTTTTTCGGCCATTTCCTTTTAACTTCTCTTAAATTGTCCTTCACTAGTACCTTTATACATAGCACTGTTTTTGTCACTGAATTTACTATAATCTGATCTTAAGAAATTAATTTTGACACCTAGTCTTTAGGCTGATTTCATGTCAAATATATTAATTCCAAGCCAAACATAGAAAATAAATATTTGTATATTAGCAAATTTCACTTATTAAATAGATTACATAGGGCCAAGTTTTGAAAACACTAGCTCATATGTAACTGGAAGTGCCAGGAAACCTGTGTCCTACAGAAGCTGAAGTCTGACTTTCTTGAAGTGTTTGAATAGCTGATTGGCTGCTATTACAGGTTTGGGTGTCATTGAGTTGAACTTCTTCAGACCTATACTATGAACTGTACATCCCAGTTAACACTAAATTACTTGTTCTTGTACTTTACAAAGCTCTAAGTTAGTAAGAACCTACTGAAGAATGGAGGCAAACTGAAAGAATGATGAGGCCAAAGCACAGAGTCCATTATGGGAAGCCCAAGTTTTCCATTTCCAAGCTATTGTATCCTCAGGGAAAGGAGCTTCTACCATATGCATGAGAAGTAGCAGAGCCATGAAAAAGAAGAAAAGATATTGGAGTCCATTGTATGGTGTCAATAATTAATGAAAGTTAAAGCTGTCTGAGTAATGAGCAGTTTCCCTAGATGCCTATAGTATGTTAATATAATTTCAGGGGCTAAAAAATCGCATGTTCTATATTTTGCTCAATTCAATTTTTTTACTAGTGAAAGAAGCCAAGGACATTTTATATTATTGACTTCCAATTTCTGTTGAACAGGAATATGATTTTAGAGGTGTAGCATCTTATTTAATTTTTTCATCTTTTGAAATCCAGTAAACCTTATTTACAGTTTGAAGGTTATCAGAAATCCTTTGGCTTTCTTGGAATTTTTGGCTTTTATGTATCTACATAACATCTTTTTTCTTCTTACTTCCGATTTTAATTCGTGGTTTGATCTATCCAAAGGCAATCCATCAGATGCTTACTTTCATGGGGTTTACTCCCTTTTTTCAGTTTGTAAGTAGTATTCACTGTGTAGTTCTATTAATTCCTGAAGGACTAAAATCACCTTTTCCTTTCCCACAAGACGTACATGTTTTGTCTATCTGTAGTTGAAGCTTGATAGTGTGTAAAGCAAGGCTGATGCTCTTTGCCCATTCAGTCACCCTAAGGGCTGTAATCTTAACAAGACCTGAATGCACTCAACTAACACTTGCATTTAATAATTAAAGAGGCAGTATTCATTTCTAGAGGACTGAAAATAAAGATATATTAGGCAGTTCTTGTGTAACACAATGGCCATCTGCCAGTACACTGTATTATACCAGTGCTGGTCCTAAAAAAGTACGCTGATCCAGAGTACAATATTGCAACTACTGTCATGACTCATAATAAGCTATTACTTCCTTTTGTGGTACAAGTTTTGCTTGTAAAACAAATGAAGAATACGCTTTTGAAATAATGAAATTATGAAAGCAAGCTAAATAAGAAAGAATGAAGAATATAGATCAATAAAAGTCATTACTGTTTTAATCAGGACATTAAATAATATTTTTTTCTCTAACCAGTTAACTTATAAGGCTGTGTTCATAAATTCAATTGGTGGATTTTTTTTTTCATTGATTACCTTTCCATAGATTTTTTTCAGGGTAGTACAGGAGATCAATTTGGTGAAAGAGAGAAAAGTAAGAGGATACATAAGCCAACACATTTGATAGTGACTAAGCAAAGAAAATCTTTGAAAAAGAGCTAAGAGGATTCTTTATGAATGATGCTATCCTTACCTGACTACTATCATCTCCATGCACAATTTGTAGTAAAAGATAAGATAGCTTGGTAATTTGTGAAAGATTATCTCAAACTCTTAATGAATTTTAAATGAAAAAAATTGTGAATTTTGGCTAAATCTGCCATTCTGTCTTATCAAATGCATCACTTCAGGGATGTATTAGTCCTGCAGAAGGTGCTGCCTCTTTGTATTATGTAATTGCTTTTCTAAGAGTTCTCTGTGTGTCACACCATTAATGTTCTTACTTCCAGTTCTTTGTGTGCATGTAAAGTTGAGTCATGGAGGTTTTCCTCTTTTCTCCTGCATGAACATTGCAGTTAAAGCATTTTTTTCTTTATGTAAATATTGAAATGTTTAAAATGGGATGAATGTAAAACTATTGAGTGACATTTTCTTTTATGATATAAAAAGAAATCCTGTCATAGTGGTTTTGTGAGTTGATATGACCATGTTCCATGAAGGGTGACAGTCCATTCTATTACTCATTTTCAGAAGGGAAAACAATGTACATAGCAAAGTGATTTTGTTTTTCTCAAAGCTGTCATGCCATCTAGGTCCTGATAGAGTCGACGTATTAGTTTATGTCCATTACACTGCATCCTGAAGAATTTATGTGGAAATGACCAAGGAAAGAACTGAGGAAGTCATAACACGCTCATTTACATAGGGTGTATGGTATTTATAAATGGTATTAATGGATGAGTTCATGTGGACTCTCCTGTAACATCTAAGAAAAGCCTGAAGAGAATAAACTGAATTCTTTATTCACAAAAGTTTAACTGCAGGTGGAAAGGAAAGGTTTCTGTGAGATGAACTTAACTTCTTGGGTAAATTGTCTTTGTTCAAGGCTCTTGTCTTGTTTTCTATCTGAGATTGAATTGGAACATTAAATCTGCAACATGGTTGTTGCAGATAGGATGTTACTATGATGAGTAGAAACTAGATTCTGGGCAAGTGCCTTTATAGGCACCTTGGGTGGGAGGTTATGCCTTTTTGGCTTAGGAACATTTTGTCATGGTTAAGACCTTCTGTCACACTTTGCAATGTGCAATGTGATTGTGATTCCAGATGTTAATCGATCTAAGTAGAGAATTCTAGGTCTTGCAAAGACAGTCCCTGTTTCACACTTGTCCTTTTTAGTATAAACAAGCTTCAGAACAAAGCTAAACAAATGAAAGCGAGTAGCCAGGATCTATTTTGGTGATATATTAATTTTCCAGGCCTCATGATTTCCATTTCAAAATAAATACTCTTTGCTGCTTGTGGTATTTGGAGGGAATTTTTCTTGAGTCTTAAGTGTCATGCTATAACAGCAGGTATAGAAGTTGTCTGGTAAGAGCAAAGGTATTTTTGTGCATGAAAGATCAGTGAAATTTTAAATGAGAAATTGCTGCAACTCTATCTGAGCATTTGAAGGAAGCTACAACACAGCAAATTATAAGTGAAAGTGAGGATATCTTTGTGTTTGGCTGTGGGTCCTGACCTTGGAGCAAAGTAAGCCAAATGCAGATAAGACCAAGACCAGAGAGCAGAGCTGGTGACAAAACCAACAGGGAGCCTCCAAATAAACTGGCTACGTGGAATCTATAAAGCCTCAAGGAGACTCTAAGACCTACTCCATACCCTCGGTTTCTTACAAGCCACTTTGTATCTTTACTTGTAGTTGAAATTACTGCATCTTTCAGAATTGTCATATGAAACATAAAGATCAGAACCTGTTAGGACAAGGGTACAGATAACTTAATGCTAATATGAAAATACTTGACTAAATCTTGAAGGAAGGTAGGAAAAAACTGTTTAGAACGCGAGATCATGAAATAATTTTTAGTTTATGAAATGAAAAGCTTAATAAATGTGTTTTAACAGAAAGAGCCAGAAATTAGTCAGATGACAGCTGATTGTGGCAGTAGTAAAGAAGTATTTAGGGGTTTATGGGTTAGAGTATTAGCATGGATGCAACGTCCCTGAAAGATGCCTGATTGGCCATTGCTTTGTATGTGTGTGTTTTTTGCAGAGAACCAATTACTGCAATATGTTAAGGGATACCTTTTTCCTAAAGAGGAAATGTAAACAATTTGAATAATACCAGTTCAAAGAAAAAATTTAGAAATACTTTTAAATTTTTTTTTCTTGTTTTTATGTCACTCTGTATGAAGTCCAGAGTAGGAAGTGCTCAGTATTCACTCTGTTTAATTTTAATACAGATGGAAGAGAAACTCATAATCTTATCACAATATAGTTCTTTTTAATAAATAAATTTATCTAAAAAAAGTTTTAATAATATATTATCATATGTGCTTTTTGGTTAAGTGCTGGAGGCTTAAAATCTAACAGTAGACTTTCTATATGAAATTACTTTTGGCCTGGCTAGCAGCCAGAGTCCTTGCTTTAAATAATAGAAAATATAGGCCCTATTTAATACTAAATTGCATACTTATTTTTCTGAAGGAAGGGGTTAGATGATCTCCTTTATGGCAGTGAATTGCACTTTTCTTTACAAATTGTTCTGGAGAGAAGCCACTTTCACTATTAGTCTCTGAAAGGCTAACAAGTGCCAGGATGCAGTGATGTGCTTTGCAGAAATGTCTGTCAGACAAGAAGAGGGTCACTCATGACTAGTGCTTACTTTAGTACACTTTATTAGTACACTTGATAGTATTTTTCTTATAGCACACTCCATGTGCTTCTTGCTTAGACTTCCCTTTTAAATTTCTTCAGAATTTAAGCTTTAAAATAAGAGACACAAAAACTATAGTGAATATTCAGCTGTGCAGGCTGGACTTTGGGTTGTTTCATCAGCCAGTAAAAAGGAAAGCAAACTCTACTTCCAGACACTGTTTCAGATCTTCAGGGCAATTCCTTGTTCATAACACATGAAATGCTGATTATGTCCTGTGCTGCTTTTCCTTTGTTTCTTTCAATTAAGGGAACTATGATGCATACTTTCAGACTAACTTCCTCTTCCTACTGATGTATATACTAGGAATTTCTGCTGCTTTCTGGTTTGCTGATTTATCTTGTCACACTTAAAAATGTGTATTTCATGTGTCAGACCTCATTAAAATTGTTAGAAAACCTGCAATATTGAGAGTGAAGTTTTTGTTTATTTCTTAACTTGTAATGATGAGGATGAGTTTTTGGGGTGCAGTTCAACTTGTACAGGATTCAATACTTTCTTTTGGAGTGTCTGCCTTTGTTGATCATTATGGATATGGTGATGGAATTAGACAATTTCTCATCTGTTCCAGTATGGAATATTTTACTGCCTTTATTTTTTAATCAGGCCTAATCAGTATATGATTTTGTAATTTGGAATTATAAAACAACTAGAGATATGCTGAGGCTTAGATGACAAGAAGGAGTGTAGTTTAAAATATTCATGGTCTTGATTTAAAAAAAAAGTCATGACTAAATATGCTGGCAGTAATTAACTATCCAAAGTACAGTTGCTGTTAGATATTCTCTAGTCATAGAAGCATTTTTAATTCCAGTACTTTGAAAAGGGTATTATTTGCCAATGAGATTCTAATCTGACTTGGAAATGATACATTTTAGGAGAATTATCCTTAGTATGCTCTGGGAATGTTTTTTATGCAAAAAAACTGTGGACTTTTTTTGCCACAAGGTACTTTAACTCAGCCTTCTTGATTAGGCAAGTTTTACATTCAGTGCAGTTTGACAGTGTATTTGTGATAGTGTATGTCTTGATCGCTGTGTGTATTTTAGTTTTGTTTTTTTGTTCTGTTATTAATTGTAAAATAATCCTCTAATTGCACTCTGTGGAAAGACATAGCTAATACTAACATTGATGTGAATGCAGCAACCTGAAGACTACAGTGTGTGATACCATCACAAGCCTTTTTTGGATTGCACATTGCCAGAAAAGAGGTGTCAAGTTTAATAGAGAGTATTCATAGCAGCAACCCAAAAAAAATGTCAGGTTCAGTTACCAAAGTTTAGTGTGCTTTTTATACAGACTTTCAGACCAATATGAAAGCTTTCATAAGAAAATTAATCTGGCATTTAAAAAAATTTCTCCAATGTGGTAAATATAAATTTATTATTGAGTTTGGGGCAAAGCCTCTTATGAAAAGAGTTGCAATTAAATGTTTTGGCCAATATATATGGCCTTCATTATTTCTGTGCTGGTAAATTATTTTTATTACTTCTACAGGTTCAGTCCATGCCACATCAATAGCAGCTTCCAGAGTGGAGCAAGCATTGTCCGAGGTTGCTTCTTCTCTGCAAAGCAGTGCCCCTAAACAAGGTCCCCTGCATCCTTGGATGACTCTGGCTCAAATATGGCTTCATGCAGGTATTGTGATAGTAAAATTTATTTTTCTATGCCCTCTCCTTTATTGCCAGCCTAAGGACTTACCAAAATCTGTTTGTTTCATTCAGAATCTGTTACCACTTATCAGGTCATATTTTATCCACGTGTGTGGCATCGAAACAAGCCAAGAAATAAAAAGCACACTAGAGTTGCTCTGTAAGATCTTTTATGAAAGATAAGGCAGTAGTTTTAGAATGTAGCTGTTACCAGTGGAGTCATGTCTTCTGTAGAGCAAATGCAGCACACTCTCCCTTATTCCTGAAGAATTTAGTTTCTGAAGTACCTCCTGCTTGGAAATCTAGGTATCCTTGCAGAATCACAGAAGATTCTGGTTTGGAAGGCACTCACAAGGATCATGAAATGCAACTCTTAAGTGAATGATCCATGAAGGGCTGGAACCTGTGACCTTGGAATTACTAGCACCCTGCTCCAACTTACTGAGCTTATCCCAGGTCACTGATTATGTCAAATGGAAAAAGATGTCTGTAAGGCTTTTGTATAGAGTGCCTGTATCTACAAAATTCTGTAATAGAAAATAAATAACTGCATATGCAGAGAAAGAAACAGTAGTACTATCGAGCAACCTGTCCCTTGCAGCTGAGATAATGAGCCTGAATTCTGTTATTTTCCTTCTGGTTTCATTAATGTAAAAGACTCAGGGTTGTTTGTCTACATGTGGAGTCATCTTGAGTGGATTTAGTATTGTTATGATGCTTCAAGCCTCAAGCTAACTACAATATCACAAGTGGCTGCTACATAAAATTTTAACCAGAAAATGATGATCCACTGTATTTTTATACAGTTAAAAATGTATAACATGCAATTGCTTTTATTGACATCTGAATCAGAAAGATGTAATTTAGAAATCAGCCAGCAATTGTTATGCTTTGTTCTGTTTTCAGAGCATTTTTTAGTGACATAATTTTTTCTTTCAAGTTTTCAGCAAAACAGTGCTTTATTTAGCATTTATATAGAATTTTAATTTACCTATATACATCTATATTTTTAAAAGCCCAGAAGATTGGAAAGAAAACAATTACAGTGATTAATAATAGTGATCTCATTTGGGCTATTCAGAAGCAACACAGATTAGCACAGGGCAAGGCCCAACAGGGTGTTGTGTAGTTACCTGCTCTGCATTGTGGCATCATTGACTTTATTTATGAACTGTCACAGATGACCATCTACAGTAACTTTTAATATCTACAATGCTGATGATTACTCAGCCTTCTGTGGCAGCTTGTTCCAATACTTATTTTCTGTTTGGTGGGGTTTTTTTTTGTTTCTTAAAAAAATTTTGTGGGTCATTTGCTGTTGCTGGTTATTCAGTTCATGCAAGTGACTGCTACTGTTTTGCCCACAAAAGAGGAGTCTGGACACACTTTACTGATTTCTTATTAGTTCACAACTTAGTCAGATTTCCATGCACACTGGTGGTCTGCTGCTACAATCTGCTACTCAGGCCACTTTCTACTCTTAAAAATGCCTTTAAAATATTCTGACATGAGAAGAACACAGAGATAAAGCTGTTGAATTCAATTTTTTCATAAGCAGCTTCTTTAAAGGCACTCAAGTATCAGTCTGATTCAAAGTTTTAGGCATAATTCCAAATCCACTGCTATAGTGGGAGTTCCTGATCTAAGAACCTTTAATCCCAAAGATGGGTAACCTGTACAGTACAGTGAGAAGCATGTCTTGAGCAGTGACAGATCAAAACTTTGGCATTTTGATGCAGCTGCTTGATTTAAACCTTAATCTATAAACCTCTTCTACAGTGTGACACAAGAGAATGCAGTCATACAATTACTTTAAGGCTTATTTTTATTTGGTCTGTACCAAAGCAAAGTAAAAGATCACCCAACCCAGATCCTTAACAGCTTTTTCTTGCATTTAGTATCTCTTTATTTCTCTCTTCTCCCATTTTTCAGCAAGAGATTAGGATGAACCAGCAAGGTAGTGAAATAGCAGTGTTGAAGAACGTAAGAGTGTCATAAGAGCTACTGAAGGCAAATACTTCTATTGTCAGCTGTTAATTACTCACTGAATGAAAATTTTGCCCCCTATAGTCAATCTGAATTATATAAGAGTGTGTCAGACTACTCAAGTGATTTAAACAGTCCTGGAATACTCACACACTCACATCTTAAAAATAAAACTAAAATGAAAAATTCCAAGACTTAAGAAAAAGTAGCAAACTAGAAAGAGTATTCTGGGGTTTCAAACAGCCTTTTAGAAGTTGTAACTCCTGATAGACTTAGAAAAGCAGCTTTCCTGAAAGAATAATTAATATAAAATAATTTGGGTAATAATTCTCTTTTCAGATGCAAAATTTTTTTAGGAAAATAGTCTTTACCTAAAGTGAAACTACTTACAAATACAGCACATGTGACAACATCTAGTCATGGTATAATGAAGGAAGAATCATGAATTGGTCCTGACATTCCTTCCACAGCTGAAGTCTACATAGGAATTGGGAAGCCTTCTGAGGCCACAGCGTGTACCCAGGAAGCAGCTAATCTCTTTCCAATGTCACATTATGTTCTCTACATGAGGGGTCAGGTGGCTGAACTTCGTGGAAATCTTGATGAAGCCAAACGCTGGTATGAAGAGGCCTTATCCATTAGTCCTACCCATGTGAAAAGCATGCAGAGGCTGGTAAGTCTGGAGCCCATGTTCATATGCAGTGTCATCTCAGTTGGTGAAACTGTACTGTGAAGTCTTGACTTGGTGAAGGTAACCTGTAAATTGTGAGTTTGGAAATTATCTTTTTATTACTAAATGCTTTGGAAACAGTTTTTCCTGGCATTTATTGTCTTTTGTGTGTTGGGACATAAAAAGGATTTGCAGCCCATAAGACTATTTCAATCCTAATAGAAACTGTAGAAGAAGAAGCAATTTGCATCTGCCTAACATTCATGCCTTTGGGAAATGCCAGTGGCCAAGAGAAGAGTTGGATACTGTAATTGGATACTGTACAGGAAAGACCAGTCATTTTGGTATTCTGAAGTAAAAGTTAAATTCATAAAATCATAGAATATTCTAAGTTCGAAGAGACCTACAAGGATCATTGAGTTCAACTCCTGGCCCTTCACAAGACACCCCAAGAGTCACACCATGTGCCTGAGAGCATTGTCCAAACACTTCTTGAGCTCTCTCAGGCTGGTGCTGCGACCATTTCCCTGGGGAAGCTGTTCCAGTGCCCAGCCACCTCTGGGTTTTCCTGATATCCAACCTAAATCTCTCCTGACAAAACTTTAGTCCATTCTCTGAGCCGTGTCACTGGTCACAAGAGAGAAGAGATCAGTGCCTGCCCCTCCTCTTGCCCTCACAGGAGGTTGTAACTGCAGTGGGGTCTCCCATCAGTCTCCTCCAGGCTGAACAGACCAAGAGAGCTCAGCCACTCCTCACCTGGCTTCCCCTCAAGGCTCTTCACCATCCTCATTGCCCTCCTTTGGATGTCTTCCAGTACCTTTATAACCTTCCTACATTGAGGTTCCCTAAACTGTGCACTCAAGGCCACAGCAGTGCAGAATACAGCTGTTTTCTGCATTCTGCATGTTTATTGATTACCTTTGTGCTATGTGATTTCTTGGGTTTTTGAAAGGTAGAGAATCAGTCCTGCCCTCAAATGAATGTGTAGTTTTAAGTACAAAGGTATCTTCCCCATTATAAAAGTATGTCTGTTTATATACTTCATAGATACATACATATATATATTGTGTGCTTACTATGTTAGCAACTATTTTCTTTTAATCCAGTTTTTTTCCAGATAGAGCAGAATATAGCAGCTGAAATCAGCTTCTTACCCAATCTTTTTGTTCAGAAGTAGAAGCTGGTTTCTGCCTAGGTACTTATGAATTATTCAGAGAAATTTCTTGTGCATCCCTGAGGGAAACATATGAGACAAAAGATCAGATAGGAAGACAACACAAGGAAAGTTTTTTGTTTCACCTTTTCAGCATTTCAGGATATTTGAGCCTGCTGACAAATGCCAAAAGGTTCCCTTTCCTGAAGAAGCAGGCAATCAGTCTAAAGCAGTGCAACTCAGTGAAAATGAAAGCTCATGTTTTGCTGGGTGTCATTTTGCCCCTCCTCTGAGTGCTCCATTGAATACATAGCATGTAAATGCACCGTGTTCTTCAGAATGACTGAGAAATTAGCTGTCTAAGAGGCATGTGAGATAAAAATTACTGGGCTTCCAATCCAGGTCTCCTTTTTATGAGATTTTCTGTTTGAGTCCTAACTTAAAGGTAATTGCTCATTTCATTGGATTGGGCAGTCCTTTTTAAGGATTCTTATAATTTAAAATTTTGTTTGTAAGAGCTTATTCTACTGTTCACTTTTTCTGCACTAGGATGTTGTTTTGAGTAGATTCTGAGAGATTTATACTGCTTAAATACAAATATTCAAGACGTATGCTATAAAAATACTTGTCTATGTAATTATAGGAGAAAATACAAGATTCTGTATCCTTCTTGACCTTTTGACTATTGTGAAAAGTATTTTAATGAGGAAGCTTGCAATGTTTACTCTTGCCTGTGTGTATAGATCTACATCCCAACACTTTGTGTATATTTACCTATTTATTATAAAGAGATAAGAGCTCAGTGGCAGGGGAGCTATAGCAACAGAATGTGGAGATACCAGCCTCTATGACAACAGCTGAAACATTAACTAATATTTGTATTCACAATTCTAAGGTGACAGTTGGTTTATGAATGAAAGTTCTGTGCAGAAAAACCTTATTTTCTGTGATTATTTTGATACTTTAAAAATATTTGATATGGCTTTCTAGAAATGCTTAGAAAGTAATATTGAAGGCAATTGTTTCCTCATAAAAGTTACCTTAGAGCCAATATTTATTTAATAAGTTTTGTTGAATTTCTTTTTGAGGGGCAAATACTGAGTATAAATCATAGTAACTTTATGTATAAAATGCAACAAAAATCAAGTAAAATTTAAGGATGGCATGAGTTCTAGCATGTAGCATCTGTATCCAGGCCTGCTTCTCCAAGTGAAATTACTTGAAATAGTTGAAGCTGAAGTCAGTTTGGAAGGACTTTTGTTTGTTTTTATTAAAATTTTAGAATGAGTGACATCTGACACTCAATAAAATTTCCTGATGCTAATAGTTTGGAAATCCAAATCTTTGATTTGAAGGGAGTCTCTGTAGTTGTCCAAGGGGAAAAAAAAAAACCGCTAAGTAAAATGTTTGTTTCAATTTGTATGGACAGCAATAGCATATTGGGAATAGGAGTTTTCTCTAATCCATCCTTTTAATGATGTTACATCACTCTGGTAAGAAGGATGAAAAGCTAAACTTTGAAAAATTTACTGTTTTTCATATAACATTTCATACAATATTTTTGCCGTAAGTCTCTCTAAGTACCTATTCCTTAATATGATCTACTGTTTCTACACAGAAACAACCTTGTTAATTTAAATTACTGGAGAAATTTGTGAGTAAAGACCAGAAAGGTTAGTTTTGTGGCTTCAGAAGTATTGTAGTTCTTCCTGAGTTATAGCATGTGCTGTGCTTTGGAGTTTCTGCGAGAAGACTCTTGCATTTGTCTCTCATGCAGACTCCACATTCTATTAGCGTGACCATGAAGACTCTGCAGAAGTCTAGTGTATTATCTGAATGAAATTACTTTTTATTGGCTGGCATCATAATTTTTTGCAAAACTGCAATTTTTTACACAAACATTTTCTTACTATTTTTGCTGCTGTCTCTAAGGTCTTCACAGATTTACTCCTGTTTCAATAGACTTACTAAAAGGAAGATTGGGAGGTCTTGATGCCAGGAGGTCTTGAAAATTGGAGCAGTTAAGAGTGATGAAAGAGATCTCTTTACCAACAAAATGATCATCATAAATGTGAGGGTTTGACAGAAGGTTTTACCTTAGTAATGAAATGTGTAAGACAACATAACACCAAATGCTGGGGACTTGATCCAGGAGTAAATGAAAAATGGTTCAGCTGTATTCTGCTCAACCAAACTTGGGAAACGGAGCTGCTTGGATCACACTGTTGCATTACCTAAGATGGGAGCTGTTCCCACAGAGAGCTGGCTGCAGGGGCAGCATGTTTTAATGTTCCTGTTCACTGCTATTTCTGCCCCTTCTAAGATGTTGGCGGGCTTATTAATTAAATCAGCGAAACAACAAAACTAGATTTTTTCAAAGATAAATGCTGTTTAAATTCTCTACAGTTCCTTATTCATTTTATTTTGTTGAGCAATGCTCATTTTAAGATCTGCCTTGTTCTCACGTGCTATTTTTTGCTGTTCATCACTAACTGAAATTTTCTTCAAGCCAGAGGTTATACCAGCTTGCTATTTGGCTAGCTCTGACTGTTCACAAGATGTCAAGAGGGAAGCAATAACATGTCAGTATTAATTAAGTGTACTTTATGGAATGCAGCAGCAATTCTTTTGAATAAATGCAGTGTCCTTTCTTCTTTTTAAGGTTTGTATAGTGTACGCAGAAAAAAAATGTGAACTTGTGTTCCAAAGGTTTGAAATGCTTCGGTTTCTGTTCTGTATTTCAAATAATTTTTTCTCATACCTAATGAAATTTAAAATTTTCTTTAATTACTTAATTTTAAAAAGATGATTTATACTTCAGTGTCATATACCTATGGTTATCACCTGCCTGATTTTGGCCAGAATGGATTTATTTATACAACTTTCTCCATTCTCCCTACCCTTTATCACCACCTCCAGATTTCTGCATTACTGCTGCCTTCCTGCTTTTGTCATTGTTTTCCTCCTCTGTGAAAAAAAGAATAAACATTCTTTTATCTTCTGCAGTCAGAGTGCTGTTGTGGAAAGCAGCCCTTACTGCTGACGTCTGAAAAGTTCTGAAACAGGCCATCATTCAGTAATGCCTGAAATGGCAATGAATATTTCAATTCATTGTCCAGGAAACTAATCTATGTATTCTCTCTCAGGCTGAAAATTTCCTACTTAAATGTACCTTTGAGAGGAAATAGTTATCCAGCATTTGTATGCTATTATCATCCCAGAAGACTGTAGTATTTTCTGAATATCAAGTAATTTATCATAGTACTTGCCAGTTAATACTATTAGTAACTCAGGTTCTAAGAGCAGAAAACTAAAACAGAAAGGGAGAAATTACTTAAGCAATTTACTCATAGAAATTAGTTTTCAAAAAGCAATATCTTAGGGAGTTACATTCCCACTGGTAGATACCTGCTGGTTTCCTATAATTATGCACAGCTAAACCAAATCTCTTACTGCCTAGATTAACTATGTATGCTTTATCTCTCTGTTATAAGTATACTGGTTTTTATTTCTTACTGTGCTATACTGACTTATATTTTTTTCAACCCAAAGACACTGCCAGAAAGAAGTGTGGGCTGTGTGTGCTTATGAGCCTGTCACAGATATTGAGTTGACTGAAAGAAAGAAAAAACAGAGAAGACTTTAAAACATGAATTCAGACCCTGTTTGAAGGGGTCATGGGAGTTAAGGTAGAGAAACTCTAAACACAGTCACCCAACTAAGTTTTTTCTTTCAGTAATTCAGTGTTCTCATCTGGAGAACATTCAGTACTTCATTTGATTTTTCATCCTCAGGCCCCTGCATGGTAAAATTGTTGGTTTAGGCCACAGAGGTTTGTCCTAAGCACATTGTGCTGGTTCTCATGGGTGGTTTGGGTTATAACTGATTACCACAGAGCTAAATGCTGATGCTAAATCTCAGTGCTCACTTGACTCACTCTCTAAGTGTTTCCGTACGCATTGGGTGGTTGAAGAAGAATGGAGAAATAAAGGTCATTGGTTCTGTTAGATTTGTTAGTAAAATGTTGTGGGTTTGCCCTTCAGAAACTTCAAGATCAATACACAAAAAGTAGAGAAAGCAAAATATATATTTGGCTGAAAACTCACTGCTCCTTACAGAAGGCATTTTACTGTGATTTGACCACATCTAAACATCTAAATATTTCAAGTGATTGCATTCTGTACCCTGAAAAAACAATGACCATTCTGCTTGCATTTAAACCTGGAAACCATTGAGTTCAAGTGACTCAAGGGCCATTTTGATGCATATTAAATACTTAATCTACTGTGAGGCACTCAAAGGCTAAATTCTTTTCTGTCATGAAAATATTATTTCCCCTTTCAGCCTTACAAGAGAAAACCATCAGTGCTTGATGCAGTAGAAGATTGCATAAAATCACCTTGCATGGTCATTAGCGCTTGAAGTATAATTCAGTGGAAATCAAGGTGAAAAATTAGGGAAGTTTTTCTCCCTGTTTTATTCAAAAGTTACCTTGTTTTATTTTTAATGTTGAGATCAAATACAGCAGTTAACCACTTCATACTGACTTGGAGAAAGATTAGTAGAATTTCTTAGTTCCGAAATTCTTTATCTGAATTTCACAGTACTCTTTTAAAACAGATCTATATATGTTTGGTATTTGACAGCAAATGCTATGAATTTGAGTTTAAACTAAAACCTAGTTGCCCTTTTAGAAGCAGAAAATTACTGTAGGAATTTGCAGCACTAATTTTGTTTATAGCTTGAAGCAGTGAGCTCCTATTTACTCAGGGAAGACTGTGTTGATTCCCTGAGAACTGTTGTTCTGTTAGTGGAATTATGAGGCTGATGGGTATTACAGGTCCTGCTTCATAATAGACTTTCTTTTCACATTACTCTGTATTTACTCCAAATGGTTTAAAGCAGCTGTAACAAGAGCAGGCCTTTCAACAAGAAAATACCTCCATTCTTGGATGCTTTTCACCCTGTGAGAGCAAACTCTCTAAGGTCTCTTCAACTCATTGGTGCTGTGCTCAGCTGTCAGCCATTACAAGAGGACTTCTGCAGCTCATTTAAATGGTTGTTTGGTTTAGACAATCTGAGTAGCTGAAGATGCAAAAGGCAATCTGAATTTGTGCAGCATGCACAGTGGCTGCTTTGAATGGAGAAAGTAAGCTGTTGAGGAGTACTATTTTTTGACAATCTAGTAGCAATGGTTAAGGCAGCTTTCTGAATACAGAGAGAAATTCTTTCAAATAGAAATCCCAGGAAACGTA
>VXBI01013279.1:1247049-1395128 GCA_013397375.1 Toxostoma redivivum | reverse complement strand
ACAAAAAAAACCAACCCAAAAACTTAAAGACTCAGAAAGCTGGGGTGGGTATCTTTAATTTTTGTGGGGGGGTGTTTATTTGGGATTTTTTGGTTTTTTTTTTCATTGTTGGGGTTTTTTAGCATAAGGATTTTTGCTTGCAATATCAGCTTTAAATTTCTGTTTTCATGTTATCTATGTGATAGATTTTCCCACAGTTTATCTATTCAGGCACAGCTTGCCAGAAACCATTTTATCACTTCTGTTTGTTCCCATTTAAAAAAGTGGAAAATTTATTAGTGGCAGATGCTGGCAGGAGGAAGGGATGCTTTGGCTAGAGTTACTGCTCTTTATTTGGCAGGTCACGAATCATTCCACTGTTTTTATTGTATTGTGTGGAACTGATAAAATTTCACCCATTGGATAATTCATGGTAATTTGCTGTTGAAGCAGGTCAGTCTACAACATGCAGTATTACTCCAAAGTTCCTTCTCTTTGCTTGGAAGATTTAAGAATCTTTGTTTTCAGTTTTTGAAATACAAGTATTGTTAATCTCAGGCTTTGATTCACATTTTACGGGATTAAGTCTTTGGGTTCTGCCATCAAAACTGAGCTATTAGTGATGCACTTCATATAGAGTAACTATGGATCAAATATTATAATTTGGGAAGTAGCAACCAAGTATAGCTTCATGTTAAGGGAAAAATCCAAGGATCACATTGGCCCAGTCTGGAATAGGGCTTTGGTTTTCTAGACATCATAACAAAGTATCTGAGGCAGGATTGCCTGCCCTACACTGTTTCAAGTAATGGACAGGAACAGGAGCATGATGAGATAGCATTTGTGTAATGGTAACAGTATTTTAGATGCACATGTAAGAAGCATCCACTTGCCAAGAGTTTGTGGGGGTCTCACATCCTTAGAGATGTTCAAAATCTGACAACCCTTGGCAACCCGCTGTAGGTAACTCTACTTTTAAGTTCCCTTCCTACTTCTGTCATCCTGCAATTTTAGGAATGCAAGCAAGGCAAGCTTTGTAGATGAGGTAATGATTTGTGTTAGGAAGCATTATGGGAACAATTGTCTGTTGACAGTCTTGTTACATTTTCCTGTTATGCAGGACTTACTTTATTTTTGCCAGTGATAAAAATCTATAAAGCACAGATTTTGTTCTTCTCTTGTTTCCATGGTACATTACCTGTAGCAATCATGGAAGGAAGGTGCAAGAGATTACTTTCTCAACTGACATCACTTATCTTAACTATGTGCAGATAAAATATACACGTGTATGTGTATACACATTACATATATATTCTGTCCTACAAATCTGCCTTAAGATTTTGGTAACATCTTAGTGTCTTTGCATACAGAAGTGTCAGTAGCAAAACAGTGCAACTGAAAAGCCTCAGTTGGGATCTCCAGAAATTAGGTTTTTGAGCTTCTGTCTCTTGTGATGGTTTTCTTAAAGGTTCAAGTATACTGTAATGATCTGCATTGAGGCTTCTATATACAGAGAGAAGAAAACAAAATATTTATTACTCTTTATCATTGTTTACATGGGAAGTATCTCTTTCGTAGTACTAAGTAGAGATGATGAAGAGCCATCAAGATTGTAAAAGCATCTGATCACAGCAAAATTTCCTTTTCCAGGCTTTTTTTGGGGTGATTTTAGAAAGGGTAATTCCTATTAAAAGTCTTTCCCGAGTATTTCCATCTTCTTATGCTTTTTACCCTCTAAAGGGCTGACTACATTAAAATCATTGACAGTTGGGTTTTGTTGACATCCCTTTTCCTCTGTGCCTTTTCTGGGTAACTGGCTGCCTAAAATAGAATGTAAAGCATACAGATTTATAGTAATCAAAAAAAATATTAACAGGGATGACTAATTTAACAAGGAAAATGTCAGCAGTCTTAGTAATTCAGGAAATGGCCAGGAGGCCTCGGGAAAATAAAGTGCTAATAGTTGTTCTTGGTATTTAAGTTCTCCTTCTTTTCAAAAAAAGAACAAAGAGGAAAAGAGAGAAGGCATGAAAAAAATGAAAATGTGTGCTCTTCCCTGCTATCCTCTGTAGTCTCTTACATCCCTTTTCATGGATATTTGCTGGTGCTTTTTTGCATGGATCTCAAAAGTTCTACATTTATTTTGCTCTTTCAATATGAGAATTGCTTTGCAAAACACTTTTTAAATTAGGTCATTCTGCTGAAGTATGCACTGAGCTAATTATGATTATTTTGCTTCCCTGGCCATTTTTGTGCTCATTGAATTTATTAAAGTATAGCTGAGGCTGAGAACTTAGACAGTAATAAAAGCTATGTAGCACCTGGCATACTTTTTCTTGTAGGTAACATCTAGCATCTAATCACTTACAATTGAATTTTATAATTAATAAAGAAATATTTTTAAGGATTGGGAGAGGATTACATTTAAATAATGTGAAAAAAGCTTTGAGAGTATAGACATCCTCAGCTTTAAATGAACAAGAAAGATTTTTTTTTCCCTTCTGCTGAGAAAGGTTCTGTTGTAGAATTCTGTAGGTGAGAACTCTTTAACTATGGGAATTTGAAGCCTGCAATCCATCTACATATCTTTTTTTTTTCTTGTGCTGCATAACTTTGCAAATTGGTGAAATATAATTAAGTGCTAAGCAAGCTGAATGAGATAAACCATTCCATGCAGCTTAGTTGAGGTGGTGAGTAAACGTGTGTGAGAAACTTGCAGCAGCATCACCAGGTGTCTGAGCCCTGACTCTTTCTCAGTCTCTCTTAGAATAACCTATTATTATAAAATGGTGCAGGAGTTATCAGTGCAGGTATTTTGCTATAAACCTCATACAGTTTTCTTCTTACAGTGCATTTCTATGCACTGGTTAAATGATCTTTTGCTTTTTGCTTTATATTTGTCATGGGGAGCTTTACTTGCTTTGGCAGAAGCTATTTCCTGAAAAAACAAACTGCTTTTGAGAGGACCAGAAGTTACCTAATCAATTATAATTCTTTTTTTTCTGACTAGGAACTATAAACAACTTGTTCTTAAAAACTGTGCTTTATCTTATCCTCATCAAGCAGAAAGTAGCCTACCTTAATGCAAAACTAGAGATCTGGAAGCAACTGTCCCCCAGGAAATAATTTTAATGCTCGCTCTTGCAGGGCTATGTCAAACAGCTGTATTCCCCAGATAAGTTGTCTACTCTGGTTCAGAGTTTTTTTCTGCAAATCCCTAGTCTGGACTAGTCTTCTTGTGTTTCTCTCTCCCTCTTCAGCTCATCTCATTTTAAATTTTATTTGAAGACCTCTTTTCCATTTGCTGAAGCTTAGCTTCTCTGCTAGCCAGTTTTATACTTAGCAGTAATTCCCCCGTTCATGAGTCTACTGTTTAAAGATGAGTTGCACATTGCACTTTGGAAGAATTCAGCCAACTTACTGTGTGTGAATAGCATAATATATTTTCTCCAAGGTAAGATTTCTTTAAAAACAGACTCTGTTTTCTGGTAGCAAACTTGTGTTAGATGGAGTTAGAGAATTGGCCTTTAAGATTAGTGATGGGCTATTTTTTATGTTAAGTTATTTTTTTAATCTAGATGAACAAATTAATAACAGAGAAAGCAATTGTTTCGGTGAGCTTTAATTCGTGGGAAAATCTGAAGTGGGTTTTGTGCTTCTCTGAAAACTGTGTTTATTTTGAAGGTGGGATGGTTATTTTTCCATTATTATTCCTATTACAGTATATTCTCTTCAAAAAGTAGCAACAAATGGCATGAAGAAAATGATGTGGTGATACAATTCAGAAAGCTGCCATCTCTTGATTTTTCAGTAGGGGAGAGGAAACATGCTCTCTGGCCACTTTGTGTACTTCATCTCACTGGAAAAGGCCAGTGTCTTCTCTGAATAAAACTGACTGCAGATTTAGAGTTGTTATTGGTTTTAATGCTATTTCCATCACTGTAAACAACCTAATTAAGCTGAGATGGGTGGAAAAATACATCATGAATGAGACTAAGTAATGATAAACTTGAAAACAGAAAGCTATTCTGGGCTTTCATCACTTTTTCAGTCAGCAGTACAATGTTGATCTGTACCTTTTAAATTTTGATACTAGTATGTGTGGACTTTAGGACTTTATAGAAAGCAAAGACGTAAGAGCTCTTTAGTTTCACCAGTTAATCGTGACTCTAGTTTGTATGTTTTGTTAAAACACTAACTTTGCAAACAACTCTTGGCATTTGAAAAAAATACCATTAATTATAGTTATTATATTTTTAGGCATGAATATTTAAGCATCTGAGGAAATTTGGAAGAATAAAAAGTAACTGGCTAAGCTGAGCATCTGCAAGTGTTATGGCAACTAAGAGTTGGTATGTCAGAGAGTAAGACAATAAACCTTTTCTCTTTTTCTAAATCAAAAACTTAGATATTTTAAAAAGGTTAAAGTATTTTTTCATAATAATTTTGAGTGCTCAACATATTAAGTTTCAAATATGTTTAGCCCTGAAGCGTGTATTCCCCATAAGAAATGGGGAAACTGAAGTGTAAGTGCTGTGACATACCTGGCTTTAAATACAGTACAAGCCTGATTTCTCATTCTAAGCATCACATTCATGGGACTCATATTTAATTCCTGTGATTATTCTTTCCAGTGCCTTTGCACTGTGAAGGAAATAATTTTCCCCATAGGCATCTCCAATGTCAATCTTGTTAGGACAGCAGTATCAGTATTCCCACTGCCTGCTGAAAGGAGCCTGTGGAGTGTCTTTTGTGGGTTTTGACTTGCAAATGATTGGCAGACTTCAGGAGGACTTTCCCTTATGATATTTAAATTTAGTACCGTTACTGATGGACCTCCTATTAAAATGTAGATTATTAAATCAGTTCTATCATTTATCAGTGAAAATTATATATTTGATAGTTCTTGCCTTTGCATGCAGTTTAAGTGAAGGAATCTGTGGCAGCTCCTTGATAGCCATTCAGCTCAGCCATGTAAAATGAGGTCCTTGTATCATTCACTTTCAATACTCTTAAATAATATATCACTTCACTTACCTACATATCTCTTTCTCCCAGTTCCCTTCCTTTATGGAAGATTTGTCAATGTTGCCTTGGATTTCTTCAATGAATATATTATTTCTCAAGTCATTTGAGCTGAGAGGCTTGATGCAGGAGATGTGTGTTTGGATAGCAGACTGGTTTAGAAGTACCAGAGGCATCAGAACGTTGTTTCTGTGCCTACTTTTTGTTCTGGGTTTGAGAGCTCAGTTAAACATTGCACTGTTTTTTTAGTAGCATACCTTTATGGGTGATAAACTACTTCTATAATTTTTTTTTTCCTTATCTTACATTTTTACTTAGTAGTAAGATAGAATTCAAGAAAAGTTAACTTCAAACCAGAAGTAAATATGAAATTCATGGGTATAGAAATCTAAAGGATAAAGGATTGCTGCTTTCATTATACAGTGAGTGGTTAGTTTTTCTTAGGTGTTCTGTTCAGGTCTATGCTTTGGTGCATCTGCCTACAAATAAGAATCATACCTGGGTTTGAACAAAAAGAATTAAGTCTTGTTTTATATAGTTGGGGAAATTGAAGACTGTTATAGTCCCTAACTTGAATTGGTGAGCACAAATGTAACTCTGGAATGTTTATTTGTGTGTAACCAGAGTCAGTTTTGGAGAACTTATGTTATAAATCTTGTTTCACTGTTATGTTGTTTGTGTGCTTATATAATCATCATTATATGCCATAAATACCATTTTGAGTAAGACTTCTCAGCCCAGCTTTTCCCTGAAGAGGGATAATACCCTCAGTTTGATGAGAAATGGCAAACCATAACTCTTTGCTCCTGTTCTGTGATTAGTGGGAGGTAAACAAAAGAGGGCTGCTTAATACCTTGAAGTCACAATGGTTGTAAGTATATATTACTGTCCAGATGTTGGGGCTGAATGTAGTTTTGTACTAAGACATGCTTATCAGAGTCTTGGGAGCTTGAGAAAACTTTCTGCATCACACTGCATTACAGCTTCTTTCTGATAATTTCTAATGTGTAGTTTATACATGTGTGGCTTTTTCACACTAATCTGAGACATCCTGTGTTGTGGTAGATGCTGGTGTGATGCTTCAAGGAAGCTGGCTTTCAAGAGATAGCCCTTAAATTAGATTTGAAGTGGATTTTAGGAACAGCTTTTCTTTCTTAAGAGCTGGTATTGAATTGAAAGAAAAAGAAATATTAGAAAAACACTGAGTTAAAATGGAGTGCTCATATTCAAGAGCCACGTGTCTATACATAAAGCATTTGACCTGGAAGAAATCTTCAGTCTTTTAGTACTGCTCAGATGAACAAAGCAAAGCAATTCATTAGCAAAGCACTTACTTGGCAGAAATATGAAAACGTGAACATTGTTCACACTGTTGAAAGCTAAGTCCTGCAAGGAAAGACACTACCCAAAACCACTTGAGCAATATTGTGTGCTTTAGTAGGCCCATTAGGATGCAGACATTTGATTCTTTCTAATTTTTTTTCTAAATATTTTGATGAAAAATCCCAAAGTTTTAAAATGCTTCCCTGTTATTCCTGGAACAAAACTTTGTAAATGAGTTTACAAATGCTTCTTTTATGGATGTATCTGAAATTAACATTCCATTTTTTTTCTGAGTTCTAATTAACTAGTCTTTAATCAGTAATGCTGGTGAAATTATTTGTTGCAACTCAATGTGTTCAATCTTCCCCAGCCACTACTAATACGTTGTTTACATCTCATACATTGAACTTACTACTTAAGACCAATATCCTTAGGAAATCAGGCATACAAAATCATTCTTTAATACTTCTGTTTCATCTGGACAGGAGAGGGAATGATGAAAAAAAATGAAAGGCTTGTGCAAATATTGCAAAAATATAGGCAGGAGGAAAGACTACCAAGGCTTTTTCATTATTTCAGATTTTTATTTGGTATCAGCAAATGCATAAGAGTGAGCATTTGTAAATTCCCCGCTGCAGCGATGTGAGACACAGTCATTAGAAAACCAAACCAGGCTTCACTGTGGTCAGTGCTGTTAAAAGTTGACTGTTCAAAATTATTCCAGAACATAACATGATGTATTGTGCTACATTGGCTTAGTCAGCTGTATTTCTGCATAGCATAATATGTTTAGATGAAATAGTGAATTGTGAGTGATATAAAGACCTTATCTGTAAATGGCTGTAGAAATAACAAAAAAACCCATGTGGATTCAAAATTTATTTTTGTACAATATACAGTGTGAAAAATGGTTTCAAAACTCTAAATCTTCATGGGCAAAGGTGGTGTTAGGTAGCACTTTGGAACAATACTTGCCAACTAAGAATACTTGCCATCTATCAGAAGTGATCTGACCTACTAAAAGAAAGGATTTTGTCCTGGCTTCGGAATTAAAATGTCCCTGATAGTAAGTGGGTTTTGTTACCTTAAAGTAAGTATTTTAAAATAAAGGCACAGTTTTAGAAGTACATCCTCTCATTTAAAAACAACCCCCTTATTTTCTAAATGGGTGCAAGTAATAAGTTAAGGCAGAGATTGTCATGTGTTTACAAATGTTCAAAAGATGAACAGGTGAACCTCTATTGGCTACAAAGCCATTTCAATTACCATTTTTCCATGGTCCTTGTTACAGCTTGTCCTGACAGCTGACAATAGCTTCTTTGGGATTCTATCTGTTTTTTAATTTATGGCCATTTGAAAAAGTGATAGCCACACTAGCACTGGAACAGGTGGTACTGTGAGGGTCATGGACTCAAAGATTTACCAGAGGGCTATGAAATGCTATGACACAAATGCAGTCTGTGATGATGCTTTGTCATATTAATTGAATGCCTAGCCACAAGTTGGCAGGTTAAAGTTGCCAGAAATAACTGGTTCTGCTATAAAGTATAAAACAGTATGAAATGCTGTCAGATCTATTAGAGTAATTGACACATCAAACTTAATTTCCTTTAAGATTGTGATATGATAGTATGAACAGCTGGTGATCTCTGGAAATTAAATGAGGTAGCTTTAGCTTGGCCATCCAAACTCACCTCATTTGCTGCAGAATCAAAGCCGAAGCTTCAAAAATTTAGGGATGTGATATGAGTAGGTGTGGTCTTTCTGCCTTGTGGATTACATTTGATTTAATATAAGATTTGTATCTGAGTATTTTTGTGAAGATAAATCCATGGATGTTTAACAGTAGCTGATAGAAAATGTTTGTTCCTCATCTCAGAATCAGCAGCTCACTTATGTTCCAGAATTCTCACCTTCTGCACCAAACCCATGCTGTTGCTGTAGTTCTTATGCCATGAAAATCCCTTCCTTGAAAAGTGGAAGCTGCTATTCTGCATTTCAGCTCTTAACTCAGAGAGCATTAACTTCCCAATTTGCTTACTCTGATCAAATCCTAGCTTTGTGGAGGAGTGCCTTTTCTGTCATTCTTGTTCTTCCTGCCAACTGTGCTCCAGTGAACTAGAAAAGTGACTCAAATGGACAAGGCTCTTACACTCGGGGAAGCAGGGCTCCAGTTTATTCCAGCTGCCTGTCAGCTGACAATAGTAAACCAAAGGAGAGGACTGAGGGAGAAACGGCATTTGGAATTACATTTTCTCTGCATATTCCAACCTTGTGCACTAATTTATTATACAGTTTGAAAAATGTATTTCTGAAGCCATAAAGCAACCACAGAATATGACTTAACATGCAGTGTCAATCAGAGCAGTGATGGATATCCACTTACAAAAAGTCCATAACTGCAAGTCATATTTTGCTCACTCTTCAATAGAAATGTGATATTCATCATAGCAAATATGTGACATTCATGCATCATGGATGGCAAAGGTCAAAATAGCAGTGGAATTTAAAGTATGTAAATGATGGCAAGTACTTGCTGGTGGAAGAGTATGGAGGAGTGGACTAGAATTCTGGAAGAACTAGTTGATTAAATAACTGAGGCTTTACTGGATTTGTTTACAGAAAATTTTAGAATGGTTCATGCAGTACCTCTACTCAGTGTGAAGAGTTGCTTGACAAAGGCAAAGTTAGATTAAAATTGAGATTTGGAAACCCTTCAGTGAAAGAAATAAAATAATTTTCAGGAATGCAAGAGCAAGACTGAGTATGGAAATGACTGGGGAGGACAAAGAGCTGGGGTAGTACTGGATCAGAGCTGCATCTCCACTGTGCATGGGTTGACCAGGTACAACATGAGACATCATCTTGTCCCCGTTATCAGCATCATCATCTTGTCAAGAGTGTAGTCTCACCTTTAGTTTTGTAAGCCTACAGATTCTCCTTCCCTTGTGGAATGCTAGTGTTTGTGCTCCACTGGTTGCTTTATGTACCCAGAACAGAGATTGCCATGCCCAGTGAAACTGGGGCTGGTCACAGGGCAAGTGAAGCCTCGATGTGCACTAAGGCTGAGATTTCACTTAGGTTCCTTGCAGGCTGGGGCTGTAATTCTCTTGTAATCCCGAGTAATGATGGCAAACCCGGCCTGTGGCTTACACCTGGTCAGTGCCAGTGACTGCACGGCAGTGTGGCACTGGAAATGCACCAGCATTTCCTGGGAGGAGTAGGAAACTTTAATAATAATATAAGATCCTTGTAAACATGAGAGGAGTATGCATAATCCAAATGAGGCTAAGTGGAATTGACACTGAAGCAAATGAAAACTAGCTAGGAAAAAATTTGGGAAGATAGTGTGAAGAGGATTCTTAGCACTTATAGGCTAAACACTGTGGAGCAAGAAATCTTGTCATAAGGTTGTCTGTAACAACAGGGGATAGAAATGAGCGATCTAAGAGGACTCTTCTGATGTTGATTAAATGGAAAATACCTTACTTTTGCAAGTTTTAAATAAAAAATTAGCAATTAACATTTAATCCAGAAAAAAATTTGAGAGAAAATGTGATAGGCTTATATGGAATTTAATTATAAAACTTAGGTGATGCTTCAGTTACATTAATCTGTTTGCTTCCAGATCAGTACTAGCAAAAGCTGATTTGTTGAGGTACACTGATGTTATTCATAGCTCTTTAATAATTTTCCCCTGAAATACTGCTGTTTGGGCTTCTCTCTTTAGATGTCAGAAGCTTTTTTCTGTAGTTTTCAGTGTGTTCAGCTACTTCCAATTTTGTGCAAGGTAAGTCAGTATGTAGGGAAGTGTTTGTTTTATTTTTCTGAAAGTGCTAGAAGCCCTTTCTTCGTCAATGGTTAGGCTCTGGCTCTTCTGACCTGTGCCTGATGGTGCACAGATGGGAGGGTGTGGGCCCTCCCTTCACACTGAAAATAGCTGTCCCTTAAAGAAGAATCTGCTGGCAGCTGTCCTGGCAGACTGGCAGGTTAACAGCTACCTACAGCTTCTGCCTTGCCTTTCAGAATGCAAGGAGAGAGGGGGTGCATTCCCCCTCCTGCCGGGAGGATTTGCACACTGCCATGGGGATGGCCCTTCCAGAGCAGTGTGCTGAGCCTCAGCAGCAGATGGCAGTTCACATCTGCTTTGTGGGGGAGGAAGTGGTCTGTTTCCTGGGGATGCTGTAAAAAGATATGTTTATCAATGCTTTATTAAAAATAACCTCTTTTTCTTAGAGGTTACTGCAGTGCCAGTGTAGTAAGTGCTGCTGTGGTGTCATAACACTTTTGAAACAGTGTCATTAGTCATAGTTATATGTATGTACATATTTTTATATGCAGAAGTCTCTTTGGCTAAGGGCAAAAGGAATAAAAAAGTGAATAATGTGCTTTAATCTGCGAGTTTCTGTTTTATTTTAGTAATGAAAAGATTGGTCATCTTTTATCAAATACTACAGTTCTGACTTTGAATATTTAATACAGCATTTTTCAGAATATTTGAGAGAAATGCACATGCATAAATGCAAAAAGGTACTTCAGAAGAATATAATTCACTTCTGATTCCTATTCCATGGTCTCAAAAGTTCAGACTTCAGAAAAGTAAGTGCTAGTTTCTGTAGTACTGTAGAACTGAGTGTGTACAAGCATGGACTACAAGTGCTGGCTTTCAATACAGTGGCAATTTAGTTAAAGATCTCCAAAGCTCAATTTGAACTCTGGCAGTTCTATTAATTATAAATTT
This sequence comes from Toxostoma redivivum, assembly GCA_013397375.1. Taxonomy (NCBI): domain Eukaryota; kingdom Metazoa; phylum Chordata; class Aves; order Passeriformes; family Mimidae; genus Toxostoma; species Toxostoma redivivum. The sequence goes on along the minus strand of VXBI01013279.1, from coordinate 1,384,060 downwards.
TATTCACAGAGCCTAGTACTGGATCTGCAACTCTGGTTTTCCTTTGATACAGAAACTATTCCCCTGACTTCAGATTGATTTCTTCATTAAAACATTTGATCAGTTTTTCTAATTACTATTTCCAGAAGCCACATACAACTAGTATGTTCAATGTGGTTGTAAAGAAGAACTGTCATTAATAAAAAACAGCTTATTTAAAAGTCACTGCTTGGTATTTCTAATAATTTATTCTTTAATTCTATCCATAATTGACTGATGGACAGAAAAACATTAATTTCTTGACATTTTAATAGTTTTGCATGGAGCACAAGCTTTCAACACCAGGAACCTTCAGATGTTCTAGACTAGAACCTAGTTTTAGGCAGTGGAATAAGGACCCTGAATTTCTGGTGTCCTCAGTTATTGTAAAAAATCCAATTATTTTGCTCAAATAATTGAATATTGACTCAGTGGGCTGACTTTGAGGCTCCTCAGTTCAAAAAATTTGGTCTGAGATTTTCTGTTTATCTTTGTATCATTTTTTGGGGATTTGTGTTTTTTTTTTTCCTCTTTTGTGTATTGAAACTTCTATGTTACTCCTAGGTTTTGAATAACAGAAATACAGTTTGCTATACTTCTGACCCTTTGACTCAATACTGGAAAAATAATGGCATCAATAACAGTGTTTGGAGTCTCTGTATGGAGCACAGTGGTAAACTTGGCCTTGCTTTGAACCCAGGCAGTGTTGAAACGCAGCTACAGATCAGAATGATAAAGTGGCATGATTTCTCTAGGGAATGCACTGTGATGTGTTTATATCTATGAACTGTCTACATAGGGGAAGGGGTGAGACAAAAGACAAGAACATACCAAATTACAGAAATTACTATGGGCCCATTTCATAAACAGCACTGTGAGAAGCTGTGATCTCCTACACTCGATTCATCACAGGTGTATGTATTTTATACATCTGGGAAATCCTCATTCTGGTTTGTGGGAAAGGTGAGAAGACGATGTAGCTTCAGTGCTGGGAGGGAGGGAGGGAAGAGAAGATAGAGTGGTGCCAAGCTTCCAGATGGAAAGAGGTGATCCAGAGCCCTACATGCACTTCAGTGTCACCTCATGGTGTCACACCTGGGGCGAAATGTAAAACATTTGCACAAGACGACCAGTATTCCAGGTTTAGGACTGGCTATACTTAATTCTTCCCTGATGCCAGTGGCGATGCAGTACTTGCTAGAGCTGTAGCCATCTGACTTCTAAAGGGAGAACCATTGTGGGGTTACTGTGTTGGCAGCCACAGCATATAAAATAAGACCCTCATGTAATTTTCAGTTGGAGATAAAAGGTTAAATAAGCTCTGAAGTCACTAGCTGCTTCACTTTATCAAAAAGTGTTTTATTGTTTTCAGTGTGCTTGCTATAGTCAGATTAGTTCTTGCAATGTAGCCTGATAGGTTTTTAAAATTTTATTTAAAAAATTTTTAAAAGCTTGTAGGATGTTCCCATAAGGTGTAAATCAAAATTACAGCAGATTATTGCAAGAATATGTTGTCTTAACAGGAAAAGAAGTCTCCCAAGGGCTTCCATCTCAGTGGAAGGCTACAGTCAGCAGTTTTTAAAAACAACCTTCAAATTTTGAACCTTTCTGCATTCTGGGCTGTGAGCAGTAAGGAACTAAAAGGCAAGCACGTCTTTGTGGGAAGGGGTCAGTCATTTCCAAGGGAGTTATACGTACACAGATGCACTCCCGACCACATGGGTTGGCTATTTCATGCTGGTGATGTGAAGTTCAGTGAGTAACAAAGCCGAAGTAGTTGTTCTAAAAATCTGTTGCCAAGTAGTGGGTTTTCTCCTAGCAACAAGTGTTTTGCAGCAGGGGAAGCAATTGGATACCTTAGGGGGTATGTTAGCACTGAGGGAAGGGCAGAGAAATAACAAACTGGGGCTCCAGCAGGGCCCCAGAGCACAGGGAGGGTGGGCTGGGCATGGAGGAAGGCAGGGAGGGGGCGGGGCGGAGAGGGACATGACACAGGATGGTCTGGGATAGGCTCTGAACAAAAGTGGGCTCAAGGCACAGGTTCATATTTGTTCATCAGCTGCTTTGTTTGGTTTAGGGAGTGATCAAATGTAGTATTACTAGCTGGTTGTTCTAATTTAAAAAAGAAAATCCATACTGAGCTGCTAGGAAGTTTTATTTAGTCCGTATTTGAAGAAATACACTTTTATTTTTCAAAATAATTACCTTGTTAGAGAAAATAAGATAAGTGACTTTTATTCTGCGTTTTGGAAAACAAATTATATACTTGTTGCAGTTTCTTTTCCAATTAAAAATAAAATGTATTTGTTATCACCTTTGCTTGTAAAGTGTAGTGTGGTCAATCCAGTTGGTTTTAAACCTTATAATGTGGCCACCCTTCAAAATCCCTGCATTAAAATGCAACCTGTGTCTGCAGACCTATGTTTATTCATCATTTCTCTGGTAGAATGGCTTATTTCTAAGTGATGTGCTATGTCACAATCTTTTTGTACTTGCAGAAAATAGTTACGCACAATGACTCAACATGCATGTGCCTTTGAAAGGAGTTTATAAATGATTCCTTATGCAAAGTCATACTTTGACTAGATGGACATGTTTCACCACAAAGTCATCAGCTAAAATAGGAGAGCATAGTGTATAAATAATGTTCTGTTTCACTCTGTGTAAGTGTAAAATATTGATTATAGACTACATTTAAAATGCATATTTTTATCACAGAGGTTGGAAAGTATCAGCTGTAGAATTTTACTTATTTTTCCATTTCTCGTGGCAAATTCTTCTCATTTTGCCTCACTAACACTTCTGTTCCATTATTATAGCATAGCACTGTCAAGTCTCTGGTAAACCTTCAAGTTTGATAGATCTGTTTAAAAATAGCAGCCACCTTAACACTTGCAAAATAGGCTGAAAAAGCAGCATGTAACAAGGGGCAGTTTTGTGATGCTAAAATTACACTGCATATGGATTTGCAATGCACTCTGAATTTTGTAACTATTTATGGTCATAATCCCTGATTTTTAAGTTTTTAGATAGGATGGGGATGTTTCTAGCATGTCCTTCTGATATCACAGCTTAAAGTTGATTATCTCTTAGGCTAGGACCCACTTAAAAACAGTAAGATAGTGAACTGGGAAAATTATTGTGAAGTTGGATGTAGTGAGTTCTTTAAATCTTTTGTAGCTTTTAAAAATCTTTTTTTTTTCCACATCTGAATAGCTCTGTCTGCTTATACATTATCAGCTGTTAGCTTATTGGGCTTCAGCAGGTCATCAGCAAAACAGGCCACTGTTCTTCTGTCTCCCTGCTCTTATCATTAAAAACAAAATCAGTCCATTTTTAATTTTCATATTCTTATAATATTTTCTTATATCTGTTGTTTTTGCAAGGCAAACTTTTAGCTCTGAGGGCTATTTTTTAGCTACATAAGATCTTTATCATATAAATACAGAAGCTTTTTCGCAAACAAGTCATGTAACAGACTTGCCAGGAAGAAATTAATATGAATATCATATCTGGGTACTACTCAAATCTCCGTAGTTGAGACTTCTGTTGGTCAACACACTGCATTTCTTAAACGTGGTGAGAATCTCTGGCACTTTTTTGTGTGTGTAGTCAGCCACATTTCTTGTTCCTGTTCTGTTCATTTCTCCCATTTCCCAGGCTCCTTCTCTGCAGAGAGAGTTCAGCACCCTCCCTGAAAAAGGGAAGAGTGCAAATAGACTCGCAGTCACAGTTCCCCCTTTTTTTCACTTTTAAATAAATTTCATTGTCTTTGAGAATCTCCCACTTCTAGTCTATATTTTTCTTAGAGAAAATGAAGATATTCCTCTTGATACCAAGTGAACAAAGGTAAAAATTTCAAGTGATGCTTCTGTTGAGACTGAGAACTGTTTATTTTCAGGCATGTTGGAGAAGTAGTCAGACGTTAAACCTTAGGAAACCTCCAGCTCTCTTAAGACAGAATTTTTAGTTACACTGAAGAAACCACAGTGATCTTTGTAGTGTTACCTTTCTACCCCCCTTTTTTTTCCCCAGTTAATCCAAATATATATTTTAGCACTTTATGATAAAGCTCTGGTTTGATGAGACATATGATGAGCAACAATAATGACTGTAATTTTTTCAAAGGTAGTTCCACAGAAAAAAATTTAACGTTAGCTTCTCATTTGCATAGAAGCAAATAAAAAAGTAACCTTACTAGACTGCTCTAAATGTCTGGTGTTAATAATTTTTTAAATAGCTGTTTTTCAAAATGAAAAATTAGATATTTACAGAATCTTAGTCCTATGTTTATTTGTCTAGATATGTGTTTTGCATTGACTGTTTGGTTAATCATGACAGGTTAATTTGCAAAGAGAGAAAGCCTGTCTGCAGAAAAAAGGTATCTTTGCAGTGAAGATTACACTACGTGCTTATTTAAGCAATTATGGCTTTATACAATTGCTTATTACATGTTGTTCAGGTTATGAGTCATGATATTTTATTAATAAATGATAGTGCATTTTCTAACTGGAAATTTTATTTGAAGACTGTAATGCTCCATTTGGAAATCCAAAGTCATTTGAATGTTTTCCTTTTAAAAGATGCTTACATTTTTCTAATGGACAAATGGGCCCTGTTTGACTGAGCATTGTAAAAACAGTCCTTGGAGAGATGTTTGGGTGAAATAAGCAAAGAATAGCAGTTTTGTATGTGGGGCAATGTAAAATGAAGTGTAAAGGGAATGACTGAGGGAGGAAACAGAAAAATCATTGCCCAACAAGAGGGAAACTTTGTGACTCCAGGTTGGGTGAGGAAAGAATGGCCAAGGTCTTGAAAATAACCTGTGGCAAAAGTTGGAAGCACTTTACTCCTAATTTTGGAGGAAATTAATTCCTAGAGAGTTTTGTTCTGTTAGGATGTGGAGTTTGTGTAGAATCTGTCTGTAGTGACAGCAGTACCTCCCTGTCCAAGGCAGCACACAGTGTTCCACAGTGTAACAGCCTTGCTCTTTTAGAAAGCCCCTTGGAGAGCCCCTGGAGGCTCTTGGAATTGTAAAATCCCTTTTACTCTGAGCTCTGGCTGGGCAGAGCTGTTGACCTTTCCTTGAGCAGAGAGCATCTGAACTCCACAGATCTTTGAGTATTGTTGATTATTCAAAGTGACTGATATAAATATCGGTGGACTGGAGACATGAAACACTGGTTTCATTGGTTGTGATGATGGCACAAAAAAAGTCTCTCTGTTTCTTCAGAGATTCTCTTCACTTTCTGCCTGTGCCATTTCTCATTAGAGTTCTCTCTTGGAGTGTTTTGAGTTACAAAACCAACCCCTACAATGTAGGACTGGCTAAAAGAAGAGTAAGGTTTGCCTGGAGAGTTTACAACATAGACATCCTAACTAGAGAGAAAGTGAAAGCCTTAACACACTTAGGGGAGATCAGTGATTTGACAGGAAAAAAAAAATCAACCTCAAAGGAACTCCAAAATTCTCAGCAAACCAAACATAAAGTAATAAGCAACATTTGTACCAAGCTGCAAAATGAAGAAATCTGCATACATTAGAGGCTTTTATAACTGTGTTAGGGGCAAATGTCATACATTTTTTGGTCTTTCATGTGGAAGAAATGCAATAGCAGGAAAGATTCTGCTTTCTCCTGTAGATGTCAACAGCTGGCTTAAACACCTCTGTCAAGTACTGCAGCATTCTAAAATGTACGAAGAATAAATAGGTTGCCTTAGATTTCTATATTCCTTTGGAACTTTCTGGTTTTATTCTATTTTGTCAAGGGATGTTTTCCTACTGACACTTCTTGTTATTTGCACGAATTATTATATAGCACTTTTTCTAATTGATTCAGGTTCCAAAATCCCTCTAATATTTTATAGTTTTGAAGATTTATAGAGAGGATATGCAGAAAAGGGATTCTGCTTAGGTTTTAAGGTAACATGGCAAGTCTTAAGATGTGAACCATATGTCACTTAGTTACCCCTCTGTGTTTCTGCAGAGCTGATGTGTTGTTCAGGCCCATCTCCAGCCATAAAGCAAGAGACTTAACATTATTCTGCAGATAAATGTTGTCTTTACATCTGCTGCTAAATAGGTGAAGGACAGAACTGGTGACTTCAAGATTTTGTTTCCAGTTCAAAAGCAGAAGAATGTACACAGTGAAGGACTGGGGTAATTTCTACTGATTTCTGGGAAGTCTGAGAGGAATTTTGATTTGAGAAGGAAGTTAGTTGGATGGGTTTTGTTGTTGTTGGTTTTAGTGGTTTAGGTTTTTTTTCCTGAAGAGTTAATACAGAAAGCAAGCGTATGCTGCTAGCTGGTAAACTGAAGTTAGTTTTCTTGGATGGGTGTTGGGGTGAGGCCACCAAAGTATACTGCTGTGTGATAGACATGCCTGCTCCTTCTGCCTGTGGTGTGTAATGCTTAATAGAGCAAAGTCAGGCAAGGGCTGCAAACAATTTGAAATGTTCTGTGCCTCAGAATTTTAACAAAGTCATCTGAGAAGGGGATTTACAAACTGGACACTTAGAATGCATGACATCTGACCATCAATCTGAGAGAGTTAATGAATCAGAGGGTATTTTGCGTTCTTTCTCTAGATCACTTGAGTTCAGCCCACAGCTACAGTGATGAAATGTCACTATCCTTTTACTGCTCTGTGTAAAACAAGTCTGATTTTCTATTGGTTCTTTGGAAGCAAAGCTTGTTGTCCCAAGGCTACCACCTACTCCTGAGGCAGGAGTCTTCGTATGATCCCAGGCTCAGACACCAGTGAAAGACTGACTTTCAGGAGGCACTCCCTCAAGAAAGATGTGTCTCCAAAACATGAGGGGACAGGATGCAACCTCATTATCCACACAAGAGTGGCTCCTTCACTACTACTGCTAATGCTAATTTCAACACTAATGCTTGTAAGCTTAGGAAAGTATAACATCAGGCAAACTGCCAGTATTTGCTCTAGTTCTATCACCTATCTCAGCTATCCTTTTTTCCATACAGAATAGGGCAGATGTGACGTAATGTGTGTCTCTTCCTATGAACAGCCTTATATCTACAAAATTTGGTTTTTCTTTGGTGTTGAAAAGAGCAGCTTGTATCCTTAGCAAGCAGGGAAAATGGTCTGGCATATTTAAGAAAAAAAGTATTAGCAATATTCAAATAATTCACATGTTTAATTAGTATAAAATATATCTGCACCTCACAAAAGCAAGGCTTATGAAAAAAGAGACTCTTACCTTGAAAAATAAGAACACTTAAATTTTATTAAGATTAGGTGCATTGCAGCGACATCAGCTTTGTGTATTCCATCTCCTTGCTTCATTTTTTTTTTGTAGTTTCACATCTGATACCTACCAGTCACTGACAATCACTTCATTGCAGAGAAAAAAAGCACTGACCCTGAGAGTTATCCATTTCTTGTGTTGGAAGTACTGTTCACTTGCTCTGAAAATGCTGACTCAATTGACAGCTCAAAAAAAGTCCAAACCCAGAAAAGCCCTCTAGCACCTTTATGTGAGAACATCTACCAGGCTGATAGAAATTAGCCTGCATTGCATTTATTTATTCACTTGCCAATACTGTACAGCACTCTTTATATTGTTCTACAGAGCAGGGTGTGCTCAGTTGTTCTGTAGGATGGAGTTAACAGCCTTCTCAAGCTGAAAGTCAGCCAGGTGGGCACAATTCCAGAAATGTATGGTGGATAATTCAGGGGCTGCATAGAATGTCAGTACTTTCTAATCATTGGTGCTTAGGTTAATAAGGATTTGAGGGACAGATGTACAGAGAGCTAAAAGAAATTGTGGTTGAAGGAGTGGGGGCAGGGAGGGCAGAAGTCACAAGGCCTCTGTAAGCATGTAACTGGGACGCCTCTCTGCAAAACAAAGATTTGTGGTCCATATGTGTTTTGCAATGCAGAATCACAATGTAAAAATGCATAATATCATAAGGATTATTATAATCCCAAAATAAAGCTCTCTTACTGGGTCATTCCATGACTTTTCTGGCACAGTAACATAGCTGAATGTGATGGATAGAGATTTCCATGGCCTCATTCAGCCCATATCCTAGTGGGTTTGGATGTGCTCTGGATCGTGTAGTGTTGAATTGGATCCCATCTCACAGAGGAAGATAGAGGATCTGTAACAAGGATGCTCATGAGGAAGTTCTGTGCCTGCTGGTTCTTTGTGCATTACTGGGGCAATATCAGTCCCTGTTCCACAGATTAAATCAAGCTGTAGTTGTTGCCCACTGAGGTGAACTCAGTCTTGTTACAGCAATCCCTGCTGCTGGTGATGTGTATGGTCTCAGGTATTGTAGGGCATGAGCTGGGTGCTGAGATGCACAGGGAGGATGTGAAAATTTAACGGTACACACTTTAGGATTTCAGATAACAGGAGCTTGTGCAAAAGCCCAGGAACTTCCTGCTTCTTGACAAATAGGTGGAGGTTTTGTTATTTAGTCTTTGTTTCTTGTCCAGAGCCACTTGACTTTGTTGGTGTGGAGTAGCTTGCTCCAGACCTGCATCAGGTAATTTCTTTTCTTAAATTTAAAAAAATAAATAAAAATTCTGTAGTCTAACATGTTGAGCCCAAGAGCTGCCTGCTCTTATTTCACTGCAGTAACATTGAGCTTCAGGAAAGCCCTACTGGCCAATCTCAGCCATTTTCCCTTTGTTTTCTTGCAGGCTCTGATACTTCATCAGCTTGGGCGCTATAGCTTGGCAGAGAAGATTCTCAGAGATGCTGTCCAGGTGAACTCCACAGCTCATGAAGTCTGGAACAGCCTGGGAGAGGTGCTGCAGGCTCAAGGCAATGATGATGCTGCAACCGAATGCTTCCTGACGGCACTGGAGCTGGAAGCCAGCAGTCCTGTGGTCCCTTTTACCATCATTCCCAGAGTCCTGTGAGAGGGCATCTCCATCAACAGATTTTTGGTCTTGACTTGTGAGTGAGCAGACCCAGTGTATGAGACTGCCTGGTAACTGATTAGTTTGAGAAACTTTAGAGCTACAGGTAACAAACTCCACTCTTTTGTGGGAAAGTGGCCAAAGCAGGGAGGTGCCACCATATGTTAATGTCAGACTGAGAGGACAGAGTGGTGAGCCAGAGCCAAATCACTCATATTGCCTGCAGTTTTGCCCTGGTAGTTTTAAAACATCGTTATATTCATGGATGATGTGCCATATTTTGTTAGTGAAACTTGAGTGTTACATAAAATTATAATGGAATCAACTACCAATTGTAGAATAAGTTAAGTGGCAGAGCAGACTATTTTTAACAAGGCTGTTAATAAAACTGTTCTCTTCCTGTCTCTCAACCTCTTTTGGCCCAAAGTCAAAATGTGAATTTTCTGTTTCCATCTCTATTTTAGTCCAGGCCAGAAAATCAGTTGAGTTCTTGTTTTTAGTTGTTAATAACTGTGATGTGTGACTAACTGTTATCTAGAACAAAGGCTGAGTACAAGAATATTTATATTTTACCAATGTATGCCTGTTACAAAAAATATATTAGTTATTTAAGTTTAACTTTTTTATGTGAATTCAGAGTTTATTTATCAATGGAAATATGTAAAAAGAAGCCGCAAATGGAATATTTACCGACATTCCTTATACATGAACCCACACTTGGCTAAATGGGAAGATTATGTTAATAATAAAATGATTTTTAAATGGAACCTTTCCTGTGTCCTAATTAAGAATCTGGGGGAAATAGATGGCTTATGAACACATTTTTATGAGGTGGCTGGCTGGCCTTAAAAATGACCAACACCAAAAATTAAATCTTCTGAGGCCAGTCTAGAAAAAAGAAACTGCTATACTCTTTGCCAATGGTGCTTTTATCTTAGATTTCAGCTTTCCTTAAATCTTCACAACTCCTTTTTTATTTCTTCCACTCCAGCTCTTGATGAAGCCAGATTACACTCTCTCTACATAATACATGGACATTTACATACACCTTGGTAGTGCTTGGGAAAAGCATGTTAAATATTTATACAATTTTTTTTTTTTTTTTACTGTCTTCATAGTTCTTTCTCAACATCTCCTACCCTTTATGTCACTTGAGAGGCTGGTTTAGTAGACCGATACTTCCCAGAGATTCTCTGGGATGTATGGAGAAGAGTCGTTGCAGTGACTACTCAGGGCGTGTGAGCTGGGGTAGTAGTGTCTGCTCATTTACAGTGTTGGGAACATTTGGAGCCTGGGGAGAGTTCCAGGCTCCCCATTAGACTGGGTGCTCCTTGATACTTGGCTGATTTGCCATAAGAAGTGATTTTAAAGTGCTTAGCACAGGATTGCAGATGATTCAGGAAAATAACAGCAAATGTTGTTCTTTGTCCCTCACCAGAGCTTATGTGCTTCAAACACATGGAGGATCCTCACTGTGACAGTGTGGGGCCCCGGTGAGCATCTTCAAATGGCAGAAGACTTAAACCTAGGGAGCTCTTCAGTTTTCCTTCTGGCATTTCAAATGCCTGTTAGGATGAGGCTACTTTGAAATTGTATCTGCTTGGTATTTGGACCATATGTTCTCTATAAAATGGACCAAAACCCTGTAATAGGTAGTGTTTTCAAATCTATTTTAAAGGCAGTAGAAATTGTGTCATCTTACTCACTGCAGAAAACATCAGTTTTGTTTCCCCATTTAAAGTCCCTGTTTGGCATTTTTTTCTTCCTACTGTCCTTGGCTTTCTTTTCCTCTTTTCTATTTGCCAACTGTTCTCTTTTCTAGTCCCAGTCCATAATTTGTGTTCTGGCCCTGCTGTCTTTTGGCACCCATTACATGATACCAAAAAATAGTGCAAAACCTTTATTTGTTTAATTCAGCTCCTCCTGAGCGCTTTTCCTGTCCCAGTTCCATTAGTTAACTTGTCATACCTTTCACAGGAGTGCTCCTTCACAGTATTGACTCACCTTTTACTGTAATATCAAAGCAAGGCAATCTTGCTTCTATCAAGGCAATTTGCACCTAGATCTGAGGCAGGTGGTCTTTCTCAACAGAGCTTCCCACAAAAGTAGAGAATAGGAGAATTCTGTAACAGAATTCAGTTTTGATTCTTCTCATTCCATTTCAAGTCCTGGCCTCTTTTGATAAACTCCCAGTGTGGAAAGGTTAACAATCTAATTGTGTCATGTCTTTTATTAGTGGAGAAGTTGTCACTAGTGTTGTGCATATCAGGTGAACCTGAATATCTGTTTCCTTTTTCTTGCACTGGAATCTGTTTCACTGTAAATCCACAAGCTTCTACCTCTTGGGAATAGCCTCAGCTACCTATTTTTAAAAATGGATTATCTCTGTAAGGCTGTACATTTGGGAATTTTCAGGCAGAAGTGGAAATCCTTGCAGCATATGAATTAAACAGCATTGCTTGTTTAAACATAGTTTTCAAGTTAAAACAACAATTTCCTTGGTTTTACAGCTGCATTCTTTTTTCTTTTTTTAAAATAGAGTAAGAAGGCCAAGATATTTTCGTATCTGTTTAAGTTGCTAAACAGAGAGATCTGCCTTTTGCAATCTGCTCTCAGGCCACCATAGCTTTTCAGTCACTAGAGTGAAGGAAACAATGTCCATGTGTACAGCCAGTCCTGGGGAAGTGTTCCCTTGGTGCCTGTAGGTTGGTGTCATCCTTATGAAGGCTGCTCCTGGACTTTGTGGCTGACAAAATCTCCATATAGGCACGCAGTCTGTGTGTGCTCTTGCTCCTCCAGCCTGTGGCAGGAATAAGAGCTGTTCAAATTATTAGTGAGGTAAGTCAGGGCTGGAATCCATGCCAACCCCTTGCTCCCTTGTCTCAAGGTTTTACTAACCTTTGGGTGGGTGCCAAGTAAAGTAAAATGGTTATTAAAGTGCATTGTTGAGCACTCGTACCAATGTAGGGAGAGGTTGCACAACCCTGAGATCTCCAGCCTTTCAACAGGGATTACATGCACTTCTCTTAAATTCCAGTCTTAAAAACAGGAATAGTGGGTTTCAGAGGAGACTCCCCTTGTTCTGCAGTGTGCTGGTGCTACTCAAATGATTAATATTTGGTTTACTAAGCATACGCTAAAGTGTAGCAGCAATCTCTGTTGCACTTGATAAAAGGTCTGACTCTGCAGTGCCAGCAAGAAGAAAATTTATCATTCAAGTAAATGGTAAAAGTTCATCTCTAATTTTGGTGCAGATAACCATTTTTACTCCGTGATTTATTTAATTTCTACTTTTGCTTTCATGATTGATAGAGAATCATAGGAACAAGAGAAACAATCCAAGCAGAACTAATCCAACTGTATCTTTGAAAACTTTTGTCATTAATTATATGCATTTTAAACATCAAAGCTATTTTTAAAATTGCTTTAATTTTCCTTGAAAATCTGGTTTTTCCTAAGTAGGCTGTTCTACTCTGGAATGATAGCAGAAACTTGGATATATTGCAGTTCCAGATTTACCTTGCTAATTCTTTGTTCAGTTGTCGGTTGTAATGGTATTTTTCTCACAATCATTCTTTATCTCCTCTAGCATCAAGTTAAAAAGCTAATATGCTAAAATATGCTTTGAGCAAGTATACTTCTTCAGCGTTTCATGTATTTAACCTCATCACTTCCAAACTACCTTTTCTGATCTCACTGATGGGCTGTGCTGGAGTGTGTTACACTTTCATATGCATCCACATTATCACAAAGACTAGCTGGTAAGGATTCTACTCATGGACAACAGGAGAGACAAAGAATGTTCAGCTTTTGTCCTGTGTAGCTGTCATTGCTAATTGTGTGAAATTTGCTGGGAGTCTCTCAGACTTGCAAAGCCAGCAAGCAGGCTCAAAAAATGGGATAGTGAAGTTAAACCTAAGGAAAATCAGAAAGCTTTTTTGGAAAGAGGAATGTATATGGAATGAGTGTTGGTCAGATTAACTCTTCTCCATTGCAGGGACACGTGGTACTGGTATGCTGGTTTGTCACAACCTTGGTCATCCAGCCTTTCTAGTTCTCAATTTAAAGTGCCTTTTTAGCCCAGGTGTGTTGTCCCACCAGTTACTATTTCAAAGAGAGAAAACTGTACCTGTTAATTTCTAAGTCCTTTGAAAAGATGTACTGTCTGGCTCCTGTTCCCTGCCCAGTCATGGGACAGACAAGCACCAGGCACCACCGCCCTGGCAGTGCTCCGGACATTCCCAGAGTGCAGCAGCTGCCAGGTGTGCTCTTTTGGATGTGTTCCTAAAGCACTGCAGGAGCACACAGCAAAGCTCCTGAAGGCAGGAGGGAGAGAACTTTGGCCTTTCTAAATATGCCTTCACTTAGAAAACTTCCTTGGAGGGACTGAGTGTAAAAACCTATTTTAGACATTAAGGGATTGATTAAACGTGTCGTTGCTGTGCTGAATTCTTTTCCATTGTGTCCTTACATGAGGCAGGGATCTCTGTAGGAGAGATGACCCTTGTCTGCTTCATCCAGGTATAAATAAATCTCTACACAGCCTGCTCCCCTATCCTCACTGAGCATAGCATGACTGGCTCTTGGCTGCATCTCTGCCTCCCCAAGGATGTGACACTCTTCAATATGAAATTCCTGAACGTGCCCTGTCTATCTGGCTTGAAAGATTTAATTGATAAACAGTTAAATAAGGTAATTTCTTTGTTATTATCACGGTGACATGGCTTTAAAAGCATGCAGGGTTAGTGCTTTCCCATTTGTTTCTGTAGCTGAGCCCCCTCCTCTGTGAGAACAGTAAAGCTGGAAGTCCCTCTGGTGGGTACAGCTGAGGAATAAACATCTGATCAGCACATGGGCCCCTGGGCTGGCTCCCAAAGAGAAAAATGGACCTGCTTACCAATTTTAAAGTGGATGCTTTTACTACACACATGCATGTACATGCTCAGAGTTACAGAGAGCCATGCCACAGGTGCATCTTATACCTATGGCAGAGTTTTGAGAGAAAGTTCCTGTACAAGTTCACTTGTAGCTCCTGTACAGCTGTCCTCTCTAAAAAGGCTTTGGTTTTTTCGACAGATAGTTGGTTGTGCCAGAAAAGGAAATTCTGGCCCCAGTTTTCACTTCCAGTGCATGTCAGATGTATATCAAATGATGAGCCTGAGACATTGTTACTATTAGTGCAGGCTTTCCTAAGATTGTTGTTTTCCAAACAGCACCAACTACTAATGTAGGACTGGAGGGGGCAACAGAGGCCATAAAACATGCCAAGTTGCTTTCCTTTTGACTGTCATCAAAAATAGCTCTTTATTGGGACTAAAACAGCAATCTTCAAACTGAAAAATTATTTTTTCTAATGGTCCCTTCAAAAATTTTTTTTCTTTCTTCTTTTTAATACTGCAGTCTTTTAGGATAACTAACTCATCTGAGCTGGAACAAGAACCTGCAACCTTCAGGGCAGGTCCTGTGGCCAAAGGACCCAGTAAGTGCCTTCATTGACACAGAACTTACTCTTAAACTGAAATCACTCTTCCTAGACATGTCCTTCAGGAATAAGTTCCACTTGCTTGATGATCCCATTGCCCCACTTCTGCAGTGGTTGCCCATGTGGTGGCCAGCCTGCAGGAAGCCCTGTTTCTAGGACAAGTGCTCCTGGCCACTTCCTCGCCTCACAGGGGTGCATGGGCAGGCAGCACCATGTGGAGCAGTAAATCACAGCACACTGGTTGGGAACCAATTGTTTCGTGGTGTGGGCTGAGTCAGCCACACTGCATTGGAGAGATTAAAAACAAAAAGTAAAAGAAGTAGGCACAAGCTCCTCTTGTTGATGAAGAGCTCCCAAGAGGGCCCACCAGCAGATGCAAACAAACCTTTGTACAGCTTCCATTTTGTGCTCACCAGAGAACTCTGGCATGTTCTTTGTTTTAGGTTAGAGGCTTCACTTGGAGGAGCACATACTGCAAGGCTGAGCTTCAGCAACAGCAAGGGTTAATCAAAGCATGTTTTGGATGCCAGGTTATGGTGTGACTTCACCAGGATGCTAACCAAGCAGCTGCTGTTGAACAGGAGACCTCGTCCCTGTGTTTGCTTTGCTCCTGTTATGTCTGGTTAGTGTGAGGCTACAGGATGAGCCAGACCAGCCCACCATGCTCATGGCCTTTACTTTTGGGTTTCTTTCGTCACTGCAGAGGAGGCAGTGGAAGTGGGGAGGCAATGTGAGCCCATTTCAGAAACAGATAGCAGTTAGGTGGGTTGGATTATGCCTGTTGGGAACCTGTGCTGTTGTTTTCCTCCCTTTTTTCATCAAAACAAAGGCTGAAGTAGGGTGGCAGTTCCCAGCTGGGTCTCACCCCCGTGGAAAGTAGTTTTCCCATCCGGGCCACAGAACACCACACTTACCCTAAGAAACACAATAGGAAAGAGCATGGGAGGTTTCTGTTCCCAGTAGAGATACCTTTGCTGTGAGTAGTAGCTTGATGTATTATGCTGATGATGTCTCTTGTTACATTACAGTTTGAAAAATAGAGACTGGGTGATAATGGAGATGCTCGGGAAAGTTAAAATGCATTCATTACAGCTGTGATGCTAATAATCTGTATGATAAAAATATACTACATGCTTATGTGGATGTTTCTTGTTCAGAAATAATGTGGATTTTGCTCACTGTAGCTTACAAATGCACTATGAGGATTTGTAAATTGGTGTCTAACTGTAGCCAAGACTCATAGCTCCCAGCCTTGCCAGAAGGGCCAGAGGAAAGAAGGCTCAGATCATATAGGTCACAACTGAGAAGACTCAAAACAACTCTCATGGCCAACATACCTCAGAGCATATCAGCCTCACCCTGTGTTTCTTATCTAATATACTTATCAGACCTTGATTCTCTCTCTGTAGAGGATTTGAATGGAAGTGATGCTATTGCACAACTATTTCCTTTCCTGGCCCCAAAATGGACTTAAGTTGTAATTCTTGGCCATTATCACCACCAAACATTCAGTGCTGTGTATAGTGGGTTGCAGTTTTTGTAGGTCCAAATTAGGCCAATGTTAGCACAGGGCTCTGGAACACGAAGGAAGGACTGTCTCATCAGTCTGGCTGTGCTTGTGAGACAGCTCTGTCAGCATCCAGCCTTCACAGACATTTCTAAATAGGATTTTCACTGGGAGTGATATTCTGTGATACTGGCACTTCAGCCTTACCTACATTTTACTTCTCAGTATGCTGATAATGATGTTCTTCCCATGTTCTGATGCTTCAGCCTCCTTTCTGTGCAAAGCCCACCGTGGATCACTGACAAGAGCTGCCTCCATCCTGCTCTCTGCCCTCGATTTCCCGTTTCCCTGGGACATGCTGAACAATACACTCCAGCGGCTTTGTGTCCTGATTCCTAGAAGAAAGCATCCTCTCGAGAGTGGCTCACTTGGCCTGAGATGCTCAGGCACAGCGACAGCTGCAGCCTACATGAAGCAGGGGTGGTATAAATAGCTTGCAAGAAGAGACGCAGGAAAAATTACATGGTATGGCACTATGGCCAGAGCTGCAGTATTCAGGTTCAGCCTGGTTCTGCAATAAGCTTTGCTTGAGCCAGCATCAGTAATACTAGGGGGGACCTAAAATTTCCAGTTTTCCTCATTTGGTAAAATTTATGTTTTTAAGTAGTTTGCAGAAATTTTACTGTGGTACCAGTGACTGTGAGTGTTAGAACTTTATCTTAGAGACTGACTTAGAAAAAGAAAAAAGCCTATATTTTATGCAAGTCAGAAACCCTGGGCTTGCCCAGCTACACTCGTTAAGCTCTGGCAAGGGCACTCCATATGCCATGTAGCTTTTGGTAACCCTTCCTCCTCTTTGCAGGACAGCTTCAGCAGGGGTGTGTTTTCTCCCCAGCTCCCCTCCTTACCCTGCTGATTGAGTGCCTGTCTTTGTGCTGAAGGAGTTGTAAGTCCAAACAGCCCAGATGAGACAAGACCTGAACTATCTTATCAGCTGTGTGGAGGCTGTAACTTCTGGGCTGTTGTAGCTTAGCTGGCATGACCTGGGCACATTTGCACACCAAGCTTGAGGGGAGACTGCAGCAAAATAGTGCTGGAGCTTTCAGGGCAGGAACAGAGTATTCCTCTGTTCCTAACAGACCCAACATGAACATCTCCAGCTGTATGTGGTGCTTGGTTTATAGGATACACAAACTCCCCTACTGATCAGGAGACGCTCAGTGATTTTTAGTGCTTCAAGCCTGATAAGCCCCTGGAAATACAGGTTGACTTATAAATAGTCACCTATATTTGCTGGGTTTTCCTGGTAGATTCAGCTGAGTGCCACTGATGCCTGCAGGTCTCCATCCAGGAGAGATGAAAATTTGTTAACTAAGCCCTAAACCTTGGGCAGGGACTGGAAGTGGCACTGAATTTCACTGTTTGCATGAAACAAATGCACAGGCTGACAAACTTGAGAAGTTTCATAAGCTGATGTTTGGATGTGAACAATAGTAACTCTCACTCATAACCCCATAACCTTGCTTGGCTGAGGCCTCCCTTGTGCCCCCAAAGGGAGGTACCTGCCGGGCTGAGCCACCTCACTCCCAGCTCACTGCTCCACAGCCAGAGGCAGACAAGCTGGTGAAGGGCTGCAACCTACTGGTAGCCACAGTTGGTGAGATCTTGTGCCTGTCACTGCTCTGCTGTGTCAGAGAGACATGCAGGTTTTGCAGTAGAAACTATGCTGAGGCCATCCCTTACCAACAAAGCTCTTACAGTGCTTTTACTGCTGCAATGGCTGGAGGCTGGGCACCTTCTCTACCACCAGAGCTGCAAAGTGGTGCATAACAAAGCTGTCCCACAGAGGGTTCCTGCAGCAAGGCACTGCACTGGGAATGCTGCTTAATATGAGCTGACCCTGCTGTTGTGAAAGACTTTTCTGGGTGTCACTCTGTATATACACTTATCCTTGAGTAATGTTCTACAAGACACTGTATCCTTGTTGGTTGGCATGGCTGGGCTGCTGGCTGACTGCTGCCTTGGAAATATAAGTTTGATATCTTAGGCTGAATCTTTAGAAGCACAATAAATAGCATCCCACAGAAGAAACCAGTGTGACACAGCAAAGCCCATCCACCAACTAGACCTGAGGAATTAAATATCCATGAATGAATATAGGTGGGAATAAACAGCTCAGTTATTGCCCAGGTCTTAGCTGAAAGTCGCAGCAACACTGGCAGACTCTGTGAAGGCCATGTTATGATGGTTCCAGTAACTGTCTTCTGATAGTTTCAGATGTGTTCAAATCTGGAGCCGCCTTGAACTGTGCCACAATGATTCTAGTTATTACATTGCATGGCACTATGGCCAGAGCTCCTGAGAGGAGCATGACTGAGAAAGTCTTCACTCATGAGATGCCACCAGCATCTAGATTTATATACTGACAATATTCATGCTCCAGGTTGCTTAGCACTGTTTGCTCTAACATCTCAGGTCTCCACCACATGGTGAAACACAACCCAGGAAGCCTGAGGAAATTTTTAAAATTACAACTATGGTACTTCAACTGTATCAACTGTTCCTTGCACACACACACAAAGTCCTGTTTCACTGCTATTAGCAGAGCACTTAGGCCTTCATATGCTCAGTATTTACAGTTTTCATGACTAACTAGAAGCTTTATAGGATAAGAGGAGGACACTAGAAACCCCCTTTGATCACCTTTGACCACATTTGAACACCCATGGACAACTACTTGAGGGAGCTAATGCACAGTATCCAGGCTAATATCCCCATATGCTCACTGCCTGTGGGTAGAGGATTACCTGGAATCACTGAACAAGGAGCATCCAAGAAGTGAATTAAGCCACCTTCTAGGAAAAAAGCTTAAATTTCGTTAGCCTTGTAGGGTGCAGGTATGCCACACCTGGGACACTATAATCTCTCCATTTAGCTGGGAGTGAAAAGTGTTTCTGAGTGGAGATCAGAGCAATCAGCCTGCCTTATAAATGGAGTGAGATTCCATAGGCCTGCAAGGGGGGGCTTCCCACTGGCACAGCATGTGCTGAGGTGCATTATCATCCCTGCCCAGCATTTCAAACAGCTTTCTGCAATGACTGTCATTACAGGAGGTCCTCAACAGCATGCTGCCCTCTCTGCTGACAGCTGAGTATCCGAAGTAGTGAAATGCTGAACATCTGCCAAAGAAGCAAGCCCTCCTGAATAAATTAGCATCCACCTGAGATATGGGCTTGGACCCCTTGACTGGCTGAGATCAGCTAAGGGAGTAGCAAGAGTACACAGGAGCATCCACACCTGACTTTGCAGAGGGAAGGAAGGAAGGATTCGAGGAAGGAAGGAAGGTCTGTGACAAGAGCTGAGCAACTCCTGGCCCCACAAGTGATCATCAGTAGCCCTTATGGACACAATGAAGGAGTTGTTTCAGGAGAGTACAGGCAGGATTAGAGATGTAGCTCCCTCTTTTTCAGCCTGTTCTCTCTTGAAGTTGGGAGTCTGCTGCTGGGAGAGACCTCGGGGTATTGCATCCATTTTGTCCATTGTGGGGCAGCACCGCCTTTTCCTTGCTGAAATAATGCAGTGAGGTCCTCTGAGCAGCAAGCTCTGCAGACCTTTCAAGGAAAACAGTCCTTCCTACAGGTTTGCATCTTCCTTTGCAGAATTCATTGCTCAGGCTCTGTGGAGCATTGTCTCCACTGGCTCGGTGGGAATGCTCACTGCCAGGGAGAGGAGGGAGCTTGCTGAATTTTGATCACATTTTGGCTGCCAGTGCCATGGCCAGGAAAATACTTGATTTTGTGATCAACTAAATGTGTTACATATGTATGGTCTCATCAGGAATTAGTACCCGAGTATTGCAGATAATAACCTCCTGGATGAACCCAACAAAAATCTCTTGGTTATGATCTCCTGGAGTGCCTTTACCTCTAGGATCCTGATGTTCCCAGAGCTTGCAGGAGGGAAAGGCACCTCAGCCTGGTTCCTGATGTGCTGGGGAGCTTACAAGCCCTTGGCAGTAAATGGAGCTGTGAGGAAGAGGGAGCCTGTGTGCACCAGGAATAGCTGTGTTTGGTGAGGGAGAGTTTTGTGTCTTCATCGTCAGTGAGCCACAGTGGCTCACAGGAAAGCGAAACTGAGTTCTTCGTATCTCTGCAATAAGTGAGAGAAGAGGGACTCAAGACAGCCACAAGCTGGGGTTAAATCACTGTTCTCTTTCAAGGATGCCAGACCTCAAATGAAGGTGAGAGCTCAGTGAAAGCTTCAGAATTGCTCTCTGAGGAGTTGAGACTGCAGCTCGTTGATGGGTGAGGCCAGAGAACAGAGTGGTGCTTCATGGGGTCAGGAAAGGAACTGGTCCTGGGCAATGTTTTTACCTGGCATCCTGTAATGCTGATGGGCAAACCATCAGTGACCAGACTCCTGCTGCCAAATCCCCACCAGATCTGTGGGGATCTTTGCAGAGCATACAGGGTAACCTGCCTCCTATGAGAGAGTTTGGAAATGCAAAACACGTGTACAGCTGTGGCCCAATTCAATAATTTCTGAGAGCTACACAACCTGTGACCCCATCTGCAGAACCACATGTGTTGGGTCTCTGTCCTACTCTCTATGTCTCTCTTTAACATTTGGGAGCTTTTACTTGACAAATCTTTAATGCAGCCATCTAAAACCACCTCCCTTAACAACCCTCCCTGTTTAAGTATCTTTTGCAGCTCATCATCTGTCACAAGAGATGCAGTAACATTTGGGTTTTTCTACTGCAAGAACTGGCAACACACTCTGCTTCCTAAATCTTCCAAAATACATTGCATGCATTCCAGATAACTTGCAGAAAAGCTAAAAATAGGAGAAGCTAACCTCTGAATTTAATTTTTTGCTTTTCGTTTTCGTTCTTGGATGTGCTCCCTGTTTTGAGCGGTTGTACTTCCTGTTAGATCAGGCACTAGACAATAGTTTTCCAAGAGCCTGGAGATTAGAGGAACTCATAAAACAATTCCACATCCAGCAGCTCAGAACTGCTGGCACTCACTGAAAGGTCTGCCCTGGAAGTGGCCTGGGTTGTCTCTCTCCTGTCTGCCTTCTTTACACTGATATTTCTCTTCCAAAAAAAATCTTCCAAGCTGTCTGCTTTTATCTGCTCCTGCTACTTACTGAGCCTCCCTGGTTTTCTCAGGCTGTGCATCCCTCAGTGTCTTGCTCCCACTCACTGCAGAGATTAATGCTGCATAATATTCCAGAGCTATCACATTCTGGTACTTGGAGCTCATTTTGTTCTTTCTCAAATTCAAATTTAACTTAAATTTAAAAAGCCACACACAGCTGAAAGCCTTTGTATCTAAGTGGATACACAGATCCAGGAGCAAGAAGTGGCTGGGGGTGATGAAGGGGAGGCCATGTTAGATAAAATGGGTGGTCTTTTTGATGTGAAGAAGGTTCTTCAATTTATTTAGGTGTAGGTATGCAACTTGTGTGAGTCAACACTCTGTAGCATGAAGTGAAAATTCTGCCTAATCCTGCCTATTTTGCAGCACCCAGGAGCTTTGGATTGTCCTCTGCAGGTTTCCTGACCAGGTCAGCAGCAGGGCAGGGACTACACTAGCCCAGAGTCTGAAGGATTTAGGAGGTGAATTTAAGGAGCCATCCTGCTTCACTGAGTTTGTGCTGGACACAAGTGATCAGCTGAGGGCAAGCCTGGCTACAGGACAGTGGTACTGTGATTCACCCCCTCAGGCTGGGAGCCAGCTAGGAAACAGTCAGGAAATCAGATTTTCACACTTCTCAGGACACAGGCAGGAGGTGGTGAGAAACTGGGCAAATCTCAGCAGTACAGAGTCAACTGCAGAGTCTCTTGACCCATCTGTCTCCAGCACTGGCAGAGCTGTGCTGGAAAATGGGCACCCTGCTCGTGTCTGCAAAGGGGCTGGATCTTCCTGTGCCCCAAAAATGAACTGGAGGATTCACCTCTCTCTGCCCAAGCCAAGGGCCACTTCAGAGCAAGCAGCTGGCTTTGCCACACATGGATAGAGGAGGCATTTTGGAACCGATGTTGCTCCTTTGTCTTTCACTGGAATAAATGCCACGAAGCGCTACAACGGTAGTTAGAAATGTACTCACATACTGTGTCATGGAGGAGTGGGCTAATAAGGTAATGATGACTAACTCCCGTGTTTGAAACTGAGTTCTCTGAAAGAGTAAGTGAGATGGCCTGTTGCTATTGAAAATTCCTACATCAGCCTGCTTGGGTCTGTGGCAGGCAGGTCTCTGACCTACAGAGAAAATGCAGATTTATGTGGTGCAGAATGATGTTTTTCTTCCTAGGAAGGGCAGTCTCTGTGAGCTGAAGCTGATGAAATCTGCTCTGCTTCATACCTTTTGTGGGCTGTGCTTGCCTGGACAAAGCCTCACTTCTGCACCCTTCTGGAAAAGGAATCAGCCACCTTATTCCTCCATGTATTGAACTCAGATGCCAGCTGCTTTCAGTTTGTTGCAATAAACTCTGGCTGGAGTAAAGTCCAACAGCAACGAGGTCAAAAAGGAGAGAAGCATTCTGTGCCTTGAAGGCAGCTGGGATATTTGCCAAGATCAAGCATAGCTTTTTCTCTAGCCAGTCAAGGGACATGGAAGCTTTTCCAGATGCTGTTGTCCAATTCAGAGTAGTCTGGCCAAAAGCTATATTCTGGAGGACTCCACTCTGGGCTGAATTTGGACATCATTTTTAGACAAACATTGCGTCCTTTACAAAGAGAAAGCCACCATACAATTTCTGTTCAGGCATTCACAAATACAGTGCTTCGAGATATACTGGAGTATGAGCAAGCCCATCACTGGTTCTCCTTCATCCTGGAGTACAGTCATGGTGCCTTTCATCGACTTGATGGTGTCCAAGGCATTCCAGGGTACAGAAACATCAATGTCCTTTCAGGAGGCTCACTCCGCAGCGTTTCACCAATCCTAGGTGAGGAGGTCTTTTCTGTGCCACCAAAGCTTTGGGTCAACTGAAGGCAGCAACCAGCAGCGTGCCTTGCCCTTTGCTGTCATGGTTCAGATGCCCAGCCTGGACCATTGGCTACAGGCTTCTCTGCAGAAACACCTTCTGCTTGTTATGGTGAGCAGTTTTGCAGTGAGGCCCCACTACTCATTACACACTGCAGTCATTTCTGCTCCATGCTTCTGATTAACTTCTCCATAGTGGTGAAAACAATGAATGCCTTAGAGAAATGGTAAGAGGAAACCAGAAACACTTCTCAGTTTTCTGTGTGAAGTCTTTTGGGTCATGTCACATCATCCTAATAAAGTCTACAAATCCAGGACACCCTGGTAAGGATTTACAGCAATGCAGCAACACATCCTGGCACTAATCCTGCCCCATTTCCACCTGCATCCACAAATTCAGTCCCTCTTCTTCCTCCCTGCTGCCCACAGTGCCCTGCTCAAGACACTGTTAGGAAAATCATCTGCTGAATGACAGCACTGCCTGGCTGCTCAAGGCTGCCCTGAAACACTGGAGTGTTAGGCCATCTCAGTGTCATTTGGCAAAATAATGAGGTCTCCTCAGAAATGCATTTCAAAAGATTACCTGGCTCGCAGATGAGCTGCCCTCTGGTCACAAACTAATCCTGCTTAGACAAAATTGGGAACAACAGCAGCAAGAAGGGATATTTATGATTAAAACTACAGTAAAACCTGGTCTGAGAATTCTGGTTTTTACACCTTTTCTAGATACTAGCTTGCTAATTGCTTACTGATTATGGAAGATCCTATCACATGTAGACACTTACAAATGACAAACTTTTTGTAATCTCCTTGCAGAGACACCCAGCTGCCAGAGGCAGAGTAGCTCTTGCCCACACTCAGCGATGCTCAGTGGCAGCTCTGTGTGCCCATTTCTCTGAGACCACCTGGTAGATCAGACCAAATAGAAATGAAAAAGTGTCCCCTGGATTTTTTGCCCAAAGCCTGGGTTACACCCAATCCTTCAGAATGCAAAAAAGATATGGTTGATAATAATTTTAATTTTTCTTCAAAATAAGAATTTAGAGCCTCCTCTCCTAATAATACATTCACCACACATATAGATATTTGCAGACAATAGTAGTGTTTCTACTTTTCTTTTGTAATGCAATAGAATAATAGAAATGGTTAGCTTGGAGGAGAGTTGACTTCTCCATGTAAAAGCTGTCACATTGAAAATAAAAATGAATCCAGCAAACACCACAACTAAACAAACCCACACTGCCTCTGTTGCAGTGGGATGAGTTGCTTCACTGTGATGACACCTGGGCACTGGTTCCTCTGTGCAGGCAAACTGTTGGGAGCAGCCACAGTGAGAGGATTTGCTGCTGCCATGGGCACAGCAAGGAGCTGCTTGCATTTGCCCAGAACCACCCCATTTCCCACAGCTGTCTGCTGTCCATGCTGTTCCTGAGAGGCTGGAGCACCAGTGCTTCCAGGTCACCACATGTGGGGCTCAGCAGGACAGGAGGCACAAAGTCACCTATAACTAAGTAAGAATGAAGATCTGCAGCTACTGTTATCAAAGCTCCCTGCTAGCCTTGGGTAAATGCATCCTGCAAACACAAGAAGGAAAATCCAGTTTTGTTGCTTTCCCACTTCAGTTTAGAGAACCAGTGGTGTTTCAGTGTGTAAAAAATTAACATTTAAAAAAAAATATATATGTGTTTCTATATAGATATATAGATAGATATCTAAAAATCATATGAAACTCATTCCTTATTATCTACATACTTCTGGAAGGCACCAGTTTAGTCAAGGACTGAAGGCAGTTTTTGGGAACCTAGTATGAAGGGTAACATACAAGGAATTGAGCCTGATAACCAAAAAACTCTGTCAGGGGCACTACCACATTCAAGGCAACGAAGACACACATTTACAAAGTGGGGTGTGCAGGTGTCCTCTAAATCAACCAGAAAGCTCCACCTCCTATCTTCCACCCCACCTTGAGTGGGTAGTGCAGGTCCAGCAGTGGCTTTGTTGTTACCATGGCAGCTAAGCCCTTTCTCCTCGTTCAGGGTCTCTCCTTAGCCAGACACAACACCCAAGCTCCAAATCCTCTCTCTGCTGGCTCAGTGGCAATCACCACTGCAAACTGCCTTGGCACAGCTCCTGGCCTCACTCTGGTGACACATGTGGAGTCACATCCTCCCTGCAGCTCCTAAGCCAGCACCACCTCCCACTCTGTGTTAACACCGTGGAGTTTCTTTCCCCTGTGTGCTGAAGAGAGGAAGCGCTGCCCCCAATGCTGTTTATGAAGCATGCACACATCCAGCTGTGCTAGGATGAATGGATCCTCAGCCTTTCCTCCTTGATAACCTGGAATTAGCATGTTTCTTTGCCATAACGCTCAGTGATGTCACTTACAGGAACAGGCCTAAACTTTTCCCATTTGCAAAATGGAATCAAAACATAGTTCCCTGTGTTATGCATCAATTTATTAAGCAGTAAACACTCAACTTGCAGCAAACCCAGTAATAATTAAAGGTGGCCAAGTGGCCATTGCTCAGGCGTGGTGGCCCAGTAGGAAGAGATGCTAATGGCAGGGCAGAGCTGTGGACAGCTCCACACCACCTCTCAGCCCAGCCTCCCACAGCTGGGGGCACTTTATTTCTCACCTCTCCAGGAGCCATGACACACAGAGTAAGGGATGGGATGATGTTGAGTATCCAAGATTTCACAAAAAATCTTAGTGATACCCTGTAGCTTCACCAAAAGATGCAGTGGGGTTTGGGAGAGGCCATTTTAGGGAGTGTTTCACAGGTTCCCAAGGGAGCTGGGGCAGGTTTCAGTCCCCAGGGCAGCTCAGTGACAGAAAGACCGGAGGAGATGATTACTGAATTCTTCTGGAAAGAGGAAGGAAGGAAGTGGGAGTGCAACTTCCTACTTGGGACAGTGAGACTTGACCCCTGTTCAATTTTCCTATGATTCAAATGGTATTTCTTAAAGCAGCCCTCCTTCCAATGACTTAAAAATAGCAACTGCTGAAGCACAGGAGACTGCTGACTCATGCTGTACTAGAGGATATATCTTTCTCTGGAGAATGAGTTGGTACAAGTACCAGTTTTAGGATGAGCTAAGCAGGACTGCCAGGGTTAGCCTGTGACAGCTGACCTACTGTTCCCATGCACACTATCTTCTAGTATATAGAAAAGATGACTGAACAGGTCAACTTCAATAAAGCCACTTCAGTAACAACTATATTACAATCTACATAAATGACAATTCTAAGGGATCTACATTTTCAGTGGCAAAAATGTATGGAGTTCTCAGATGAAAAGGACATGAAAAGTACCACTAGAGACCAGAGGTCTTCCTCAAATCAGCTCCAAATGAACATGGGCACAGCCTTTGGCAAAACACCTATCCTGATGTTGTGTGCCCAGTGACCATAGCCTTTGGCAAGTCATGGTGAGAAGAGGTTCCCCTGACTGTGAAAAACCTGAATTTTATTTCCAGGCTGAATTTGTTGAGATTGACCCTCCCTGCTTTTGCTGTTCCTGTGTTCTCACCTGCCAGACTGAGGAGCCCTACAATGGAGTGTTCCTGATGAGAGCACCTGTGAGACAAAGCTTGATTTAAACAGAGGCAAAGCTCCCACAGTGGGCCAGGGCTTCCAGTGCATCCCCCAAGGAGAAGTTTCCTGTTGTGCTCATCCTGCAAAGCAGTCTTAGATGCACTGTATCAGTAAGCAAATGTCCTCCTTCTTCACCACGATCCAAATTTTACATTGCCTGCAGATGTGATCAGCACAGGGGTCACGTTGATGCCCTTCAGACTATTGATAAAAGCCATTAAAGATGTAGGATCAAGGAACAGCTCCTGTAGACGGAGGCAAACCCACCAGAAGAAGAGATATATACACACATACACACCCAGAAGCACACACATGCAGAGGACATGCCTCAGTTAATGCAGGGGATGAAGCAAGATTCCTCCTCCTGCAGATGACCCAACTGGAAACAGGCCTGCCAGAACAACAGTTCCCTAGTTATGATTACACAGGATCCCTGAGTCACTTTCCAACCCACTAAACATGCTCCACTTTGAATTATGTATAATTTTGGGTTTTTTAATTAAAGCATTGCATTTTCTTGAAGAAAATCCCTGGCTTAAAACTAAATTTAAACACACAAGTATTTTTACCTTTAAGCACCAAATATTATCTCAGCAAAGAAAGGGACTCCAGTTACTTTGACAATGTTTGGCATTTATTGACCCCCCCTTCCTTCATTTTTAATAAATAATTCCATTCAGCTCTTCCATTACTTTGCCTGGACCCAAAAGTCATGAAAGGACATCTCATTTATATATTTTAAATATTAGTACATCACCTTTCTTCTACTTTTCTGTCATATTCCTAGTGCTCCTAGCAACACTGCAAATCAACATTTTCAGTAATTTCTGAACAAAAGGATTTTGGGTGACTTTTACACAAAAAAAAATCATTTTCTTGTTGTCATGCAACCTTTGCATCTTCATCTAGCTTTCTCTACAGTCGTTGCCCTGAGTATTGGGGGAGTACCAGTGATGTAACTAGTTTTGTCTTCAAAAATGTTTTCTTAAAAAATGTTTTCTTAAAAAACATGCCTTATTTTTCTGTACTTGGGTCTCACAGAATCACAGAACCATTTCAGCTGGAAAAGATCCTTAAGGTCATTGAGTCCAACAGTTAACCTAACACTAACACTACCAAGTCCACCAATAAATCTTGTCCCTAAGTGCCACACCTACACCTCTTTTAAAAACCTCCAGGGATGGCAACTCTACCACTTTCCTGGGCAGCCAGTGCTTGCCAACCCTTTCTCAGAAGAAATTTGTCCTAATATCCAATGTAAACTTCTCCTGGCACAACTTGAGGCCATCTCCTCTTGTCCTATCTCTTCTTGAGAGAAGAGACTGACCCCCACCTGCCCACAACCTCCTTTCAGTTGTAGAGAACAATAAGGTTTCCCCTCAGCATCCTTTTCTCCAGACTAATAGAATAATAGAGTTAAGGTACAGACTATTTTCTCTCTTGAGTTTCCTTCTTTGCCACTGTGCTGCTGTTACAGGATGCATCTATTTGTCACATTTCAGGTGTTGCAGGAGACTCCTAGATGCCATCCATGCATTGGTTTCTTTCCTAAGCAGTGCTCATACAGCACTTCAGAGATCAACAGGCTGGGGGATGTCTGCACTGGGATCTTGCCAGGAAAGGGAGAAGCCCAGGGTAAGAAAGAGTCAGGCTGAGTCAGCATTCCTCTGTGGAAAAACACTCTTCTGGTTAAAAATAAGCAGATCCCCCTAGGGAGAGCAAATTAGCAACCCATATCTGACACTGTTTGTCTTTCTCCTGATGGATGAGCCTTTTTTTCTTCTGTTTCAGAGTAATACTTGGCTGTACTTTTCTCTTAATGAGCTTTTGGACCAAAGCCCAAAATGGATCAAAGCCACTGGAGGGAGAGGCAGGGAAACACATGACCCAAACCTTTTGCCTTTTCTCTCTTTTTCTTTACAAACAGAAGTTGCACCTTTCACAATTGAGGTTAATGTCAACAAAGGGGGTTGGTGCTTTGGTTCTGGAGCAGCAGGTGACCCATCTGCCAATTTAGCACTGATGGACATCCAGCAGGAGGCTGTTGCTGCAACCCCATGGGGAGAGCCCTCCAGAGAGGGGCAGAGAGAGGGTGTTCACTGCCAATAGGCAGCACTTGCCTTTCTGAGCAAATGCATCCCTGCCTGAGCAAACACAGCAGCTCCTGGGGGAAAAACAGAAGGAGGATTAATGGATGATTTTCTATTGCTTGTGTGACACAAGGGCTCTAGTCTCAAGGTGGTGAGAAATTGCAGCTGTTGGGAGAGACAGGAGCAAGGCAGGAGATCATGTCATGTCTCTCTTCTTCCTTCCCCGTGTCCCTGGAGTGTGATTAGTGAGACTCTATGACTCTCAGCAGAGAACTTTGAGATCACTGGGTGGAAAGCACCCCCAACGCCAGGAGCTGTTGCTGCTCTGACAGCCCAGTAAAGAGCCTAAGAATGGGAGAAAAATAGTCCTGCATAGTTAAAGCCTTCAGGGCTTGGCTGCACTTTTGGAGCCATTTTTTTCCTTTTCCAATAGAGAGCTTTTCCAGGAGTCAGGAAATTTGCACGAGCCTACACGTCTGCCATAAAAGAGAGCTGAGCACAATTAGGATGCTGATGAAGCTAGGAAAGGACAGGAGAGAGAAATCCCATATTACCCAGCAGAAGCAGAAATAGCAATAGCTGTAAAGAGCCTGCACATGACCCCTACCCCCCACCAAAAGCCTTGTGGCTGCTGAAGAGTGGAAGAGCAATGATGCTTGGATGGGGGTCATGGCCCCCCATTCCACAGAGGTGGGAGAGTGCCATGGGGCTCTCAAATGAGCTGCTGGGGCTCTGCCAGAGGCCCTGGGCCAGCACCTAGGGTGACAGGGATGTTGCAGTCCGAAAAGAGCAGTTGACAGTGACTGTGTGTGATGGGAAGCAATGTGCACTGTGGGGTGGGTAACAGGGCCACATAGCCTTTGCCTGGCCTTCATTCCTAGCACAGTGGGGACCAAGCATCCTCTCACTGGATTTCAGCATGTTTTGTTTCTTGTTGCTATTTCTCCTGCTCTTGAAAGGCTCCCAGGCACAGGGTGCCAGTGGTGCCTCAAGTAGTTTTCTGGGAGCCATCCCACTCCCACACTTTGTGAGGGAAATACTGCTGATACAGCTCAGGCTTTTATCTGCAGGAGACCTCTCCCAAAGGGCAGTTGCCCTTCACTGGGTACATTTTGTGTGTTAGGCTACAAGTGTGACTGAGCAAGAACAGCTTGTGGCTGCTGGCAGGCCCTGGGTGCACTGCCTGGCTCATCACAGGCTTGCCACACCTCTGCTGCACAGACCTGCTTGTGGCATATTCCAGATGGCAGCTCAGGACACAGGGATTAGCTGTATGGAGCACACTCCTACAGACAGTGGAGATGCTGCCAGGCTTATTTGTTGGTGATTGTGTGCAGAGCTCTGGAACATGCACACTTTGTTCTCCCTGTGTCCTACCTTTGCCTTGCCTCTTCTCAGCAGAACACAGCCATGGTGCCTCAGTGCTCCTGTTGGAGGGGACAGGGAGCCACACAGACTCATGTGCATAATTCTCTTCCTCTTCATTTAGTTTTCTTTTTCTTAGGGCAAAATAAGAGCCATTTGAGCTGGAAGCATAGAGCTGCTTCTCATTTGCAAATCTCCTCCCTCTACCCCAAAATACAGCAATGTAGGGAATTTTTAAAAAATGTTAAAACCTTGCATCTGTCCTCCTCAAATATTAGCTTTGCTGAGCATCTAAATAGAAAATAAACATAATGAGGTTCCATAGGATCTGGAGTGCGAAGCACACTCAAGAAAAACCCATCACACACTAATGGGCATTCCCCAGAGTTTCTGGCTCCTGAATGTGTTTGGCACTATTTCTGTAGGGCAAGTAACAAGAAGGGGAAGACAGCCACTAGCAGAGGTGTCTGCAAGCTGACTGCAGGAGTCAGTAATGCCAGAAGACTGGAGAGTGGCTAATGAAGCATCTCATTTCAGAAACGACAAGGGGAGGCTTCGGGGAAGTGCAGTAGTGACCTATATAGAGCAGAAGGATACAATAGAAAGGCCTGGAGAGGTGAGGACAGTCAGGAGGAGGCAGAGGAATTGTCAGGGCAATGCAGGAAGACTGTATAAAACAGGATGTAATGAAGCAAAGGAAAGTATTGTTTCTACTGTGAAATAAACAAGCAAGATGCATTGTGAGAAGTGCTAACAACTGATGTTTTGATTCTTTCACATTAAAAAAAATTAATGAAATTGAATCTATGTTGGGAATTCAGGTCAACCACAATCAAATAACATAGACATTTTATGCTATCAAAAATGCAGGGGAATTTCTTTTATCAATTCAAAGAAGCAGAAAAATGACCCAGAATGTTTTGTTTGAGCCTACAAATGTAAGGAAAACTTCTAAATAAAATATTGCTGCTAATTAAAAGAATATTTGAAAGGATCTCAACAAAATACTTTTTTATTTAAAGGGCTTTTTCAGGATTCCTGCTCACAGAAGAAATTTAGTGAAATTGAGATTCAGTTACAAAATGTGCTGCTTTACTTTACTCTACATATTCCAGAGGAGAGGGGAATGAAAAAAATTAATTCAGTTGAAGCCCACAGGTGTTTCTAGAGTTGACACTGCCTGTTGTAGTCCCCTAAGCAAAACAAACATATCTTGTCTCTGTTGAGTTAATTATAGTGAAAAGCAAAACCAAAAAAATCACTTATTTCTCAGCAAAGACCACATCTGCATATGTGTAGTTTCCTGATGAACACAGAAAACAGAAGGGAGGTCTTGTGGCAGACCAAGCACTTGTTCTGTGGCAGGGACAAGAGTGGCCCTGTGTCAGTGTGACCACTGTCCCAGCTTTCAGTGCTGGCTTAAGCTGGTGAGGGGAATGAGGAGCAAGTCATTTAAGGTGGGAGCAACTACTTACTCTGTTCCACTGTGAAATAGCAAGTCTTAAAAAAGAGGGAGCTGCAGATGGTGAAGTCTTAAATTGCCATAGCAAGCTTTGCTGGAGACAGTGCCCTGGTTGCCTCAGGTGGAGCTGATTCACAGCAGGGCACAGCTCTCCCTGCCCTGCTCCTGAGCCCACTCATCGAGCCAGAGCGGCTGACAGGGGTGAAGGAGAGGAGCTGGCTGAAAACATTTGTTATGGCTCTAGACAGGCAGACTGATTTGCAAATTCAAAGCACAGGAAAGATTGAGAGCTATTGCAATGGATTACAAATGAGCCTGGAAAGACAGGCGTGAGGCACGAGGAGGGAATGTGGCTGGAGCTGAGTGCGTGAACAGCCTGGCACGTTCTCCAGCCGTCTCTGCCCTTTGCTCTACCTTTCCCTTTGCCGAGCAGATTTCTCCTTTCTGAAAACCACATCAGCTTGGCACGAATGGAGCTGGGGAAGCCAGGGACTGAGAGAACTGCTGAGGGAGAGGTCTCAACTGTATCAACAACCAGTGAAGGGAAGCGTGGGTGGATAGGCCAGCAGCAAAAGGGAATGCAAGAAAACTGTCTTTACACTGGTTGGAAATTCTTGCAATATTGTTACAAAACACAACACTCTAGAAGAAATCACTGTGAATTGTGAGCCACGTGGTTTAGCTGTGACACTGTGCAGAAAACACAGCAGGATCTTTGTTACAGTGGCAAAATATGAAATCACATGCATGTTTGGCTTCAGACTTCATGCTGTTGTTGCCATGAATTTCTTTCCAGCTATCAGGACTGTAACCAAGAGACACACTTAACATCCTGGGTGGCAAACCCAACACATAACTATAGATAGGGTCTATAGGCTATGGGTCTATCTACAATCTATCCCTTACAGGCTCCAGCAGCTGTCAGGAGAGGATGCTCAGGAAAGAGCAAAATGAGGTATGGGCAGAACAATCCCTCTACAGCAGCAACCTCCAGTCTTCAGTGGGGAGCAGGCTGGGAACTTTTTGAGCTTCAGGCTGGTGTAGGATTTGGTATCTGATAGGTCCTGACAGACCTACTCTTCCTGAAGTTGTCTTATCACTTTCTGAACTTTTGCCCTCCACAAATGTTTATAGCAATGCGTCTCATGGTATTAATATTGGAACTCTTGTGTGAGGGAAACAGACTTCATGTTGTTTGTTTTATATTGGCCAAGAGGTAACATCATTAGCTAACTTGTGTTGCAAGGGCTAGTGAATAATCATTTCCCACTCACTTTCTCCAAAATACCTGTGACTATATTAAATCTGTCAGCTCTACCCCAGCCATCTCTGTTGTAAAACAGTGAACCATAGGCTATTTGATTCTCTGTGCAAAGAGCTGCTTTTTGTGTATCATCACCTCAGTTACCCTTGTCAGTGTGCCTCTGGATCCCATCATCCCCTTGCCAGGCTGAAGGACCACAGCTGAGAGTAGATGCTACTCCATGATCTCTATGAATTTATGCAAAGGCTATTGAGATGGAGTTTTAAAAAAATAACAAATGTGACCCAAAGATCCCTTTTTGTGTCCTAACTCCATATCAAAATATAGCTTAGGCTGATGGCTGAAAGGTATCACTGTTGGTTGTGAAATTAGTTGCTATTTTCAGTCGACTTCAAAACTCCCATTTGTCCAGCTAAGACTGTGCAAAGTCCTCAAAAAAACCTAAGAATTGAACTGCCAGGGAGAAGAAATTGTCCCTGCTATGCTAAGGTTGAATCTTTGAATAAAGAAACCTTGAGGATGGGAGACTGCATGCATGCTGCATCTTCTCTCTTTGTGGCTAATGAGATAACACCCTCTAATTCCTACAACTTTTCATTCATAGGTGACTTATCCACCAGCTGCTCCTAAAACCCAGCAACCCTCTTTTTTTTTTTTTTTTTTTTTTTTTTTTACAAAGCCATGGCCAGCTTCAAAAATTAAGTTTTTTCTTTGAAAATCAATCCATCATCTTCCTAGGTATTAATACTAAGCTCACATTTTCCTCTCAGCTTCTGTACCAGCAGGAATAATAGAATCTTCATTGGTTTGTAAATTGCAAACAGCTCTCCTGCACCTACTGGAGCTTCTCAGCTCTGTTTTTCATACTGAAACTCTTGTGGGGAAGGGATGGCAGGGGAGCTTGTTTCCCTTGAAGAAAAGTAAGAAAATGTTTGCATGATAAAGCTGATGCCTGTTGCCTGGTGGTTTAAACAAAAGAACCGTACTGTGGACATTTTCTTCTGTAGTGCAGAGCAGTTTGGAAAGCTGTATAATGTGTCTTGACAGCAGTACAAATCACTAAAGGTCAAGGGCTTGGGGATTAACCACATCCCTATATAATAGGCTGATATAGAAAGGGCAGTACCATAAGGGTTCAGATTTAGAATGAAAGGTTTTGAATACAGCTGATGAGAAAAGATTTGTGGAAAGGGGGGACTACTCACACCCTTCCAGCCTTCAGGCATGCTAATGAGATCACAGTGTGGAGGCAAATACAGTGCTGTCCCCATTCTTTATTAATGCAGTCAACATCTGGCTGTGGGCACCACAGTCTTGAGATACCTTTTTTTTTTCTCCTCAAATTTTCTTTTGCCGCAGATGCCCAACAGTCCAACCACTCTACTCAAGATGGGTCAGCTACTGTAGGTTGTTCAGGACTGCATCCATTAAAGTTTTGAGTATCTCCCCAGATGAATGACCCACAACCTCTCTGAGCAACCTGTGCCAGTGTTTGACCACTCTCACAGTAAAAAACCTGTTTGCTTGTGTTTTGGACATCTTATGCATTTCCATTTGTGCCCATTGCCTCTTGAACTGTCAGGAAAAGATTCTTCATTCTCTTGCATCAGGAGTCTATCTATACATGCTGCTGGTAAGATTCCCATAAACCTTCTTTAAGGCTAAACGTGAGGTTAAGAAAGTCCTTATATTTTAAAATCTGGTTTAAGAGAAGCTGTAGGATTGGAAAACTCATCACTTCAGATGCTAGATGTGAGAGGTAAACGAAATAGCGCTTCCATAGTCACATTAATATTTAGGAGGGAAAGTTTTGAAAGGGAGTTTTTAGTTCTTTTACTTCAGCTTCGTGATTGTGACATGTGTCAACTGCATCGTCTTTCTCCAGTGTGCGTGCAGAGTGCTCCCAATACACCACAGTTCAAGCCTTTCCTCTTCTACAAGAAGAGAAAACATCAGAGATTGTCTCCTGTGTTAGAGATCAACTGAAAAGAGTTTGCACCAGAAAAACCTATTGAAATTACTGTTCCCCTCCCACTGATAGAAGTATTTTCCCCTGGAATCAGCAGTGATGACATTATTGAGCATCATTGGAGCGTGGAAAGGACAATGAAGCTTTCAGAGGGCACTCTTTTTAAAGCTGTACTCACTGGATAATGAATAAGTTAGTGTTCTTTGCCAAAGGGCAGAGCAATTTTTGCAGCTCTCATTTCAGTAATTCTGCCATGATACTTATACTCTTAAAAAAAAAGCGCTAGACAAGTAAAATACTATAGGCTGCATAAGTCTGATGAGGAAAAATGACAGGAAAGATGTCACTGAATGCCACTATTTATTAGCACCATGGCTCCATGGAAGAATTATTGTGTAGTATTTTTTTCACTAATTATGTGCTAAATTACATTAAATTATCACAGTAGTGCCTCATAATTACAGTTATTATGACAAACACCAAACAAATGAGTAAAGGAGTGACCTCTTTCATTTGAAAACAGCAACAGAAGTCTCTCTCAAATGCCAGTTTTCTGAATATGCAGCATTAGTGTCAATTTTCATTTGTGATTTGCAATTGGAAGGACTTTTTGATTAGCTTTTTAAAGCTCACTGCTCAGTGAAGGTCTCCCCTGTTCAGCTTAGGCAGGAATGGATAAAACTGTTCCCACAGGCAGTCAGTCATTTTTCCCTCTACCTTCCAAGACCTCTTGCTTCCAATAAAGTCCAAGGTGCAGCATTCCACAAGCATCCTGGAGACACCTCTCAGAATCTGAAATGTAAAATCCATATTAAAGTTCATATTTTACACACACAAATACACTTTCACACACACACACATACACACACATACACACACATTTTAAAATACTTATTTATATTTGATATTAAGTATAAAGAAAATACTCAGTTGTGTCCAAAATGTAAAGGTAGGACCACTGTCCACATAATTTTTTTATTAAATAACTTACTACTGCAAATCCAGATTGTAATTAAACTCCTGTTTTCTTACAGTGCCTTTCTGCTCTCTTCCCCTCTATACAAACTGCCTGATACCTGTATGTGTCAAAAATAGGATGGTAGCTTAGAATGACTGCAAATATAATCTGTTTTGGTAATTTTCAACTTCCTCTGTTCCTTCAAAACATGTCAGCAAGGTTCTCTCATTCTATACCTCATTCACAGAAGAGTTGACAAGTCACACTTACAAAAAATCAAGGAGGAAAAATCATCACTTCTGTGCAACTCCCAGCATGGGCTTGCTGGACACACACAAAGGCACTTTCCATTTCCATTCCACTCAATGACTGTTACCAACACAAAGCACAGTTTACTGGCAGATTTATTTCAAGGAATTGTGAAATTCCAGTAAGTAGAGTAAGTATTGGTTCTTTTAAACATCCAAACAGGCACACTTAAATGGCAGTTCTTATATATTCATTCTGTGCAGGCACAGAATTGCTACTGTTTGATTAACCATTATTAACAAACACTTTCAACTTCAGCTATCCAGGCAGCCATCACTGGTTGTCTAACAATATTACCTGGAGAAATACACTCAGCACATGCTAACAAAGAGGTGACCTAAACTCATCAGATGACATTTCATAGGAAAGATTTTGCAGAAAGAATCAACTAGATAGAAATCTAGCTAGATTGACTGATATACTTGGAAATATATATACTATACAAGGCAGGTCTATTTTGTGTATCAGCTAGGGTTTTTCTGAGAATCAAAAATGGGATATACTCTTATGACTCATTTGGGATTTGGAGATTGCCAGGTAGATGATACTATTCCTAGCATGGAAGTTTTACTATCTACTATTTATTACTCTGTCTCAGCTATTTATTTTAGCTGTATATTTTATCATCTTTGCTCAATCCCAGTGACTACATGTTAGAGATACATTCCTATGGCAAAAAGGTATTTTGCCCTTTTAAGGGCAAAGGCAAGGGTATCAGACTTGTAAATAACTGCTCAATCCAAGAGCACACTTCACAGCTATATTGTAAGGTAGTGCACATTAATTCTTAAGTACCTGCACATAGTTTTCAGCTTATGGGTAGTGCCTCAATGCTCTGAATTTGGCACACCAAACCACTTCTCCTTCCAGAAAGTCACTGTAATTTCCTATTGAGAGTAATATATTTAAAGAGATGTTATTCTTGTAATGAAAGATGCTACTGAAAACACACCTGGTATGTCATTACCATAATCGTGTTATGACCCAGTCATAACCCCTCTAAACTCCACCTGACTCATCACTTTAGTAATTGGTTTCATCTAGTCCAGATCTATTATCAACAACTTTTTATGAAGCATGGGTCAGAGCTGCCATGTCTCTCAACACTGTATTGCTCATCTGAACATGAGGAGGTTCATCCTCCATGGCCTCATGGATCTATGTGGCTATTTCATAATCAGATCACTCCAACGTTCTGTATTGCATAACTTCTTCCAGACTGGGGTCCTGGCTAACTGTTCTGCTAACAGTCACCTGGAACAGCTTTATATAGGGCTTGTTCTCAAGGATTTATAATTTGCAATTCCAGGTTAGTAGAACATCATGAGTTGGAAAAATATCCTCAAACCTGTATTTTTTTCAGCTTGCTGCTGCCTACATCAATTTATCTGTTCAACTTGTGGAAATAAGAAGCTCCAAAACCTTTTTGAGCTGTTAATTTTCTACATCCTCTGGGGTGTTTTTTTCTGGTAGTCTGCCTTAGCCCATCCTGTTTACTAGCAGATATTTTCTAAATTCTTCCTTTTGGTCTCATGCTTTGGTCACAGATAAGGATAGCATGTACTGCATTTATCCACATGTAGTAACTTGTCAAATTATATTGTAATATTGTCAAGTATTTATTTGCTAAGAATCACCCATCTCTACTTTCATAAAGAAAGTGGTTTGTTGTTTGAAACATGGCCAGGAATGTAATTGTGATAATCCATTTTGCAAAGCCCCCAAAAGACACAGCAGCAGCCAAGAGGCAGATCCACTGGTACTTGCAGAAACTTAACTTAAAGGGGAAACCATCTGCCTCATGCAGCAGAAGCAGCCCCATGAAGTGACCCAACAGGCTGTGCAACACCCACTGCTGAGGTAACCTGAGAGCACCACAAGGCAGGTTTGCTAACACTGTCAAGGTCTCTAATGCTCTGGTTACTGCTCAAGCCCAGAGATTCACTGTGAACAAGCCCTGTGCACTGCAGGGAAGAGCTGACACATGCCCCAGAGATGAGCAGGGGAAACTCACAGGTGTCTTGCTGCCCTGTGCTGCTGCTACACATCCCCTTTCTGTCACCTGTTATCTTTCAGAAGAGTTGCCTGCTCTTGTTTCTTAGCCATTAGCCACACCAGCAGATATTTTAGGATAAAGGAACTCATTTCAGCTTACTGGAGAAAGACAAACTTCTATGCACCAGGAGCCCTCAGAGCAAAGATGCAGAATAGAGATAATACATTTCCAGTGATTTTATGAGAAACATGTATGTACTAATATATACATATGACTTTTATACATAACTGTGCAGTCAAGATCAACTGGAAGCTCAAAAAGCAAAAAGTGAGGGCATTGTCTGAAAGTAGTGCACTGACAGCTTGTCAGCTGAAGCATGCTAATGTGTCTGTACTTGTGGACTGACTAATGTTTTCATAGCAGAAATGACTGGCAGAAGTTGTCCACAGCTTCAGGCCTCCCAATGCAGCATCTGTTCCAATAGCTTAACTAGGCTGTTAAAATCCCTCTCTTGGTTTCTTTGAGGGAGACACAGATATGCATTTAGCTAGCAGGTTTTAGGCTACTGTTATGCTATATTCAAGATTGTTTAGGCTTTTTAAAATCAGTAGTCCAAAATTCGATGGCTAGGAAATTTTTGTGTCATTCTTATAAATAATGTCAATGGATGAAGTCAGAAAACATAATTAAAGAAAAAAGAATTAAAAAACCCTTGAGAACCAGACTGTTGGATAGACATTTAATTTCCACTTTCCTGCTAAAAGTTCAAAGCAGGTTGAAGGTAATCTCCCTACCCACAGACAAATGGTAGATGAATTACATAGTAATTAGATGTATTCAAGGTTTGGGGACCATTTGTTCTGAAACATCTCTGTGGACAGCAAAACACACAGAAAATTACTCTTACAGTTTAGGGTAGGCAATTATAATGGAGAAAAAAAGCTTTCTTCCAAGTAAAACTGGTAAGGAGGGTAATCAGGAAACAGAATAAAACCACTTTCAAATTGTCTGGGACATGAGACCTGTTGATTTTGTAGCTGTGAACATGCAAAATCAGAACCTTAGCAGGTACAAGTAGTCAGCCCTCTGTGCATGTGTGAGTGCACTCACTATTTTAAGTATCACATGCCAAAGGCAGCAGAGTCCTACAGTGCAAGGCCCTACAAACTCTGTACATTACGCTCATGGAGGGCAAGCTCAAAGGATGGCTGCTAAGGATTTAAACATTGTCCTTCTTTCTTCCAGCCCTGTTCTCACATTCCCCCCTTCCTTTACCCTTGGACTTTCATTTGTAATTGCAAACTGGAGGTTAAAAGTTTTCACACACTGCAGGAGAGATTGATATTCCTTCAGTGTAAGTGGCAGCAGGGGTGCTAAGCCAAGGAACTGGCAGCTCAGGTGGCCATGAACAGGTCAGCTGGTGAACTACAAACACACTGCCTTGCTGAGGGCTTGGGGATGAAGAGGCTTGCTTCAGCTGGTGGAGATTTGGACTCATTTTGTACAGCCTCTGCGTATTTAATTTCTTCTTGCAAAGATCAGTTCACCTTTGGTCCTGCACAGAATGCCAGGGCAGCCACAAAGCAATGTAAAGGACAAAGAGGGACACCCAGCCCTTGCACATCCTGGCTGGCCTGTGGGGGAAGCATGGCTTGACATGAGGTACAGGGGACTACTCCTCATATATTAATAGTATCTCTCACTAGGTCTTGTCCCTTCATTCTGCAGGTCTTTTTCCTCCTGTGTTCTGTAGCTTATACTCATTCTGTTGGACTGATTCCCAAGGAGTGGCCTTTATGCAGTGTTGTTACAACTCTGAAATGTTAGTCACCATTTTATCAGGGTTAAAACATTCTCAAGACAATCCTTTTAAGACTACTGTCACTCAACACACTCTCTAGTAATTCTCTTTATTACAACAAGTCAGAAGAATAAATAAGACCTTCCATTCATATTACTTCCCACCTTGTTCTGTACTCAGGCCTGGACTGAGTCTGAGGGAACATGTCCCAGTTGTAAGATGTTTTTGTTTACATTGCACAGTTCAGTAAATCTGTCCAACTTCCTGTAAGAAACATCTTTGTTTGTGGTTCTTTTACAACTCTGATTAATGCTCAAAGTACTCTGCAGAGACATATTTGAAAGATGCAGTTCTGATATAATTGATGCCATTGTAAATCTAGAATAGCTCCGCTAAGTTTGTTTTATGTAAGATCTACATCACATTTTCATTCAGTAGTGATGAGTACTTATATAGAGGAATTAAGACACATGAAAAGTCCTATACAAATATGAGAATTAATTTTTTGGAGATGCTGATGCCCAAGCTATCTTGACTAAACTGAGTAGTCCAAATTAGATTCTAGCCCCTTGAAATCTCTACAGATATTGCCATCAACACAAATAACTCAGGATTTCACAGCATATATATTTACTAGGGATTGCTTGCTAAGAGAATTCACATGTGTTTTAAATCATTCTGCAGTTGTGAATAATTAATACCCAGAAAAGGTTCAACATTTCTTTCTAAAAGGAGGCTGTCAGAAGCCTACTGGATTTGAAGATGCTGCTCAAATATGAATAATCTCCTGTTGCAGCAGCATTTCCTACACCTGCAACAGCAGAATCCACACTCCCTGTTTCCTTCCTTGCTTCTGTGGTTTCCATACTGTGGAAAAGAGTTTATACTTAATAATGCCACTAACAATGGGAGTTGCAGATACCATATCTTTCTCTACCAGAGGCTGCTGCTGTCAGAGTGGAAGGGGGAGACAGAAAGGAGGTGATGAGATCCTGGACTGCCCCACAGAATACAGATGCCAAGAGGGAATATTTATCTAGGCCAGTTCTTCAAAGAGAGAGGGAAATGAGAAAGGCAAAGAATAGCAACACTTGAGAGAGACAGGAGAATACATTAAATTCAAGCCAAATCTCCAGTAAATAATCTGCATTTATAACTGTTTTTACCCATATCTGCTTTGTCTGTCCTAGAGGTACTGTGTGAGTAAGAGGAGAGCTAAACTGCATGACTGTGAGCAGAGGCAAGCCAAAATATTGCCAGTTCAGATGAGCTTTCTCTTCTGAAGCTGAATAGGGGATCCTTCCTTCAAAGAGGAATCTTTTTTAATTAGCCCCCTCCTCTTTCACACTATTGACAGCTTGCCTTCGATTCTTCAGGTTCAGAAGTAATGTCTAAAGCTTCATGTTGCTCTGCAAAGTTAAATACACACTGAAAACATGGTAAAAACTCCAGGAGAAGAGTAAAGGTTGACTTTTCCTAAGACCAAAGAGTGCATTTGTAGAGAGCCAATGTGTGATCCAAGGAGACTGCCATGCAGTCTTTTAACTAGAGATGCCTCACCAGGCTCTTATCCTGTAATGGAGCAGCTTTTAATTGATATCTGTGTCTTGTTCAAGATGTTGCCTTTCTGATATGCTGTAGAATACACAGCAATGTGATAGTCCTTCTGGAACAGTTCACTGATTTGAAATTTATGCTTTCAACATATCCAGTGATTTTGCTTCCACTTGTGGCTCAAACAGAACACCAACTTGAATATTTTTAAAAAGCAAACATTTTTTGTTTGTGTTTAATGGCATGGGAAACTAATAACATGTGAGAAGACAGAAATGACAGCCTGCCATGGGAATCTCTTCACGGCTATTGAAAATGGCAGTGCAGCTCAAAATATTAGTAAACTTCCAGTGTGACAGTTCAATAGTGGATAAATGCTCATGAATGTGCCAGAGCTGGCTCACCCTGATAAACTAGACTGTTTGGATACTGAGTTAGGTGAGTGACTGAGGTATGTGTTTGTAGGAAGGAAGTTTTCCAGTTGCAGCAAGAACATAAACCAGTTTGAATAGCAACAAGAAAAATAGTGAATTAAGTAATCTCTTAGTTTAATAGGATATTGTGATTGTAAAATTACCAAAATATTTTTGCCTGTCAAACCACAAGATATCAGACTATTAAAATGGAATATACATATTTTTTCACACAGAGGTGTCATATATTGTCCTTTAAATATCTTAGATCACAATCACTAGATTTAAACATTCAATTTACTTTGAATGCTTTTAGATCATAAATTCCACAAGACACAGGTTTGCATATGTTTTATAGTGACCTTAACAAAATTAGCTATATATATTGCTTGTCTGCTTGCTCTAATCTGTTTTTGTTATGCCTAAACCACAAAACTAGACTGCTCACTTCCTCTTCCTTGTAATCATTTGTTACCGTGCAGTCGTCATTCGAGCTGACAATACTCCAGACAATAAAAAAGCCACAAAACCAGATTTGATCATTGTCCATCTAGATGGAAACTGGGGACAGCCTGAAGTTTGTTGCCACCCAGGCTCCTCTTGCCCTGTATGCCTTGGATTACCTTTGCAGGTCCAGGACAGTTTGCTGAGACAACAAGGTTTTGGGACACAGTGAGTTGCCCTCTTAGTGCTGCAAACAGTCTGAGTGGCAATGAACAAGTCTTCAAGCATGGAAATGTTAATTTGGTTTGCAACATAAAGATTCTTAATAAGATCTGAATGATTAAAATATTCTCACCCTCCCTATGGTACATATTTTACAATAAAAAAAACCTGTGTCAAAGCAAAATTGGAAGCCTAGAAAAGAAAGAGGCAAAGTGAATCTATGAAGGAGTTTAGTTTATGTGCTCCACAGCATTAAACTAAAGTTAATACTCTGCAGGGAACAGTAACTAACAGAACTATATTTTTTAATTATTAGATGCACTGACATTCTGACTTCATGAGTCTCAAGTGTGCTCAGCTTGCCCTGGCTGTTTGGAGTTCACTGCTACCTAACTTGAAGATTCAGTGAGAAAAAAGAGGTGTTTCTTTCTGAAGCAGGTGATAAAGCTGTAGTAAATTTAGATCTTTCTGTACATAAGGTGAGAGCAAACTCTAAGAAAAAAGGAGCAAAAGTATAATGTTAAATTTGGTCAAATTCTGCAATGGGAACTCAGCACAACGATAGAGAAGCATATTTTGCCCCAAGTAAATAACAGTCAGTGGTTAAAAAAATTAAAAGTCGGGATTCAGACCCAAGTAATTACTGCCTCCGAAATCATTACAGTTATGCCAGTTCTGAGTGACTACATTTTGGGCAGGATTTGTCTTCAGAATGCTTTGTCTAGACCCCTAGTGCCCTTAACTCTCTGTCAGCCAACCTGCTAAATTAGCAGGTATCAACTTCCAGCCCTGTAAATCCCTCGGATCTCCAGTCATCCCTGTCCAGACCTCAGCTCTTACTCTGTTCCCCTCTCTGCCTCTCTTGCAAGAAGCCCTGGAGGCTTTTTCACTGTGTTGTTCAAGCAAGCAAAGGCTCACTCTGCACACACACCCATGGCATCCTTCTCTAGCAAGGGGGATATATGGCACAGGGAACCTGGAATCACAGAAATACCTGTCAAACAATCCAAGCATTTGGGGTGATGCACTGCTAGAAAGGCAGTGCTGTGCATGCTGAGGTTCACTGCTCAAGCTTAGCAGACAAACATCACTTCAGAGGCAGCACTAATGCCCCTTGGGAAAATGGGGCAGAGCATGAAAGGGGACACACATT
The DNA here is from genome assembly GCA_013397375.1 of Toxostoma redivivum. Classification (NCBI taxonomy): domain Eukaryota; kingdom Metazoa; phylum Chordata; class Aves; order Passeriformes; family Mimidae; genus Toxostoma; species Toxostoma redivivum. The sequence continues at coordinate 1,340,569 of VXBI01013279.1, read as the reverse complement.
GTCCTATTTCTTGGCAATTCTTCTTTAGAAGCCAAATCCTCACCTGTTCCTACATAGAAACAGGGCAGAGAGTGCAGTGACAAATGCTCCTCAGATAGTTGGAAAAAAATAACTCATAACTAGTGCAAATTATCACAAGGGCACACAAAATGAATTTTAGTAGTAGTTTAAATATGAACTGACATATTTGCATGGTATTTCAGACACTCTCACAGAAGTGACTCTGACAATTATAACACTAAGAAAATATCCATGATAGAGTGAAAACAAGGATATCCAAATATAAGGCCAAAACAGTGGGGTCTGAGTGACCCAAATTCAATTTGCTCTAAAGGGGATTCCATGAACACAGTATCTCCTACTGTTCAGAGATATCAGCAACATCTGAGAAGCATAATGCAGTGAGTTAGGCCAAAGTAATTTTTTTCCTTTAATTTCCTTTTTTTCTTAATATCCTAAATTCTTCACTTATTCTGCCAGCCGACTTTACTGAAATTTTGGTTAAATTCCAGTTGAGAAATTCTCTTTTGTGTTTCTGGTTTCTTCTTCTAGAAACTGAAAAAGCTGCAGATTTCTACTAGGTAGAAATCTAGAGTAGTGAGAATGTATCTCCAAGGTGTTGTAAGAAAATTACATTTGTAAAGACCACAAACATCAGGGGAAAAAATTTACAATGTTTACAGTTTCTTTTTTATTAAGCTTAAATGTATCTCGCTTTTGTGGTCTTGATTACTGTTGTCATAACACCAACTACTTTATTTCCTACATTAGGGTGGGATTTTAGTGGCTTTTAAACCTACAAGTAGTCCATAATCCTATGTTAGTTTACTCGGAACTGGTCTACTGAGACATCTTAAATGACAAAAAATTATGACCTACATCAAAGGTGAATGTTATCAAATAGAAATTGCAAGGATTGGTATTGATTTTGGGACCAGAAAGTCTGGAGAGCTTTATATCAGTAAAACTCTGGCAGGTTCAACAGGATGCTCTTGATTTATGCTGGAATAAATGGAAAATTATTCACATCTCCAATTTATCACCTGAACAAAGGCAAAATAAACCATCTTAGAAATCACAATTCATTGTATTCTGGATCAGAGAAATCCTTGGAGCAATCCAGTCTGTAGAAAAAGCTGCAAAGCTGAACAGCGCAGCATTACAAAAGGGAAAATATCCCTACACTGCAGACTAGCTGTTACTCCAGGGTCTCCTTCCTGCTGAAGCACAACTCACTTTGCTATTGCAGGGTCACTTGTATATGTGACTGCTATATATATATATATATATAGTTAGATATATATATAGAGAGAGACATATAGAGATCTTTCAGGAAAAGAATTAACAAGAAAAACTATAAGATCTCACTATATGAATTTTTCAAAAGCAAGTTAAATGGATGCATGGGTCACAAACATGAATAGTTTATATGCAGCTGCCCGTAGCCAATGTGTTAGAGAAAGTCACTGCTACTACTTTGACTTCACTGTGGTGAGATGTGTCTCCTTTTGACAGCTGGAAGCTCCCTGGTCCTGTGAGCATTGCAAGGCAAAGCACAAGGGCTGTGGGATCACTGGCATGCCAAGGTGTCATGCACTTCACTGAAAGGTCTCCTCTTGTTTGCAGAGGGTCTTCCTGCACATGGCTGAGTTGCTGCTGGGAGCTCCATGGGGACCCTTTCAGCCTGGGGCTGCCTTCCCATTGCCACTGCCACTGTGGTGCTGGGCATCAGGATCCTTCCATGCTTGTTGCACAGCTGGCAGCAGTGGAAAGAACTAAATGTTGCCTTGTATTGAATGGTGAATGTTGGAGTGGGTGTTTTTTTCCAAAATTAGGATTTCCCCGACATCAGCTGCCTTCTTGATTTTCTGGTTCATATCAATCGTTAACTTACTTCCTCAAGCAGGCTCTGTAAGGGCTTTCTAGCAAAAAATAGAGTGTATATATGTATTTATACACACATACACACACACACACACACACACACATATATATATATATACAGATACACGATTATAGTGAGAGTGTGTGGAGCAGGGCTGACATTCACCCACGCATTGGCCGCTCCCTTCAGACACTGCTGCCAAGAGCCTGAAACGAAGCCTGTTTCCCCATCACCATGGCAACCTTGAGTGGGAAGCAGCATTTCCTACAAGGCATTGCATTGAACCTCTGTGAGATGCTGCCAGGCTGTGGGTGACCCGGGACCAGGAGCAGCGTGCACCCTGTGCTAGCAGCACCGCTCAGCCTCCCACAGCTGTCCTGCTTCCAGCCACTGCCACGACCTCTCTCGTGGGCTCCAGCACTTGCAGATGCTCCAGGCACAGATGCCCCAGGCCTGTCCCAGGGTGGAGCTGGTGGAAAGTGTGGCAGCTGCCTCTGGAGGATGCTGGGGATGGAGGGGCTGGAGGGAGGGACCACAAGCAGCTGTCCTGCTGCCTCCTACCTTCACCCACCTCAAGAGGCTTTATGGTATGGGCTACAGTGCCTGAAAAACTCCAAGAGAATATAAAAACATGCCAGGCTTTTGACCCCACATTCCCAAGCTGATCAAGACCAGACTTTCTCTGAAAAAATTGTTTTCCTTCCTGCAACTCTGGCAGTTAAATTAAGGATAAGCCATACCTGATCAGTCTGGTGGCCTTTTATGGAGGGACTTCAATAGTCAACAAGGGAAGACTGACCCATGTCATCAGCCCCGACTTTGAAATGTTCCCACATGACATCCTTATCTCCCAATTGGAAAGATATGGATTTGATGGCTGGAGTATTCAGTGGATAAGGAATTGGTGGGATGAATGCAGATAGAGTTGTGGTCAATGGCTCTGTGTCCAAATGGAGGCTGATGATGATTGGTGTCTCCCTGGGCTTTGTCTTGAGACTGATGCTCTCATATCTTTATCATTATCATAGACAGTGAGATTGAGAACACCCTTAACAAATTTGCAGATGACATGAAGCTGAGCAGTGTGGATGACACAACAGGAGAATGTCATGCCATCCAGGAGGACCTGGGTAATTCTGGGATAATCCTGGGCCAACAAGAACCTCAGGATGTTCTAAGTGCAAGATGCACCTGGTCAGAGAAATCCCAGACATGAGCACAGACTGGGAGATGAACTCATTGAGAGCAGTCCTGCACAAAAGATTTTGGGGGTCCTGGGGGATGAGAAGCTGGACACAGCCCAGCAATGTGTATTTCCATTTGAGAAAGTCACTCATGTTCTGGACTGCATCTGAAGCAAACTGACCAGCCTCACCAAGGGAGGGGATTCTACTCCTCTACTCTGCTTTTGTGAGAGCCCACAGGAGTGCTGCGTCCAGCCCTGGGGTCCCCAAGATAAGAAGGGTGTGGACTTATTGAAGTGAGTCCAGGGGAAGGCCACAAAGATGATCAGAGGGCTTCCTCAGCCTGCAGAAGAGAAGGCTCCGTGGAGACCTTAGAGGACATTCCAATACCTAAAAAAGATCTATAAGAAAGCAGGAGAGGGACTCTTTACACAGGCAGATAGTGATAGGACAAGGGGGGATGGTTTTAAACTAAGGAGGGAGGATTTACATTAGATTTTAGGAGGAAATTCTTTACTCTGTAAGAATGGTGAGGCCCTGGAACAGGTTGCCCAGAGAAGTTGTGGATGCCCATCCTTGAAGTGTTCAAGGCCAGTTGGGATGGGGCCTTGGGCAGCCTGATCTAGTGGAAGGTATTCTTGCCCATGCCAGGGCAATTGGAACTAGATCTTTAAGGTCCTTTCCCAAATAATTCTATGATTGTGTTATGCTATGATAATGCATTTTAAACAGTATGTAGGTTTACTTGAAGTTATTTTTTACTTCCTCCTCTTACTTCTGAGTAACATCTAACAACAGTAATGGAAATTTAAAAGCTTATATATGCTATAAAGCACATGCACAGGTCTAAAATCTGGGTAAACAATTTATAAAAGCTCATCTACTCCCTATTATACCAACCCACATCTGTAGCCTTGAGAGTCCGATGCTTACTGCAGAAGTTTGAAACTCAGTGTGGCTAGGTATAAATAAATCTTTTAAAATGTAGATATTTCTGGTGTGATTACGCCTCTGTGTGTATGATCTGGTATTAGTGGGCAAAATGAGTGGTGAATTAAGAAAATGCATTCTCACAGCTACTTTAGGCACCATTGTAGAGAAAGCCTGCATAATGTAAATCATGGTCTGCAGTAAAATGTCCAAGCCATCCAGTGACTCAATATAAATTAACTGCTCAAAGGAAACCAATACCAGTGCACTACCTGTTCCTATCAATCCCCTTCTAAACCTTGTTATTTTTCCCACAAAGGAATGCTGAAACTGAAGCTCAGCCCTTACTCAAACACAGTGAATCCACCCAGGAAAGAGATGCTGTGAATTCCCAGCTGCTGGAAAAAATGTTAGTTGTTAGGTTGTACTGGAAAATTTGGTATGAGGGAATTCAGCTGCAGAACAGATTGAAAGGATTTCATTAACTCTGTCACTGGGCAGAATATTTTGTTTCTTTCCTGGGGCCTCTATATTTATTCCTTATTTCATTAAAGCGACTACCTCAATTTCTTGCCTCTCCTTCTCCATACTCTCCCATCACTTTTTGGCAAGGTCCTTCAGCATGGTCCTGACACCCCTGCAGACCAGGCTCTCATCTCCCCAGGGGTTCTTGCCAGTGGAACATCATGCTCTATTTACACCAGCAATTACTCTCTCCTTAAACACAGCTTTGCAAACATTATCTGGAACAACTCCTTAGTTAGAGGAGAACACTACTGTGATCTTTGCTTTACTGCTCAAAACTAGGAGGAATTCTAAAACACAAAAACTAAGCAAACAATTTCCTAGGAATTTGTGACTTATGGTTGATGTAAGTCCTGCCTAATAGGCATAAATTCTGAGAAAAGTGGCTCCAATTGCAGGAAATCCATGGTTGCTTTTTCCCGTGTGAATTCTCTGGTGTATAAAATTGGGGGTTTCACAATGCTTTCCTTCTTCTGAGTGGAGACATTACCAGTGTCTCTCCCCCCTACTTGTATGACAAATCACATAAAGAATTCATTATATTTAAATTCAGTGTCAGCCATGTCATACTGACTTCAGTTAGACGTGGATTTAAAAGCTAGACAACGTGAATAGAAGACAGACACCTACCTGTCTCAACCTTCTTTTAGGTAGTAAATCCAGCTGATACCTAAGTTTGTCAGCTTGCCTAATGCATCCTATAATAGCAAAATCAAAACTTACTGGTGGTTGATGAAGGGGTTGGAGTAATGGCACTCTTGTGCTATATTTCACTGATGCCAGAATTGTTAACTTCCCACCAAAACTTAAGGCATACTGTCCCCAGCTATTACCATATTCCTTAGAAAAAAGTACAAAAGTGTGGTTTACAATAGAGCAAAGAGCACCAAAATCATCACAATAATTTTCTCGTCAAAATGATCACCATTCCTCATGCTATAATTTTATGGGGTTTGCACGGCCAGGTTTGGGTAGCAGCCAGAGCTACGGGGGTGGCTTCTGTGAGAAGGTGCTGCAGCTTCCCCCACATCCAACAGAGGCAATGCCAGGTGACTCCAGGACAGACCCACCACCAGCCAAGGTTGGGCCAATCAGAATGGTGGAAACATTACTGTGATAACATATTTAAGATGGAAAAAAAAGTTAACTTAAAAGAGGGAGAGAGGAACTAACCATGAACTGGGCTCACAGTTCACCTCAAAATCATGACATTCAACAAATAATACCAGTATTTCTGTGTTACTTCCTGGGTTCTGAGACTTCAGCTTTTAGCCTTTTTTTTTTTACCCCATTTCCCCCCTCTATAATTACGAAAGCTAAATCTTTGTCTTAGAAAAATTCACCAATATTTAATTCCCAAGAACTTCATGGATGGTTTTGCCATTATATATGAAAAGGTCATCCTCTCACAAGTCTGGATACAGCAGAAGGCTCAAGAATCAGAAACTGATTTGCTGATCAAAGATACTTCAGCCATTTCTGAAAACAGATGTCTTATAAACTACCCTTTGGCAACCAAATTAGCTCTCATCTTCTTTGTCAAGCTGGGCAGAAAGCTAAGAACGGACTTTTAGTAATTTTAAGAAACCCAAGTTTTAAATGTTTTCTCTTTGTCTTGCTGTCAGTGAAGATTTGGTCTCACAAATCAGATTTTGGCTTCAGTGAGTCCTAATCATACCCTACCATTGCCACTTTACAGCTATATTTCCAGTTTTTTGGAAATGGAAAATAGAGTGCTCTTGGGTGGACTTTTTTTCATTGTATATATAAGTCCATTTCATGTCTTTCCTAAATAGAGAAGTTCAGGATACATAGAGTCTGAGTAACTCTTTCATTGAGGTTTTTGTTTGCACCTTTTGTTTAGATGTAAAATACAATGAAAGCTAAACAAGAACCACTAAAAACATATTTCACCAAGTATCTGTGATGTAAATACCAAACCTATACTGATCTATAGAGATTTTTTTCCTTAACCTGAGGATTGCTTCCATCTTTTTTAAAAAACCCCTGAAACTTCAAAATTATAGATCCCAATTCTCGGCACTAGAAAAAAGTTTAATACAGTTAACTGTTTATCACATCTTAACAACAGCTAAACCATAACTACTTCAGTGAATAGTGCCTATTTCCTGTTTCTACCCCAGTACATCATATTTCAATTATTTTCATGAGAGAACAAAAAAGCCAATAGAATAGTTAAAGGCAGGGTATTGTCTGGTAGTAGCTGCTGGCTGCTTTTCAGGCAGAAAAATCCTGGCATGCAATTAGGCACTCATTTGCCTGTCATGACTTACACAAGGCTCATCACAGAAATCACACTTAGAAGGAATCCCAACATTCCTAAAGGCCAATGAGATTATTAGAGCTATTTAAACTTGTTTCCTGACCAGCACAGATGATGAAATTCCATCCAGGTTGCAGTCAGATTAGTACTGATGTTGGCTACATGATGTTAAAAACATATCAGGTAACCACTGGGAATCTCTTATTCAAACACACTTACCATCTCTAATTATTTCCAGATTCTTCTCAAAAATCACAGATTCAAACCTGGGTTCTTTTTTGATGCCACAGTCAGAACAAATTGCCCTGCTGTTCAGATCTCTCTCTTTGTGTACTGTGGTTAGGCTTTTTGCCTTATGCTCTTTGTAGGAAACCACATTTATCTGGCTATCAGTGATGACTCCCAAGGGCCATTTAATAACCAGAGGTCAGGTGCCAATCCTTCTTTTTCTAGTCAAGGCAAAAGACACTAGAGCAGTTGCAGATTATACTTGCCTGCTCACACTTTTGTGTGTTGAGGGATTAAGGGTAATCCTTCGCATCACAATAAAAGTCCACATTTGTCTAAGATACAGAAAGAATCAGTTATATCTGTTAGAAGTCTTTGCTTGTACAAACAGGCCTTCTATCTTCCTCTGTGCAATATTGAGGAGTATTGATAACATATAATAGTAGTTAGAATAATACAGACCAATGAAAAAAGTATCAGAAATCTACTTGATTTTGTTGGTTTAGTGCAAGAGCACAGACTCCTAAACAGGTTTCACTGTAGGGCATCAAGTTGCCACCCCACTTTCAAGTAACCGTATCCTTTCAGGTGTCACAGTGAAAAGAATCCATATTTAAAGGGGGAACTGCTGTAAAAGGGATTTTCTGTAAAGGGGATTGTGCAAGCAGGCCAGTCCAGCAGTCCAACAGGGGAAACAATACACTATCAAATAAGGCCCCACTTATAGAATTGACTAAAGATGACTTAAAGCGACCACTGGTTGCTTTAAGAAGAGCCATCACTGTGATATTACAGTGTTCCAACATCCACAGCTGGTGTGGCAACCCCTAGTGACAGCTGGACTGGCACGGTGACCTGCTGCAATGGCTTCAGTCTGTGCTGTGTTCTGGGCACAAACAAGCAAAGCTGGTACCACTGAAGTTTCACTCCCTTTCTCCTTCCTCTCCTCTGCTGCAGAGCCCTGATAACCAGGACCCAGGCCAAAGGAAAGTCATCTGTATTCAGCAGTAACAAGGACAAACCTTGTCTCTTTTTGCTGACACAGAGTGTCACTGAGAACATCAGTGAGCTAAAGAAAAATCCCCATGAAAGCTGCATAGATTCAAGCAGAAAAATGAAGAGCATTTTTCATCTAGCATGCATTCAGCTCCTTCAAGAGCATAACACCACACTGATGTGCTGTCAAAAGCATGGCAGCTTCTCTGTAGAGATACTTGAGTAAGCTGAATCATTAAATTTTATTTAACTGTCAATCCTTCCTTACAGCACTGTATCAAAGTCAAGAAACAAGGCTTCATCCTCATTTGACTCTCAAGAAATACTGGCTGCTGGGGTACTTCGGGCAGGCGGAACCCGAGCCAGAGTTTGGAGGAGCATAAACAAAATTAATAGCAGATCAACGATATCTGATTTTCAGAAAGAGCTGAGAACATCCTTAGAAAGTAAAGCCCTGTAATGGAGCTGGGAAGGAACAATTGATGGCAGCAACTTTTGGAGTTTTTCAGTGTGGAAGTTTGCATACTGTCAAGTGAATTCTTAATATTTGAATTTGATCTTTGAGACCAAAATATGAACGCATGTCAGTTTATTCAGTCTAAATTTGCTTTCTGAGCAACCCGTTGAGACTCTCTGCTTCAAAACAAAACACAGGATGGTGATAGCCCTCCCTATCCTCAGCAGGTTATCCTGCTGAGAGGTAGAACAGACTGCACAGTTGCACCAGCACTTGAATCTATTTCTGGTGATTTATTTATAGGCAAAAAAGCAGGAAAACTGTACTCTTAGCTCCATTTTAGCCTACCAATTGGCTATAAATGTTCCCAGTTTTCCATGGAGGGATATTTTCCCCCCCTCCTCCCAACTGCTTGCAGTTAGTGCTATCTTGTATTGTCTCTCTAGATGTACCCATTGGAGGTATATGTTGTCAACAATGAAGAACAACAATGTTGTCAACAATGACAAACTGTTCTTTACCCTTTTCATCAATTAGGAGAGAAATACTGGTTATAGTTGGGTTAATTATTACATTCAGTGTTATCCTTTGGGGAAGCAATGATGGGTTACTACCAAGATTGGTAGTATCTTGGTGCTACAATACCAAGTATTTAATAGTACCAAGATGCTACCAGTATCAGATACACCTGATATTGGTAGTATCTTGCAGGTAAGCCTTTAGGGCTCCTCCACTTACCCTCCAGACAGAAGTCCCAGAGTGGCTTTCCCCTGAGAAGGCTTTCTGAAGAATTTTTCAGACTTAAATTCCTTCATTTTGGTAAAATCCTTTTCTTGTTGGACAGGAAAGTTTTGAATTTGCCTCCGTTTGTTTTCTGTGCTTAGTTGTTTTATGCCTCTGAACTGATAGCTTGCAACACCCAGCGTCATTTTTGAGATGAGACTTGCATGACACCTTGCAAAATCCAAACTGTTTTCTTCTGAAAATTGTTCCTGCTCACATATTATTTCTCTTCAGCCAAAAAATAAAGTAATTCACACCACAAATCTGCATTTTTTAATATACTTGAGACAGAGTTAATCTTGGTGTGTTTCAGCATCTGGGTATGAATAACTTGCCTACCTCAGAGGTTTCTTGAGGTAGAGCAAATCATACATATTACAAACATTAAAATCCATTTTAACTTGTATTATCTCCAGCCCATTCAAGCAGCCTGTTATCATAACTAAACCATTCATAGGGAGTAATTTCTTGCCCTCTGTTCCAGCTTTGTAAGTGATCTATGGGAGATGGTTTTGGAGAAGAAGAAAAGCTAAGAATTTAAATCCATTTTAAGTGTCTATACATTGATCTGTCACAGGTTCAGTAGCATTTTCCTTACAATTGACCCAGAAATATATGATTATATAGAGAATAATTTATTACTCATAATCAAATGTTTTTATTAGGCTTACCTCAAGCAGGTATTGGGCATATATGTAGCAGCTGTTGTGGCTCCCAGTGCCCTGCACCATGCCAGGGTGCCACACCATTCTGCAGGCAGGTCCAGACTCAGCAAGCTTTTTTTAGCTAGACTAGAAAAGGCTTTTTCACCTTCCTCCATTTGCAGTTTCAGCCCAGGCAGTAACTCAGCCCATAGGGCCCCTCCAGACAAACTCCACAGCCATGGCTACTGACCTCCCACTTCAGCCTCTCATGTCTTGACATAACTCCCATCATCTTTTTTAATATTTTCTTTTTTTTTTTTAGATGTATCAGCTAAATATCAGCTTTTTAACACCTACCTGTGTTTTTTGACAAGAGCTATCATGCTTTTTTGTTCTGTGTTGTCCATGGAAACTGAGTTTTATAGATCCCTGTTTGGTTACAAGAGATTTCCACAAAATCCACCATCACAGTATATTTTAATAAAGAATCCGTTTTCTCAGTTTTCTTGCACAAACAAGAATGCACAAACAAGAATGCACAAACAAGAATGCACAAACCTGCATGGTCCTGGCTTTCTGCCATAGGTAACCATTAATTTGAGATTTTGTGCCTACAGTGGATACACTGGCTCACAGAAATCAGCTCAGTCATGTTTTCCCCTTAGCCACTGCTTTGGGCAATGGCTTCAGTTACTAAAATAATTTTGCTCAACAAGGGGGTTTTGATGACAAACATTTGGCAAGAACACAGAGGATGATATTATAAAAACACCTTAGGTTCTTGTGGATATGCAAAAAGCAGAATTTCAAAGAGAAAATGGTTAGGTGGGAACCTTGCTTCTCTTTGTAGAAAGCTCAAGCACTTTAGTGGGACACAGAGGTCCTGTAGAAGGTCCTTCTATCCTGTTAGACTAGGAAAAATTATGAAAGAAAGGTTTCTGATGTGAATTTGACAGTTATGAATAGGAAATTCACTTCTATTAATATGCTGCATCACTTAATTAAAGCAAGTTATTTTTGTGAACATTTTTATCCATGAACCCTTTTCTTGAATATTCATTGATGATGGGAATGAACAGAATTTATGGGAATTAATTTAAAATAGGAATGACAATGCTTGAGAATTTTTTATTATATTCATTACCTATTTATTATATGTTTTTATTTCTAATGTTGGTTTGAATACCTAAAGATAGAAACAGACGTGCAGCCACTTGCACAGCGTAACAATTGTTCAGTTGTTGCTGTACATAATTATTCATGTTGAAGTATGAAATCTCTCTAGTTTTTTTTCTATAGTGAGTTTGTATCATTGATTTGAAAATAATTGGAAATCCAGCTGAACAGGGGCAGATTCTGCTCTAGGTGTGGTTCTGGTGTACATTTCTAAAGGCACATGTGGACCAGAGCTGAGTAAGTAAGAGACAAGAACAATCCCTGCTGTGCCTCCAATACTGACGCCTTATGAGGTCTAGAAAAGATGGCAGTGATGCAAGGACAAGCACTAAGAGCAGAAAATATTATGTAGCATATGCTGCTCTGGAGGCTGTGGGCAGATTCAGGCTGTGGAAGCTACTCTGATGTATGCCAGCAGCTTTTCTGGTCCCTGATATAGCTTGAAATCCTAAGGCACAATGATGCCTTAAGCTTCCCCCAAATCCCTAGGCAATGAAATGATTACCCTAAAGTTTTTTGCCTCTGGATATGAAGCATGGTCCCAGCTCATGGTCTCTGCTTCTCTTACAGCACTGGAATAATGCTCAAAAGAACTAAGCAAAAGTCCCAGGGCATTTGAGCAGATCCTAGAGGACTCAGACATCAAGTTAGGACAAAGACAAAGCTTTGTGATCTTCTCACTCTATCAAACTGCACCGCTTCAGAGCCTGAAATAGCAGAGCAATGCCTAAGGGTATCATGGTGAGGCCTCTGCTGGTATTACAATGCATCAGTTATTTCAATATTTCTAAAAATATTTTAAAGAAGACCAATCTCAACACAACTTGGTATAAAAGGAGGAGGGATAAAAAGAGGAAACATTTATATTTGTGCTTTTATCCTATATTTCTATCTTGAATTTATCATTATACATATTGTCTGTTTTTCACTTGTTTCATTATCAGGATACAAGATATTTAGGCTTGATTACATGAGCCTTAAATCTGGATTTGTATGAAACATAGTCCAAGGGTACTGCTGTGAGGACGTGAGAGTGCTGTGAGACTTCTCACATTGCATTAGCAATAGCAGTAGCCAAAGGGAGGTCTTTGTCCATTTACTTAATTTCCAGAAATGAGTCTTCCTACAGAACAAGAATTCAATACAAAACCAATCAACCACAGTAAAATACAGGACTAGATGAGGGCTTCATCTGAGAATATCTGTCTCGTTGGACTTCTGTCTGTTGGTTTTTTTAGCTTGTAAGGTGCAGTAGCATCAGCTGTCCCAGTGCTGGGGAGGTGGCCAAAGCCATTAGAGAATGACATGTATCTGAGAGAGAGGCCCTGGCAGGACAAGGCATGCTGCAGACTGCTCCTGCCCTGGTAGCTCAGTGCCAGGGTGTACACATGGGATGGGAAAGGACCCGGAGCCTGAGCCTGTGTGTTTATCACTGCTTCAATTCCCTTCTAGATTTTGCCACTCCTAGTCCCATTCCCATGCCATGAGTAGTTGTCCTTCCCTGCAGCAAGCAGTTATGCAGTTATGCCTTGTGCTTTAGCCTCTCAGGGTGGAAAGAACAGCAAGAATGAGCAGTTGAACACAGGACAATGCCCCACATTTTCTGAAGGACAGGCAGTGGCATTAACTGTAATGCCAGAAGTAGAATTTCATCCTGAAAGGACAGAGAAGATGAATTACATTCTGATATGAATGACAAAAATATCTGTGATTCTACTAGACAAGATTAAAAGCATTTTAAAAAGCAATTTCTTCCCAGGTTTTTAGTCTAGGCTTAATGTTAAGCATAGAAGAAACCTCCACTAGTAGCAGATTTTTCCATAGCCTTTCAACACATATTGCTATGGCTTGCCCTGAGGGAACTGAGCTTTGAATGGGCCAAATCCCAGAAGCAGGGTACTGGCTAGCACCAGCTCTGTTGGAGAGAGAGAATCTTTATTCCCAAAATCAAGGGGGATCTCATTACTTATCTACCAGTCCTGTCTGTATTGTTCTATTCATAAGTCAAACCACCCAGTTCATCAGGCTGGTGGCCACGTGGTCACATGGGCATATTGGTCTCTGGTTTAAGACCTCCAGTACCCAGGGATTAACTGAACATGTTTACTAAGATTAATTGTTCTGACTGTTGTCAGTCTAACATGTTACAAGATTGCAAAAAATGTAGAATACATATTTTTTTGTATTCTAGCATGCTATATATATATATATATATACATACTCCTAGGCTCACAAGAGCTTCTCCCAGATGGAAGCATACAAGGAGCAACACACAGAAATGGGGAACAGCCTTGCACAGTGCCTGCCTTGCACATCTGCAGCTCTAGGGACAAAAGAGACTGAACTATGAGCCTGTTTCTAGGTCTGCACCTCCTGCTCTCCTGTACCTGCAGCCTGAGACAGGAATGCCTGAGCACTGAGGGGGCACCTCAGAGCTCTCTAGAAATTGAAGTTTCCAAGCTGCATAGTCACTTTTAAAAATCCTAGCAGGGAAGGAACCAGAAATGCAGAAACACATAAAAGCAGAAAAGGAATAGACACTATGAGATCTGGCTGCCATACAGAAAGTGTCTGGTTCTGAACTGCAAGGTCCTTTTCTGTCAAGATCCTCTCCAAAACAACTATAGTTAGGACAACTTTCTGTATTCTCAACAAAGTTATGCAGACCACTTTAAATCAGCTCCCTAATTCCTTCAGTGTTCATATGAATAAGCAAACAAAATTCAACCAAGACCCATGTTCTATCAATACAAAAATATTTGTCTTAAATGTATATTGCCCACTGTACCACACTGAGTAGTTTGCAATCTTTCATATTCTTATTCAAACAAAATCTTATAATAAAAATAATAAAAATACAAAATCTTATATGTCTTTTAGTAATATATAGTGGTTAAGTAACATATCCAAGGTCACCCAGCTTCATAGCTGGCCAGGAGCATTTTGAGCATCCAAGTCAGTGTTTTAATCAATGAGTAGTCTGTGCAAAAAAGCATATAGACTCCTAAGCTGTGCAGAACCAGGTTTTCAAGATGTAATAATCTGCAAATGCCTCCAGTTGCTGTTCTCTGTCACCAGTAGGTAAAGCAGATGTAGATTCCCCACAACTAACTTTCCACAAAATCTGTTTCAGGATAAAGAAGAGCTGTCCAAAGGAAAATGAGACCTATGCAGCTTCTAGGAGCTTCTGGAAACTTACATTATGTGTTGCTGTAGTAATGCTCCTTTCCTATTCAAATTCACCCCTCTGCTGAGATCAACATCACAATAATGGTCTTTTTGAATGCTAACCCTTTATCTTTCCATTTTAGAAATAACCAGGTAGTCCTATGCCAGATGTACTGCACTTGTCATTGTACTATGGACATACTGAAGGAAATGGTAATCTACTTTCCTCACAAACATGGTATCTAGAAACTAGGAAATTTTAACAAGAGGAGGCAACACCCAATGATCACCAGCCACTCACTGGCTCATTCTATCCAACCAGTCCTTTGGGGTGGTTTCCATCTCCAGGCAACACAAACCTGTATCCTGCTACAGACGAGCAATCATGGACACTCCAAATCTCTATAGCTGCCTGGCACAGCCAGCATTCTTGCTCATCCTGCTTGCATAATGCATTTCTGTAGTGTTGTCATTGAGCACTGTAATAAATGGCAGAAACAGCCTTTGCTTTGCTGAGCTGCTCTGAGGGAGAAAGTTGTCTCCCCAGGCCAGCATGGAGCCATGTGTAGCCAGATCTTCTGACTGCAGGATTTCCACTATGACTTTGATCCTGTTGCAGGCAGTTCTATAATATCTTTTTCTTCTAATTAGGTCCTGCCTGAGGTCTGTATTTGGCTCTAAGGCCTTTTGACTGATGGCTATCCCTGCTAAGGGGTATTATGCAGAGCACAGTGCTCTTCTCCCTTCATGGTGTGCACTGCTCAGTGTGGTGGGATGTGATGCTGGGCTCAGTGCTAATGTGTGTACTGTCCTTGTGTAGTGGAGGTGGGAATATGGCACAAAAGGATCCTACAAAGTTTTGCATAATTCTGGTGAGGATAAACCTCATCATTCCCAAAGTAAGTTTGGATTGAAAAAAAGTAAATTAACTTACAAATTTCCCCGGTGGGTAAATGTGCAAGTTAAAATACAGAGATTGGCTCAGAAAAGAAAATGGTACCTTCAAGAAGTATGGGCTAATTAGTAACTGGGAGCTTAGAGAGCTCGTATACCTTCTATCTAAAACATCCTAACCTTTTGTGTTCCTTCTGTCTGTGGATAGGTTTAGCCTGGATCTCTCATGAACAGCTTGTATCAACAGGGAGCCTAGCATGGAGTGCTAGGAGAAGTATTTCTATCACTTAGTGGCACTGTGTGTACGCTGCCAGGCACTTTGAAGTTGCTGTGTTAGCTGCAGGATGTATCATGTCCTTTCCACTGCTTCTGAAAGACTGGCGGGCACTGGGACTTTTAAGGATTACATTATTAATGTTATTCTTGGATTTTTCTCTGTAGGATACCCAGTGTTCCCATGATCCTGTCCCAAGCAGAAAGCTGCAAATATAGGGCTTGTTTTCCCATGGAGACACCAGGAAGAAATGGCTGCTGCCAACACAGGCCATCAACAAACTTGTCAGTACTTGGTGTTGCTTGATCTCAGAACTTCCAGCCCTTGGGGGCCCATGGTTAGGGTCAAGCCCCGGAAGACCACACCTTCTTCAAAGAAAAGGTTGTATTTACATGTTTCTGTTCACCACAAATATTTCCTTGTCATGTTGTCTGCAGGACATTGGTATATCTGCCCACTGTGAGAGACTGTAACTTCTATGCTGAGGAGCAGGAGCTTTTTTGTCAGTGATGAGCATGTCATGATGTGGGTTGGGACAGAATACAGCAGTGGAGGTGGATTATTAGGTAAGTAGATTATTACCGCTTTGAAATGTGACCTGTATACCAAACCAAATTTCTAGACTGATAAAACTGCATTGGATATTTAATATTCTTGGGTGGTCATGACCTCTATTGTGCATTTCATAGCTTATAAGGCTTTACTGCTGCCCAAATGTTCCTTACAGCTTTGGGTATTTGATGCAAGTTCAGACTCCACCTAGAACTCAGTCCTTCAAGCCATGGTTGACTGTGAATGCCATACAGCAAAGCACATCTTCAGCTTCAAGAAGATGAGTAAGAATTAAAGGATCTAGTATTACAGTGTTTTACTTAAGTCAATGGAATTGCTTATGTATGGTAGGCAAGAACAAGTCTCCTGGGTTTCCACTCCATCATTGATTTCTTATTAGTTTTAGAGGCTATTTAGAAACTTATTTAGAGCCTCATTAGCATCTTTTTTGGAGCATCTTCCTACAAGCCATTTGCCTTGTGATCCTGCCTGTTGTTGAGAATGAAGTCCAGACAGCACAATCTAATATTTCAGAATATTTTATGTTTAAAAATCCAAGTTTGTTGTAAGGACATTTTTCTAAATTAAAATAAAAGAATAAAATACTGTCAGTCCCCCTTAATAACTGGGTATGTCCCTCTCAACATATTTCTTTCTACTTGTCAGCTAGAAAGTATAAAATATAGCAGGTTTTTCCATTTGACACAATAGGCTCTGAGTGACTTGTTATGGAAATTACATTCCGTTTAAGTTCAACTTTGGAGTAAAGAAAGACTAAGTAACTATCTAAAATGAATAAGGAAATTTGCAGGTTTATAGGAAATACCTTTCAATGAATAAGACCCTACTAGCAGAGACACTACAGTATGGTGCAGGGCCTGATTCAGAAATCTGACCAGAAAGTCAATCTGTGTCATGTATTTTTAATTGAAAAGCACTGAACTTGAAATACAGCAGGGAAAAAAGTCTTCTTTCACAAAATAAAGTTTCAGATCCCACGGTCCAACCACAATAAATTAAGCTGCCCTCTTTAGAAATGTATCTGAGTCTTTCATAAGGCTGTGTTACTCATAGGTTGTTGAGACAGGCTTTTTCTGAAAAATCTTTCATGAACCTGCTGCACAAACCCTTTTCAAATAAGAAAGTCTACTTCCCTGAGGACACAGGCATTAGACAGCACTGCAAAACTGCACATTTTGCTCAGCATTATCCGCAGCTCACCAACACATTCCTTCCTCCTTCATATTAGCCTGTTTAACACCCTTCCCAGGATGTCCATGCTGACAGTGGGGGATAAGGGGAGACAGGCACAGGCAGGGTGCAGTGCATGCTCTATATTTGCTTTTGTTCCCACCAAAAGTTCACTCAATGTTTACTGTCAGGTAGTGCTATGTGTGTGAGGCTTTACCGTGTAGAGTGAAAAGCTACCAGTCAGAGCAACTGGCAGAGATTTAGTACCATTTATCATAACTCATTGATGTCAATGGTGAGACTATTTCTGACCTCAGTGGAGCCAAGATTTCAGTCCAGACAGTCTAAGTCTAACCAAAGCTATTTTACATGAGACAATGCCTGAATTATCATCAGAAAGTCGCTATGATTACTTCTTGAACCGATGAAAGAAATAATGAAAATATTTGGATCAATGCCTACAAAGGCAAGGGTTTGGCCTTACACCTGCAGACTGGGAATTAATGAGTTTCCACTCAATCCTGCTAAAATAATCACTGAATGGCATTCGGTAGATTATTTAACCTCCATCTAATACAACTTTTCCACCAATAAAGTGGGAATTTTAGATCTGAGCACATAATTTACAGCTCTGAGAACAAGCAACAGGACTTGAAAAAGGCCTGGTGTAGGGGAAGGGCTACAAGGGATTTCTTCAAGCCATGTCTTTAGTCAGTACCATGCTGTCGAGATGCAAGTTTTGCAGAAGATATATAAATACCTGTACATTTCAATTTGTAGAGAAGGCAGCTCTGCGTATACCCAATAATGGAACAGAATTCAGACATCATTATGTTAGCATCACTCCCTAATCTGGTTTTCATTTAGCAGTTAATAGCAGTTAATAAAAATTCATGTTGGAAAGCTCCATTTTGCTACCATTTCCTTTCAGACTCTTTTTGGTTCATTTTGCCAGCATAGTGTAAATGTTTGAGATTGTGTATGCAGAAAGGAATTGCAGCGGAGAAAAATATTAAAAACACCTTGACAAGCCCTGATTTTTTTTTTTTGGCCACAGAACTGTAAAAAAAAAAAAAAAAGACTAGAAGCTAAAGTTATGGCTTTAAACCTCAATTTCACTCTTATTAACACACCAGGTATAGATTTTGGTCCACTGAAATGAAAGCTTTAATGGAGTTTAGCTGAATCCCTAAACTATGTATTTTCCATGCTTTGCAATGGATACTTAGAGCTCAACACCAGACAGCACTCTTGTCTTCCCAACTGGTTTTGTTTATCAAAAATGCCTTCCCCTTGATAGTTTAGGAATGACCGTGAATCCCACAGTCGTTTTCCTTGTCATTTGTTTTTTGGTCTGAAATAGGTATTTAATCTGGTATAAAATAGACAGGCTCTGTTGCTCCTTACTTCTAGTATAAATTCTCCATATCTCATTGAAGTCCAGGGCCTGTTTTTTCCTGCAATTACAACAGTGTGGTTCTACTGATGTAAGTGGAGAGCTGCATCAGGATCACCAGTAGCCCTGCAACTGTGGAAAAGGGTTTCACACTGATCTAAATCAAATGCAGAGCCAGATTAACACCACTGACAACAACTAGGTTATACATGCATAATGACACCCCTGTCAGTCACTCTGATCTACACCCTATACATAACAATACATCTCAGTCAATTATATTTGTTATGCATTATTAAAATACTTTCTGTAGTGTATAAAGCAGGAATTAAAACAGTATGTTGTGCAAGGGAATAAAACTTAGAAATTTTAATTAGCTGAATATTATCATGAATAGTCTTGATCCTAGAAAATTATGGAAAGATCTTTTTTTTTTTTCCCTCAAAGCTTTAAGCCCTCCATCTTACTCCTCTTTTGTCAAAAGCAGTGAGTGAATACCCAGAAGTAGGTCAGGATTGCTAATATCCAAGGATACCATGTTTCTGTGGTTACCTTAGCACTCCCTCCCTCCCTCTCTGGAACTAAAGCACAGCCCCCATCCCATTACTCCACACCAGTGCTGCATCACCCACCTCAGAACTGCTGCTCCTGAATTACACCCACGCTACCACACAGAGTGTGCACCACAGCTCCAGGCTAGGATCCAAACCTGTGATGCCTGTGGACAGATCTGTGAGCTGCAGGGTGCCGGGGCCAGGTGCCACTCTGTGTCTGTCAGGCTGTCTGTCCTCTGCCATGCTGCATCAGCACCTTCCCTGGATGATGGACAGGAGGCAGCGCAAGAGCTGCCAGAGACTGGTACCCTGGGATCCACGGCCCAGCTGCACCTGACGGGGTGCTGGATGGGAATAGCCAGACTGGCAAGCACGAGGACACCCCATCACCCCAAAACACCACCCAGAGCCAGACAGAGAAATGTAGTGTGACTCTTCTGTGTCCCCGCAGCCCTGGTGCCCTCACGCGTGACTGAAGGGGATGTTTATCTTCCAGGCATCCCAGATAGGATGACATAAAATAGACTGGGGCTGTGGACATGGAAACAGAGCAGCAAAGCTTAAGGCATAAACACAAAGCAAATCAAACTGTGGCAGCTGTGTACAAAATGGGCCAGCTCTGCAGTTGAAGGCGTGAGAAAGGAGCAAGCAGGCTGTGCTCAGAGAGACGGGCTTGTGAGATGTGACAACTTTAGTCCTGATTCATCATGGGGTAAATTTGCCAAAAGTGGGACTAGGCTATGAGAACTTGAGGGCTCTGCATTGATTCACGTTTGGGCAGGCTTTGTATCAGGCTTTTGTTTGACTGGGATGTTCTTTCCCATTTTTTTGACAGGGCTCATGGAGTGGTTAGAAGTAAGACAAGCAGCCTGGCAACTGTGGCTCATTTTCAGCAGTCTTATGATGTACTGTGTCTATTAAACTTGCTGGCTCTAAATCTGGGACATATTTGCCCTTATTTGTTGTTGACATCAAGGTTCATGACAACCAGCTCTCTTATCAGACTATTCAGGGAGCACCCTAAGCAGTGGGAGACATGCTGGGCCAAACAAACACATTTGCAGGGTTTGGATTAGAGCTCCTGCTGGAGCTTGCCTGCACTGCCCAGCAGCAGATGTTTTGGGACCATATGACTTGAAGCAACTGAATTACTGAATCCAGTCCTGATTGTAGACTTCATATAATACTTGTTTAATCCAGAAGGGTCCAGACAGCATCTACTCTACACCAAGTAGTTCCCAGCACTACAGCAGCCACCCTCTGACAGTACTTGGCAAGAACCATCTGTCAATTTTAACCGTTTTAGGTACCTCTTGAGTGCCAGATTTAAAGAACATTCCACTTCAACAAATTAACACTTCTCTTCTGTCTACTTTTCCCTCTACTCAAATAACCTTTGTATCTGTCTTCCTGATGTTGTCAGCTCAAGAGAATATTCTTGGAGGATAGTCTTGATTGAAACTGAGGCTGTAAGCACTTTAAATTTTAATTATAGTTCTTCACCATGTGAAAGGGACGATCTCCAGGATTTGGGCTAACTGCTCTGCAAATGTATAGAGATCCATCAGCTTTCTCTGAACTGATAACAAAGCATGTAATCAGATAAAATGGGTGGAATACAAAGCTTTTAGCTCTGGTGGATACATAAGTTGTTCATGGAATTCCAGGCAACAGAACACCACCAAATTATAACCCAAACCAACAACTCTCACCCAATACTATCTGCAGCGAATCAGAAATATTGTGTTTGACTGAACCTTTATGAAAGGAGTTTAATCATCTGACAAACAGAGAGGTGAACTGGAATTTCATTCAGAAATAATTCCTTCTGTTAAAAATATAATTATTTTTAGTTTATCTTTTAAATTTTTCTGGTCAGCTTCATCTTACAACTATTGTTTCTTATTATGCTTTTCTCCACTAAATTAAAGGGTTCTTTAGTACCTGGAATTTTCTCACTGTGAAGTTACACACACCGTAATAAGGACACTTCTCAGTTTTCTTTTTGATAAGCATAACAGATTAAGTATTCCAAGTTTTTTAATGGAAAGTATTATATCAAATTATAATCCTATTTTCTCAAAATATTTTTGGAACTCTTTTCTGCAATTTCATAATTTTTTCAGTATTCTGTTGAAAATGTGGACACTCGACCATTATCCAGCAACCCACTTGAAGTATCATCAATGCCATTTGCAAAGGAAAAATATGCACTTTATTATTCCTCTCTCTACTCATCCAAGAATGACAGTCAGACCTCCTTTTATACTAAGGTCTGTTATCTAATGAATTGCCAAGCCAATTTTTTATGGAGTTTTATGTATCAATTGTCCAGATACACTGATTTAAATGGATAGATAAATGACACACACCATTTGGCATCTCCAGCTCCTGAAAGTCCAGTAGTCAGTTCAAGAGCTCATTTTTTCATCTGTATGCCCATAACATACAGAAGTGCAATTGTACATGCCTGTCTGTCTGTCCTCTCTCAGGTCATCCAGTCCATTTTCCCCACCATGCCCCTGAACATTCTGTATCTCTGTTTTTCAAATCTGTACATACAATCTGTAGTGCTAATGCAGCTTTTCATTTTGCATGGGTCTGGCATTACACACAGTCTCTGTGATTCTGCCAAGATTTCCAGAGAGGATGTTCTAGGCTGCCCATACACAGAGCGTGGGGTAATCCTCTGAGCCCAGGAGGTGGGCAGGGAAGGAGGCACCCTTCAGAGAGAGAAATACTGTGAGAAAACTGGACACAGGGCAAAAATGTGTAGCAGCAGCAGCAGAAAAAATGGGCAGGGGACAGGCAGACAGAGAGGATTTGCTGTGCTGGTTGCCTTTTTGCCTAAGCTTGTCTTTTTTCTCCACCATCAACCTCTGTTCTTCAGCTTGTCACTTACTGTATTACCTTTCCCTCCACCCTACTTTCCCCTATGATGTCCTTTCTTCTGCTGCCTTTTATTCCCAGTTGACTCATTCTGACTTAGACTTACCCTCTCCTATCAAAGCTCTTCATGGAAACAGCATTCTTCCTCCTGTTTTCACACCCCTCTTTTAGGTCCTATGTGTCACTCCCTTGTCCCTAGACCTCCTCCTTCAGGGGTTTAGAGTCTTTCTGAGGTAGAGACTACTTGGACCTGTGTTCACCCAGTCCCTTGTGCAACTGGGCCCCTGTGCTTCCTAATTTTATTTTAGCTGCTCTCCTAAAGATGTGACTAATCACAATAGCACTATGATGTCTAGTAAGAGAGTCTGATGAAATAATTGTGTAGTGGGGATGAAGCAGCCAGGCTGATGGTACAGAGCAGGCATTAGCTGTACCAACCTTACATAACATTGCAGGCTGAGTGAGAAGCACCCAGAAGGAACTCACTTCTTATCCTACCCCTTCCTCCCCCTTTATTATGAAAAAGAAAAAAAGAAAAAAAGTTATATTTCCTTTACTGCTGCCATATGCCTGGATGCAGGTCCCTGGGCTGGCAGTGAGGCAGCAGGGACAGCTGCCACTGTGCCAGCTCAGGACTCACTCCATCTCTGATCCCACATGGTTTGCTGGGCACAGAGTCAGGTGTCACTGTTAAAAAATTGTTTTTTCTATCTTGCAATGGATGTGAAAAATAACTGAGTTTCAATATATAGCTATGGGGTGGGCTTTCTTCTCTTGTTAATAGTTATAACCCTTGCCTGTACTGATGGTTATGTTGCTTTAGATGGCTGATAACTGCTAACCACCTTTCTGAAAGTTTACCAAAGACCCATGAAAATGAGAATGGGGAGATGGATGGATGGAGGGATGAATGAGGGATGCCTCTATTACAAGGAACGAGCACAGAAAGCTTGGATTAGGGTGAACAGCTGGTGCAGATTCAATAATCAACTGCTCTGAAAGAAAAGCCTGTTTTTTCTCATCTCATGGTATTAGAGAACAGGATACCAGAGCTGCCAACCTTACAATTGAAATCTTCCCACACAGAATTGCAAATTCTCCTTGGCTTGCATTTAAATGCTCCTGGCTCAATTATAACTCCATACAGTGTTTAATACATACATGTGGTCTGCATATTATCCTGCAAACAGAGCACTGCACTACTCTCAGCACGTCTCTGCCTTCATTTCAACACCAAAGGGAGGGATGGGGCAGGGGGAGAGAAAGGAGGACTGAGAGTTTATCCAGTTTACAGCTGCTGCTGAGAATATTGGTTTGATTTTCACTGCTGCTCAGGATTCATTTCCACAATAGGCAGCAGGTTGGGGTGGTGAGTGTTGGTTTAGCAGACTGAGGAGGTCATTGTTCAGGACAGCCCTGTGGGAATGGCACTCCCCTCCAAGGAGCCATCCTGGTGAGCTGTGGCCTGACAAAGAGCTTTGACACTTTCAGCTCTCAGCATCCAGATGGGAACAGCAGAGCTGGAGAAGTCTCCATATGGAAAATGAGGAGGCTTGTTGGCTGTTGATTTTCCCAGGTATTTTGGTGATGCTAAACATAGCATGTTTACCAAGACTTTCTCTGACCCTCCTGGCAGCAGCAGTAGCTACAATGCAGGGCTTCCTTCCCTTCATCCCAGGCCAGCAGCCAGCCCTGGGAGGCCAACACAGAGCCCCTGGCTTTGTTTGCTCAGTACCTGAGCCCTCTCCTCAAGCTGCACACCTGCCCAGGTGCCCGGGGTTCAGCTGTGATCTGGAGAGCAGGCAGCCACCTGGCCATGGTGGTGACAGAGGGGGGAGCAAACAGCTGCCAGGTGGGGCCATTTTTCTCTTCATTCTGTCAGATGTGAATAAGATGTTAACAGCTCAATACATCACACTTGATCTCATCAGCCAGTTTCTTGTCTTTTCAGAAAAGTGGAGGAAATATACTGATTTTAACACCCTCTTTATTTTGAAAGGTGGGGATAACAACAGCGACCAGAGCTGTTGTTACCTCATAGTTTTGAATCATAACAGGATTCTGAATATTTGAGGGGAGAGAACCCAAGAGCTTGGGCCACAGGTTTGCAGCCAACCCTATTAATAGCCACATCAAATTCCTGTTTATACTGTGGCCTTTTTTGTTTTTTTAAAGGGAGAACACAGCTCATCTCTGCTGCCCCAAATGCAAGAAGGGGCTGCATGAAAATGTGCCAGCCTGGGTCCCTCCTGTGCTTCTTGCACAAAGGAAAGGAAGATATTAATGCAGATGATTTTGTTACATAAATACATGTTGTATCAGGGCCATTTTTAGCGTTTGTGGGGGTGTGAAGAACTTCTTCAAGCTGCGTATCTATTTCATAGGATTCAGCTGAACTGAGGAAAAGGACAGAGAGTTTTAAGGTAAACTATCAAGATACATTTATTTAAGCCCACACAATTCTGTACAGAGCTCCACATGACAGAAACAATATTTCACTAGCATGTCTCTGGCCTCAGTAGTGCTCTTTAATGCTTTGTAACTCAAAGACCTCTTAATATAATTGGATAAAATTCAGGAAAAAATTGTCATCAAATTTCAAATATTGGGTCTGCCATTTGTCTTCAGAGAGTTTCAGTTTCTTTAAATTCCAAAGGGCTGCAACACTTAATTAAAATGAAATTTTAAAATCCAGAAATCTAATTTTTAATTTGATGTCAAAGTAATTTAAACTTCAAGCAGATAATTTTCTTGTCAGGAAGGAGTCCATTTTTGAACAAAAAATAAAATCTGGGAGTAATTTCATGAATCAAGCTCATCAAATACAGAACTCCTCTTGGTTTCTGAACAGTTTTCTATCATCCCTTCCACTTCAGCTCCATGTCCCATTTATCCCTGAGAGGTGTACGGGACTCACTTCCCCCTTCCTGATGTGTTCAACCCTACACAGGCAGAGAGTGAACTGTGGCCCTCAGCAGAGCTGTACCAGCTGGGAATATCTTACACCCAGCCTAAAAATGGGCCCAGGTTTAGCTGTGGGTGTAGGCTCAGGGTGGCTGGAGCTGCCGTGGGCAAAACCAGATTTTTGCCTTCCACATTGGAAGTGTCCAGCTACCAAAGCAGCAAGGAGATCCTCTGAGGGGCTTTGATGCAAATGTTTTCAAAAGGAATTTTCGCATAATATCTCAGTGGCCATCTCATAACATTTTCCTTCTGGAATGCAGTTTTAGGGGATTTTGTTTTACTCACAGGAAGGGGAAATTTTCATGAGATTAACTAATGCTACATTTTTTGTTTCTCATGTTCCAAAAGGATCTCGTTGCTTTTTAAAGGATTTTTTTTTAAAGGACATAAAAAGATAACATTTATACATCATCTGAGCTTGGTAATCTGGTTCATTTCCACACAGTGCCTACACTGTTCTTCTCAGAGCTCTGCAATGCACATGGCAGATCCCAGACTGGCCACAGTTAGCTACATGCTAAAAAGAGAAGAAGGTTAAGGAGGAGAAAGGTTACCTACGTAAGTCTAGTTTAATATATTGCACATCCATGGTAATGAATATCAGTCTTATTTAATAAAATCAGGCAGAGAGAGGAGTCCATATTTTGGGCACCTCACCATTTTGGAACTCAACTTTTCTGCCACAGGGGTCAAGTTTCTCAAACCAGCATTTTAAATTCATCCTGAATCTGCTGCCACCTGTGAATTACTGCTCTAAAAGATGAATTTAAAAGATGAATCACCACTCTGAACTGGTGGTTTAAGTGGAAAAGAAGTCTTGAATTAATTTCACCGGTTACAATAGTTCTTTTTGGTGATATAATGACAAGGAAGACTCAAACCCCCACTGGGCCCCATATTTGCTCCTCAATGCTCCATTCACTCATTCTGTTAATGACTTTATCTCAGATTTATTTTAAAGACACTAAACTCCAGATGAAAAGCTATCCTGCTGGGAAGGGAAGAAAGGTTTAACATTATTGCTCAGTATTCATCAAAGAAGACAAGATAAATGCAATACATCATAATGATAAGGATTTCTGGGTGACCCCTTAGACTCTAGAGCACAACTGTAGGAGGAGATTCTGGAATTCAGAAAGACTTCAGAGAGGTCATATTCTATGGGGAGCAATATAACTGCCAAAACTGTCCTTTACACAGGCTGACTGCCTGAAGCCATGGCTTTTTTTTCTGGAGCAGGAAATAAAAATATTTGGGATATGCATCTTGAGCAAAGAGTAAAATTAATTTTCAGGAATAATGCCTTCAACATGAAAGACATAAAACAATGGAAGTCTCATCATTAAGAACACTTGAATCTGGTTCAAAATGAGATACACAGTGAAAAGAGGCATCCAGTACCAGCTACAAGGACAGCTGAATGGAGAAAATAATACAGAGACAGAAACCTTTTTTTTCCATTAGAAACACAGAGTATCTCCAAAATGTTTGTTTACTCTAACAGCTTGCCACACAATAATACCACAAAAGCACTTTTCAGTGCCTGACAGCTGAGACTTGAGAAGCTGCAAAACCCGAACCTCACTGAAAGACTCACTGGGGCAAGTTGGTTAAAAGTTAATAAGATCTGTAAACAATAAAACAAATGAAATCATCCTCTTAGACTGACACTCTGCATTACAAAAGAGAAAGTAAGGAAAATATAGAATTGAAGGAAAATGCAGTTCAATGTCTGCAGCATGTGACTAGGAAGCAGGAAGAGATGAACCTGTGATTTTGTGAAGATTTCACTGAATTCAGTACCTGTAGCAGCAGTCCTGGCTCAGACACAGTGCCCTGGGACTGCTGGGAGCCACAACCGTGGTATCACCAGTGCATCAGGCACCTCAGCAAAGTATCCCTCTGCAGTCACAGCAGTAGTGGACATTCTGAAGGGTCAATCAACACAACAAAAATCTGTATATAACAACCTGTAAGTGTACAAGCCTGTTCTCTTTCACCTAAGATGCTTAAGTTAGAGCCTTTGAAGCTTTTGTACCCCTCCCTAAGAAAGAAAGAGAAGTAGGATACTTCAGGAGGTGGCTTTGGCTTTCTTTCCAAGGGGCAGTTTTTGCTGGTAGCTAAAGCAATGTGATCTTCACCTCCTCTTCTCCCCAGCCCTGTCAGCACAGGTAGGTGGTTGACAGTGGCGCAGTGTTGTGAAACCGGTTACAAGAAAACTCAAAAAACCCCAACCAGCCAACTAACACACCAACCAAATAAACCCCACAGAAATAAGATAAGCCTGCAGTTTAGTGGATGAAACAAATAGTGACCTGATAATGAGACCATTTGTTCTCCAGAGACATGTTCATCCTCATGGGTTTAAGAATACAGAATCAAATTAAGAATACAGACAGGCACAACAAGTACCAAACACATTCCACAGGGCTTTTCCTCAGGGAACATGAAAGTTTGAATGATTGCATGAGCAGATACAAAAGGGAAACACTAAGAACAGGTAAATCCCAAATTCAAAGTAAATTTATGAGAAGTAGAATGACTTTTACTCGTCTTCTTTCATCTCTCATCCTTACTAGGAGAGAAGAAAAAAATGTTGATTTTACTATGTTATGTTAGCTCTTTTTCAACAGACATAGTGAACAGTATTTTGTTCCTGTAAAGCTACTGCTAGCAAAGGTTATATTTTTACTAATGTGCTGCTTTGTTCACAGCACTGTAAAAGAAGTTACATTATAAGGACACAGACAGTATTTATTCTATCACTGTAATACATTATATTTCTACTCAGTGATATTTCAATATACTCACATAGGAGTTTAGAACTGAAAGTTTCCTTAGATAAGTATCTTCCACATTTTTTCTCATGTAACTATAGTAGACCAATACCCTAAATGATAATATATATAGATGTATGTATGTATAAACATGTATTATGCTTTTTTGCAAGTGCTGTACATGGTTGCATGCACACATCTTTGCCGAATAGGACCTGAAGCCTAGCTGCATTTGTTAAATCTTGCCTAACTCTATTTGATAAATGCTTTCTTTAAAATCTTTCCCCTGCAATATGAAAAGTCAATGCCCTAATTTTAAGTCACCCTTTGAAAGCGAGCCAGTATTCAGATGGATATTGACTCTGGGCCTGCTGCTTGTTCTACAGCAGTGTTTGGAAGGCTGCTGTTCTAATGAATGTGCTAACATTTGATACACACACTAAGAAAATCAATAGCACTATTTTTAAAAAGGCATGCAGCTTTACTAAGTACACTGTCACTACCCCGTTGTGCAAAATTTACTAGAAACCTCTTTATATGACTAAATTGCTGCATCTGGTTCATTTCTCTACTTGCCTGCCAGAATGCATAATACCAGACTTCAAGGACATCCAAAGTCAGCCTCTGAAGCAGAAAAAATATGGTTATTTAAGTTTGAAGTGTATGTGGCAGTCACTACCTGAAACTCTCACACAAGTGTCAGTTTTTCCTCATTTCTGCCCTGCTGTTTGCACATAAGACACCTAAGGGTCCCAACGGTTTTCACATCAGAAATTCCTGCTTCTGTGGTTTCTGAATGAATTGGTTAACTATAAGCAGAGAATAAAATGTTTTCATAATCACTGCTGAATATATTAGTCCCTGCTCTTTAGCTCCTTGTCTTCACTAGGCAAATGCACTGCAAAGCTCTTGAATCTCAGCCTTAGATCTGCTCCAGCCCATCTAAGTCACCCTGTTTTCCAAGCAGGTACTGAAAATATCCAGTCCATGTGAGTGAATAAACTAAAAACCTGTAAGGGAAAGGAATATTTGTAAGAAGCAAACTCAGATGAAGTCTATATGCAGTATATATTCAAGGACTTCTGGTCACACTGACTTAATTCTAGATCTGGAAATGTGTCTTCTCCTTAAGGAACTGATTCAGTGCTATAGTGTGTAGTCGTGTACTTGAACCAGGGACTAAATATAACACCAAAGAAGTCAACAGTCAAGGCAAGATAGAAAATCAAACAGGTAAAAATCTAATAGTACATTCAGCTGTATCTTTAGCCTCTGAAAAGTTTCAAAATGTAGGAATATAAAACTATGTGAATCAGTCAAACCTAGTTAGTTTCATCCTTTGACTCTTCAAGGCTAGTTAATTGCCAAAACATGGCACCAGCCTCATCAGAAGGAATAGAGATTTCTTCATATGCCTTTGTATATGTCTGTAGCAGACACAGGTTAGCTGAAAAAGAAGCCAAGCAGCTTCACCAGAGGAAAAATTCAAATTTTTCATGCAGTCCACATGTGTCAAAAGATGAGCTGGTAACCTTGCTCAAGAGAGCTTTGGCTGGAACTCAGGAAAAAAAAGGAGAGTCTCTGATTTTAAGTTAAAAATGTTTAAATGTTTCTTTTTTCTTCTAGTTTGAGCAAGCAATGATCATGATAGAAAATAGATTACTTGTTTTTTTTAAAAAATTACCGTATATAATTTCAACACTAGGGCTCCAAAGGAAAATAAAATACAGAAATATTCATATAGCATATGGTATCCTTCCGAAGTCCTTAGAACAGATACAGAAAAGACAGAATATTCTTAGCAGAGATTCAGAGGATATTCACCAAATGGAATGCTTGGTAATTCAAAGAAGATTTTTCCCCTTGAATGAATAATTAGGGAAACTCATTGTCACAGACTATTATCCACATGGAGAATAGAATCAAAGTGCAGATTTAAGGGAAGAATAGGCACTTTAATGGGTTAAAAGTATATAATAAGCACAAACTCAAATATACATTATGTTCCATGCAATATTTCACCATGGGGGATTAGGGGTGAGATTTTCTTGGTGGTAGATTACTACTGTTGTCCTTCTGTGTTTCTTCTTGCTTTGTCCTCCTAGATGCCTGGTGGATATCCTTATCAGACAAAATACCAGGTTATCTAGGTCACAGACACCAAGTGATTGCAGCAGCTCTACCTCTTCAAAACATTCCTCTCTCTTTTGAGAAAGGGATAAAAGGCAGCACAGGAAGTTTTAACAAGTGGTTCTTGTTTCTCTTACAAGAGCATGAAGATGCTCTGCTCTGCAGGCTGCCCACAGCATCACAGAAACAAGCACAGCACGTGGGCAAGCCTGGCCACAGCTGCACCAGTGCCTGTGGCACAGACCTGCACACAGCCTGGGGCAGCCAGCACAGCCAGCAGGCACAGGCTTCAGCCTTGTGGGCATCTCAAAAAGCACCTGTGTGAAAGCCTGGGCTGAAATCTCCTGTCTTGCCACCAGTGGTAGTGAGCTTAGAGCTGTGATGGTGATGTCCAGTGCTGTAGCAGTCAGCTCTGGCCTACTGTGATCCTACCTATCTAAATGTCATTATCCCCAGTTTCAAAAGACACCTAGGATAAAAAGGGAAATTAACTGAATTACTCAATTTAGCTGTATATTAGGTGAAGAATTGATCCCAATGTTCTTAGGCCCCAATGGACTGCTTTAGCTCCACATTTCCTCCTACAGAGACACTGTAAAATTAGACTAAAGTGGCCTCCATGCATTTATAAATGTCTTATACTGGGAATGCAGAGAGGAAAAAGACTATTCTGCCCTTCACGGATAAGCAGTATCATGTAAACAGGAAAGAGTGGGAAGGCAATCTCTGCTACAGGCCTTTCTAATGAAAATGTAAAGGAATAAGCAGGAGAGCACAGGAAACCTTCCACAGATCCATGGCTCATTCTGAACACACATTATTCAAACTAAAACAGTAACTTTATGCAAGAAGTCCAGAGGCTGGTGAAAAGGCAGCACACACTACTGCCATGTGAGCAATGGTCAATGAAGTGAGGGGAAGCATGTGAGGCAGAGCACCCATTAATGCAATGACAGGATGGAGCAGCAATGAGATCTGCAGAAAAGTACATCTGTAGTTCACTGAGCTACCACAAACATTGGCTGAATTCTTCCCCACACTCTTCTGTCTCATAATATTTAACCACTAAATAAAATCCTTCACCAAAAAGTCAGGCTATTACAGATTGTTCTGTGGTCTGGGCATCACATAGGGGTTTCTAGCACACAGATACTATGTTAGCTTCTAGGCAGGTATTCATCAGGTCTAACCTGATAGAATACCAGCTGTTTTTTCTCTTCAGCTGACATGCCTTTCCACATATGAGAGGTATAAATGCCCGCATTTCTGCCAGATCAGTAGGTAGTATCACTTAGCACCCAGAACATGGGCTGTGCTGACTCTTTGAGCTCCTTCTGCTCCTGAGGCAGTTTGTTCAATCATGATTCATTTTAAGCAGACAATTTCCACCATGCTGGACAATCTCTTCTTTTTTGATTAAATGATCCCTCCAACTACAAGGAATGTTTTGGCACCATGCAAAATTTTGTTATGTGCATGGATAGATCCTGCAGGTTGCAACTATCCCTCTGGATTTATGATAATCAAGGATGTTCCAGAAAGGAAAGAACTTCATTATTTATAGGCTCAGATTTTTATAAGAAGTACATTACTGCTGATAAGTGTTTCTCTAAGCTCTGATACTTTACCCATTGCTGCAAGAGAACTAATAATACTGGAAGGCATTGATCTGTCTAACTCAAAATCGTTCTGATTAAAGCACTAAGAAATGTCCTTCAGGCTCAGTTAAGACCCTTTGTAGAGTGAAACGTAATAAACCACCTAAAGGAGGACTGCAAAAAGGTGGAGACTTTTTACAAATGCATGTCATGATAGGACAAGGGGAAATGGTTTTAAAGTAAAAAAATGAGTGGTTTAGATTACATTTTAGGAGGAAATTATTTACAGTGAAGGCAGTGAAACACTTGAAAAAGATGCCCAGGGAAGCTGTGGATGCCACATCCCTGGAAGTGTTCAAGGCCAGGTTGGATGGGGCTCTGAGCAGCCTGGTCTAGTGGAAGGTGTCCCTGCCCATTGCAGAGGGGTTGGACCTAGATGACCTTTAAAGTACCTTTCAACCCAAACCACTCCATAATTCTGTGGTATGAGATAAAAGTAACAGCCACCCAATGCAATGGGCCAACCTCTGGGCTCACTGACGGGTTGAGCAGAGGGATTCTTTGGTCGAAACCAATACAAGTTAGATGTGTGTCTGTGTGAGGAAAAAAGCAGCAAAAACTGCCCAAACAACAATGGGTCATGTTGCAAGAACATCCCCACGGAGTCAGCAGGAATGGCCACAGAATACAGGGAGATTAGGGTTGGGAAAATAGCTCGGGTGTTTTTTATTTTTATTACAATTAGACAAACAAGATTCTGAGGTCATTAGCTGTAAATAAAATGCTTTTTTAAAATATTAAATCTCACCAGAAAACTTCCAAAGGAAAAAAAAAACCACAAAAAACCACAAAAAATTTAAAGGCTCTGAATATTGCCTAGCCGCTCAGAGGGTTTATGGTGCCAAAAGGACACCTGGTCACATCCTCTTGCCTATGTTAGAGGTACTTCTAGCTGGCAGCCTTTCCCCAGGCCACCTGATGGTGAAACAGCTGCCAGTGTAGGATAGCAACCTGTTGTTAGGTCCTGTGGGATTACCTGAGCATGGGCTGCATCAGAGTGAGCAGGATGACAGCACACATCTTGTTCCGCAGGCTGGTTGTGGAATACAAAATCTACAGGAAGAAAAGAAAGGCCCTATGTTTGCTGTATGTCAGATGTTTTAATTTGCACGAATGCAAGTGACAGACACTTCAGAAGTTTCCACTTTGTATTCTGCTTTCATCTTAATCAGTATTAACTTATTCTTGCAACAAGGGAAAACCCACAGAACACTAATCAAGAGAAGAAAACTGCAATAGTTCTAATAGTCCCCTTCACTCAGCTGTTAATACCGTACTTAGAAGGGTATGTTTGTAGTGGCATATCATCTCTAGTGATCAGGTTTCACAGAAAAAAGTTAAATTCATTGTTGTGGCAATTAAGAAAAGCTACAGCAGGATCATACACAAGGTGAATTAAGCCACTGGATGCCTTAAATCTGTTCCCCATAAATTGTGAGCAACATGTGGATGCTGGTTCTTCATCAGCCTGAGCCCATCTAACTATGGAATCCTCAGGCTTGGGTGTTCTCTGGCCAGGTCCTGTGAATTTGGACATTCCCCTTTGGCCTGCTAAAATTGAAGGTGACTATCTTTCTGTCAGTTAGGCATGTTGAAATGCCAGGGCACTGGAGCTGGTTAGTGTTGGAGCTGTTTAAGGAAGGAGACAGGGTCCCATGGCCAGGGATGTAAGGAAGAGCATGAACATGGCAACTAGCTGATACATAGCTGAGGTGCTTGTCAAATTACAGTCCAAACAATGAAAAACAACAGTTTTCTTTCTATGAAATGAGGGTGCTGATGCCAACTAACAGAGCTGTGGCAACTTCTCAGGTGACTGACCGTTACCCAAACATCTGCTGCAATAGCATGATAGAAGGAAAAAGTGACTTGGTCTGACTAGAATCTAAATTACTTTTGTATTAACTGGCCAAACCACTTGCAAGACATGCTCACTTTTTTCAGAAAAACATGTAGTGAAAGGCAAGCAACTCTTTTGCATGCCGCAAATTACAGTCACTACAAGTGGACCCAAGTGCAGATGAAGCAGCCAGCACCAGGAAGCATTATACCCTTGTCCAAGAGCCCTTCTTTGTATTTATTAAATGCTAAAACAAGTTGCTCTCTGCAAGCTCCATTTCAGAGTCTAGAAGTAGGTGCAGGATTGATTGGCATACTGTGACAGTGCCAATGGTATGGTGTAGGAATCCTGACACTGTTGTTTTGCCTAAGACCAGCCCTGCCAAGCATGGGAGGACTGGATTTCAAAAATGATGGGCACTCACAGTAGGTGCCAATTGCAGGTCAAGGTGCAGCTGCCCTGCAGCTCCTGGCACTGGGTCCTGAGGATATCTCCTTCTTCCCCCCAACAAGTGCTACCTGGTCAGCCTCTCCATTCCAATTAAACAGAATATTCTGTTTACAATACGTTCAGTACAGCTGCACCTGTATTTTGGACCTTTCTGCTCCACAGAAACATGGCAGTCATCCTCTAAATGAATTGAACCCCTCAGTAGAGTTCTTGGGTAGATACTGTGTCATCAGCTTTCCCAAGCAGAAATCAAGTGCTCTGAAGGTAAATGTCCTGCCAAGGCATGGGTGTGTCTGTGGCACACAGCAAGGAGACCCAGCCATGCACCAGGAGGGCAAGGACTCTACTGTGTCACCAGGGCACCACAGCATCCTACAGCCCCTGCTCCTGTGGCCCAAGGGTTAGCCCCACGCTGGCTCTGCCTTCAGACTTCAATAAACCTACTGAGATGTACTAAAATGGGATTTGCCTTTGCTTAGTCCTACCAAATGGATGTAACAGCAACAGGAAAAATGCACAGAGAGGATTTTCCAGCCTGTCATGCAAGTAGAAAAGGAACAGGAAAAAAAAGAAGGAGAAAGTAGTATAACAGAGAGGGTCAAAATGAAAGCAAGCAGGGAAGACAGGGTGGAAATATACCTTCGAGTCTTTGGCCCACATCCCTTAATATTTCAGCAACTGTATCATGTAAATCTCAATCTCAGACTTGTTTGACTGCTTCTGAACCCTTCTACTCTCATTGGAAAGCTATTTTGGAATCTCACTCTTCTCATGGCTAGAATCCTTTTCATTTCCAGCCTAATTTTATTCATAAATATATGTCCACGTCTTCCTGTAGAACTTAAGCTATAGTCTTAACTACACCTTAAGTAGCAGTCTCTGGATGTTAACCTCACAGTTCTGGTTTTATGCTTAGTTTAAGCTGGCTCTATGTCTGACCTGCTGCCAAACACCTGATAGCAAATATATGTACAGATGTGATATTCCAAGGTCAGAAAGGTGTCCCTCTGCCTAGCAGCTGAATCACACAAACCCTCTCACAGCTCTGATTCAGGACCCTGATCCCAAGATCTAGAAGATAAGGCTGTCTTCTGCCAAGGCTTCCTCTGGATCATTTGCCTGCCATCATACCTTAACAACACAATCACCTCCTTCCTTCCCACTCACAACCTGCCTGGTGCAGAGAAGGGTGTGCAAATTTGTGCAGGGCTGTTTTACAAAACCCAAACTCCCTGTATATGCTGTGTCACCTGGGCTGGAGAGATATATCCAGCAAGTGTACTGCACAGCCACACAGCACCTGGGCTCCATGTGTGTGATGGGTGTCACGAGGAACACCCTGGCTGCATGTTCACAGGCAGCAAAGCTGCTGAGTCTGTCTGCAAACCCCAGGCAATCTTCTGGGGTTTCTGGGCATCTCACTCAGGATGAAAACTCATGGTTTTCCCATGGAATATCATAAATCTTTCTCTTAGACTACCTTTGCTTGGTTAAAGAAATAAGTATTTTGTAAGTAAAAATCAGGAAACAAGTAGGAAAGAAATAATACTGTTTCAGAAAATGCTAAAAATATGAAAATTACCTAATCCTTAGATTCAAGCCATATTAGGAGACCAGAAGGATATAAAAGTGCTCTGCTGCCTGGATTATCTGATGGAGTAACACTCAGAAGTACTGCTTGCCAACTGCATACATAACCCTGGTTTATCGCATTCCCAACAAAGTAGATTATGTATTTGTGGTGCCCTTATCCACATGTTCAATCAACAGGACTGCATTACCTTCCTCAGTGACCTTCATACTGCTCTTCCAAATTAAACAGCCGTGCATTAGTCTCCAGCTCTAGCTGAGGTACTGGCTGCAGTGCCAGTGGTGTGACCTGGGGAAGAGCTTCCTGGTGACATCAAGGTCAGTTATCTCAGAAGACAGAGGAAAAGCCCAGCAGAGGAGACCTTCACCTCGAACCTACCATGCATGACCAGGAGGGCTCAGCCACTCAAAGAGCTTTGTGCTGCTACAAGTGGCATCAGTCACCAGAGAGAAAGGGAAAACAAAGAGCAGGGTTTCCCCAGTGCTGCTCTAATTAAGCAGTTAATTAGGTGTGAGCTAAAATGGATGTGTTGCTGCAGTCTGTGGGTTTGAGGTCCTAGTCCTAGCCAGAGCAAGGGTGCACATGTTGGCTCAGTTGAAATGAAGCTGGAAGCTTGTGATTTAATCTGGCAAGACCTTCTCCAGTGCTGAAGGACTTTACCTGTTTCACAGGTAATATGAACCTGTGTTATAGCAACCCATCTCCTTGTTCTCATTGGCATTTCAAACACTGTCAAGTCTGAGGGACTTCTGTCTTCTGTGTTTTAATCCCCCTGTCTTTGGCAGTCTGTGGTTTCACCAAGACAGACTTTAGTTCCTGGACAGCCCCACTCAGAGACCCTTCCTGCTTACCCGAGTCCTGAAGAAATGCCAAGGGGAGAATATTCTCTATTTTAAAGTATTTTACCATGCATTAAATAAAGAGGTATACAATTTAAGAAAGCCAAAAATATTTAATGTTTAAGTTTTCAATTATTGATAACTATCTTAAGACAGAAATCCCTAGATATTTTAAAACTCTAACTATATTGTCCCAGCTGTGTTATCCATAGAGAATATGATACAACTATGTAAAGCTGCTATGACTGCTAAGTGTATTCAATTATCTCTGGTAGTTTTGTCCCCCCTCCCACACTCTCCATTCATTTCAGTGTTCACTAAATATTTTAAGCTTGTTAAGTGAGTTCATGCATGCATTACAAATAAGCACTTTGGGAAAAATTTATGGCTATTTTATCCATCTCAATAAATGGGCATGAACATACCACTAATCTGCCCAGAGCTGTGAGACGCTGTCCCTTTTCCCCTTACTCTCCCCCATCAGGAAAGAAAAAACCCAAACTTTGGAAAACGGGTCATGCGAGCACAGGGATTTCTATAGGGAGCCCATGGAACAATGCGTGCATTTCCAGGCATAGTGGGCTCCCATTGTCTGGTCTTTCAGCACATAATAGAGGCTTTGCCAGTGGAAAGGCTAAATGGGGAACAAATGGATGGACAGTAAAGATGATGTCGGCAGAAAGTGCAAGAACCTCCTGCTTCTGTTTCTTTCAAAGGCTTGGAAGTGTTAGTATGCATAGTAATTCCTCTTCATTGTGGTGTATGTAACGTTTATATTCATGCTATGCTTGCTAAAGAAATGCTGGCTGTGGTCAGCAGAGAGACCTGTACACACGCCTTTATCCCAGCAGCCTCCTGCAGTTCGAACAGTATGGCATCCATGTGTGGGGAGCAAAACACCAACTCTTATGGTAATGAAGATTACAGTGATGAATGGAGGGAGGAAAGCCTGGCTGCTCACCCACTGACAGAGGCTGGGGGATTTTTCCTTACAGCAACAAAGTACCCAACTATAGCTAAGTTTCATGAAAACTTTCTTTACCATCCGTTTCAGAGGTTTCACAACTGGGCTGGAAAATTTACATGGAAATAAACTCTCCAGCCAGGCCTCAAGTAAATGTAAAAATGGCTGTTATCTTTTTGTGAAAGCCCCAGAGATGGAACTACTAAAGCAGTGCAAATACACATATGAAAATCTACCTATTTAGAGATGGTACACATACAGAATTGCACAGAATTCAGAGAGTTAATTTATCCCAGTTGATAACTTAGATTGTGGAAATGAGCACATCTTTTATCTTCAAGCACTTTTAAGCCACATTATATCAATTTGAAGCAAAAGAATTATTTTCTGTTAAATTCTGTGAGATGACTCAAGAAGTCTGTAGAGAGGTGATCAGTTCCCATTCACTTCCAGAATACTCTTCCCCCAAAGATTTTAAGTGACAATCAGCAGCAATTGCAGTTCTTCCATCCCTTCCTCCATCAGTACCCTCCACAAACTTCAAGTTTTAAGATTTTAAACACTGCTATTGCTACAAATGAAATTAAAAAATGTTACTGAAGTATCACTTTTCACCTGCATGAAATCCTTTTTTCCCCTGACCTTTTGTTTTCAACATGCTTGATAGCAAGATCCATTCCAAGATGCATCTCAAGAATCACTTGAAATCTGTAAAAATCATCTTCCTGTATCTAGAGTTGGGCACTAGCAAGAAGATGGAGTGTTTTTAACCTGTGTATCCTCACTGGCTCCACCCTGGGCTAACAGTGTTCTCCTGAGGATGCCATGGTGGCATGGAGCAGGCTGGCAGCCTTCACCTGTGAAGGCACAGATCTGAAAATGAGTTTCACCATGGAGAAACCAAAGGTTAAAGAGGGGCTGGGATATCTCTTTCCTCACTCCAGTTGGCGCCTCCAAGGAAAAAAGGTAGCCCATGGAGAAACTGACAGCACTGCCAACATGCTACCTAATGTGAGCATTAAACCTGTCTTAAATGGAGGAAATTAATACCAAACACCTCATTTGAATGGCATCTCGTTTGGGAGAAAGCCAGGAAATATAAAGGTTGGTTTGCTCTGCTCATCACTCACATGACTGTGCCTTTTGTTTTTCAGCCTGATGAGAGGTAAGGATAGAAAATCAGTCCCAGCTCTGAATTTCCTGGCTTTTGTCAGTTGATGTTACACCCATACTATTATTCAAACGGGGGGTTTTGTGTGTAACAGATAAATGTCGACAAAGCCCTGTCTAATGCCTTTTAGGTTGCTAGGAAACCTGGCTCTGTAGCCACCACAGAAATATCTCTGGCTAGGGGATTAGATAAGCTCTGACTTGTTTTGATTAGGTGAGCTTTATTGCAAAAAAAGACAGCAGCATGCTTGACATCGTAAAAATATGACCCGCTTACAAACCCGGGGCACAAAGATCATTTATTGCTCATGATGGCATCCATCCATCCATGGGAGGACACTTAGAATACTTTTCTAACTGCCAAATCACTTCTGCCCCGAAAAAGCCGCACCTCCTAATTAAGGTGTCCTCTGGTCCCCTAGGACTTGGGACTGCTGCTGCTAACACCTCTGTGTTAGACCATCCTGAGGTGGAAAGTCTTTTTCAGCCTGGCTTAATTTCACGTGTAAGGAGAATGGGGGTATTTGTGGTCTTGTGGGATAACTAAGAACTGCATTACCTGCCCTCTGCTCTCAGCTCTACAATTTCATGATTATGCTTTGAAAATAAATTTGAAGGAGTTGTACCTGTGACAGATATTTATACAACCCCATAAATGGAGGAGCTGGAGGGAGTGAGCCCCTCTGCTGTTGCTTGTGGTGACCCAAGATCTATTCAGGGGTGCTGAGTCTCTTCCCCTTTCTGACCCTGTCTATCTCAGCCTGTTTCTTCTGGTCTATGCCCTGCCCTTGTCAATGGCATGCCCAACAAGCATTTGAGGAAATGGTGGAAGCTCCATGCCCTCCCCATAAGTGGTTTCCACCCCTTACATCTTTTTTTGACAAGAAGATTTTGCCTCTTTCTACCTTACTGCAACTCAAGTACCTTGCTTCTTGTTTTGTTCATAGCATATACAACAAACAGGTTATCCCTCCTTCTCTGCAGTGCCTTTTATATATTTGAAAACAGTTCTTTCTTCCTCAGTCCACTTTTCTCTGAACAAAACAACCTAAACATTCTCCATCTACTCTCACAGAGTATATTTTCCCTAAGCTCTTTAACTCCATGGTCTATTATCTGTGAAAGCAGGGTAGATATTCTGCAAGCTATAAATGAAGCCAACAATATTGAGGTAAAAGCATCAGTCTGGCCACAGCCTCAGTCATGCTGTACCTGTGAACTATGCAGTTTCTGTCCACGTTGCTGGCAATAGTTTGGGATCACATTGTCTGCTTTTTAATCAGGAAGGCATTGAGATGGGAATCTGGAACAGTCAAAATTACATGACTGAGACCCTGGGTTCATGCTGAAGTTTTAAGCAGAACTCAGGACGTTCAGTTTGGTTCAAGTTCATGTTTATATATCCACATTTAATAAAGTTCACAGCTCAGTAATATACTTTTGTATGACAGAGATACATTGTATCAGTCAGAAGAGACAAACAGCTGCATTACTAATGAAGTTTTAAAAGGCTCTCCCTCAATTCACACCCAATTACATGAGAAGTTTCATTCACAGAGAATGTGTAATCTGTCCATAATCATAGCACTTTAAAAGAAATTTCTGTTCATCAATCTATCTCAGGTAAAGTTATTACAGGAGCTAAAATATGATTGAAAATGTGAAAACAATCAGGCTCTTTTCCAGCTAACTGGGAAAGCAAGTCTCAGAATAATGAATTCTGTGCTGAGAACTCTGCAGTTGAAATGTTTCAGTTGGAAGAGCTCGGTACAAACAGATACTTTCCAAACCATTCAGTGTATAGGTTAATATTAACATTAGGCATTGCACATTTAACTCAACAGTCTAAGAAGCATGGTATGCTCCCCTGCACTCATGGCTGAACCTTGGGTTTATGTACTGCGTTCAAACACACCAGTACATCCTGTGAAGCTGCTGTGAAAGAGACAAAAAACCCTGTTTACACTGTCTTTGCAGCTCACACCTGGAGCAAGCCCTGGTTCCCTGGCAGCCTGTACAGCATGGCCTGTGTCCTTCAGGAACACACAAACCATGACCACACTGCAGTGCTCTGGGAACAAACCTGGCATCTTACCAGCCTCCACAGCTCTCTGCAACTTGGAGGTGAGCATCTCCTCACTCTCCCAACACTGATGTGAGAGTGCACTTGCCCCAGGCATGGCAGATGACCACACCAGCATGCTCCTCATAAAGTGACCAAGCTAAATAAAGAAGTGCAGAGGCTGCTACAAAAACACATTGCTTGCTTCTGCTCTGAACATGTCTACTGCCATTGCTTCCTCAGTACATGATGTCAGTCCCACCACAGAAAACCTCAAGCACTGGGGTGCTGACAAAGCCAGCTCAAACTAGGGCTATGGATGGCTACACACAGATGCCTGTTAGAGCCAGTCTTGGCCAGATGGTGTTTGTTGCCCCAATTACATTCCTGACTCTTAACTGTCAGCCAAGCTGTGACATAGCAAGTTGCTACATGGAAGTGCTTGCAGGGCCTGGATGTCATTGTTGGCAAACAAGGGCAGGAGGCTGCTGTTGGAAAAGGCTGCATGTGTGTGTGTA
Source organism: Toxostoma redivivum (assembly GCA_013397375.1). Lineage (NCBI taxonomy): Eukaryota > Metazoa > Chordata > Aves > Passeriformes > Mimidae > Toxostoma > Toxostoma redivivum. Next base: position 1,299,596 of record VXBI01013279.1, on the reverse strand, counting down.
CATGTTAGTAGTACCCAAGGTACAGGGTGAGGAGCGTCTCTTGTCCTGACCCCTGAGGTGCCCACCTCTGCAGGAGAATGGCTGAATCATACAGAGTATCTTTCCTAAGCACAGTTGTACCTAAACACTCCTACTGCTCTCATCTCTTCAGTGAGTATAACTCAGATAAGACACCTACTGGACTCACAGGCAATACAGAAGGACATGCCTGGGGCCCCTCTGCTTCTCCTGAGCATGGCAGTGAAGATGGAAGGGGTGACCTCAGAGAGTCTCATCTGTTGCAAGGCTTGTTAATGTCCCAGACCTCTCAGACCCTGCAAGATGCTCAAGTCCTGGGTGACAGTGCAGCACAGAGCTTGCTGGTGTAGTTCATGATAGACGGAGGCATGTCTGCCAAGCTGCTCCCATGAAGTCACTGGCATCACAGCTCTCTACATGCACAGCCTTTGTTTTGATGAATTTGAAGTCAAAGTACTTACTGCTGCAGGCCAAAGCTACAGCATGAACTAGCCTAAATTATGTGGTGTGTGGAGGTCCTGCAAGTGCTGAATATGGCACTGAAATACTTGTTGCACCCAAAAAGCCTTTAGATTTTTTATCCACAATGTTCAGTAAAAATCCCAAGCAGTCAAATAATAAGAGGATTGATAGAGAGCTCCCCAGGTTTTCAGGCCAACTGGGAGGCTGGTAAGCACAGCTGAGTGAGATTTGTGTGCATAAGTCTAGGGGCACTGGAGAACATTCTTGGGAGGAAGGAGTGAACATGTCCTGGTCTGTGTATGTAGTGTCCATAGTGTGTAAATCCCTGAGAACAACCCTTTCAAATGCACTTAACTTTCTAAACAGAGGTAGCTATTTAGCTTGCTTCAGCTGGGCCAATAATGGTTGCATGTAGACAACCTGGAGACCAGCACCAAATACCATCTGACTGCAGATGGACTGCATGGATGTGCTCAGAGTCATGGATTGTGTTCACAATGTCTGAGAGGAACAAGTACAAATTTTGCAGCTGTACTGTGCACATTAGCAGTTCTGGCAACTGCACACATGTACTTTCAACTCCGCAGATGACAGCAAAACCTGCATCTTGGTGATGCAGTGGGCTCTGCTGTATTTGAAAGGACTAACATGACCAACTGACTATACTCCTTGACATAGATCATCCTCCCAGAAAATGCAAGCTCCTTGGATTCACAGAAACACAGAAGATCAGTGTTGCCTGTGTACTGTCAATGCACTGCTGTCATGGCCTCTCTCAAGACTCACCCAAACAAGATGCCAATCACTTGTTCCCCCGTTTTCCCTCCCACTTCCTGCTCCAGGGATGAAATTGAGAATTATATGAGAAATTGAAAAATCATGGGTTGAATTAAGAACAATTTACTGGAAACATCAATGAGATAAGAAAATAAACACTAACAGCAACAATATTCATTTTTAAAGTGTGCAAAAAAAAAAAAAAAAGAGGGTGGTTTACATGCAAAATGCTCACTGAGCCAAACCTAACATGACCACAGCTAGTGGCAGCCCACCCCAACTTCATATGCGACACTTGTTCCCGACTGGAAACCACACCCCTTCTTCTCAGAAGTCCCTTCTCCCCAGCCCATGACATGGTATCAAATAACAGAGTGTCTTGGCCATACCCCACCCTGATCTGAGCCAGAACCAGGACAATTTCCCAGAGTTTTTGAATCATGTTACCTAAAGAGCTCAGGCAGCAGAGAGATTAGTTGTCAAGAAGATCACGGCATTAAGAGAGGATGTCCCATGCCCACTGTTCAGCTCTTCCTTCCCAGAACTGAGTACATAAAATATGACTCACTAACAGACCACATACCTTCCCCCAGTTTTCACAGGTCTTAAAGATGGCATCTGACATAGAGTAGATGTCTGAAGTTCAGCTGGAGTCAGTGAAAAGCTTGCCCAATTTAAAAATGGAGTTCTCCTCAGGGACACCAGCCAGACCCGCTCCCATTTGTGAAAGCATATCTAATTTGCACGCTTGTAGTGTGTCTGCTATTACTTTTGCCAGAAGGCTGAAGTTTTTAATGAGATTAATGATCCATGGGTCACTGTGACCAGTGATTGATGAGGTTCTCAGCAAAATCAATTTACTGTTTCTTTCCACCAAGGGTTGCTGCCACCCTTCTACATCCCAAAATGGGTCACAATTAAGACGATGTAGTTTGATCTGGTTTTCCCTGACCAAACACTTCAATTCAGTGCCTGCAGTTTGTTGACTACGGTTTTCCAATAAGCTCAAGGGAGCCTAATGGTAGCAGTGCATTAACCCACCAATGCCAATTTGCAGTATTGGGTATCAGGATATGCAAATGAATTAAATTAGATCTTGTTTTCAAAGGGTATCATAAGCTGTCCCTTGAGCTTTATGTGCTTTTGGACATAATTTGATACATTAACATTTAATTTCTGCCAGGTGGGGTTCACCTTCCTCTGAGGTAAAGAGCTTACAGAGTAACACAGATCTCATACCTCCCTGCTTTCTCTGCTAATAAGAAATACAAGATCTGGTTTCTCTCTCCCTTCCCCCACTGCTTTCCTCCCACAACGTTTTAAAAATCTGACAATAATGCAAAAAATAGTTTTATATGAATCTGTTTTCACTCAGTGACTCCCAGATTATGTTGTTACCTTGATGTGCCAGTGTAATCAGGGCTGAGCAGCTAGGCTGGTTTTACTGCTCTGAGACAGCTGCTTTACCTCTATCCAAATGTAAGAACAACTAAGAGGCAATTTTTGCCCAGTTGTGGACTTCTGCTGATCCCATCACCTGCTGGAATGGGATTTGGGGATTCTATCCAGCTCAGTGTGAATATTTGCCTGCAGGCCCTGAGGACAGTTCATAGCTTTGCAGCTTACCACACAATTTGATTAATGAAGTTGCAAGTAAGAGGGGACATAACAACTGCCTGTATTTAAGATTACAGGTTTTAAAGGTCAGTAGGCACCACTAGCCTTCATTATACCAGAAGCCAAAAAATTTAATCCAGTAAATCCTGCTTCAAATTCCTATCTTGTTGTCAAGATGGAGTATATATTTTCAGGAGCTGCTGCAAACTCAGTCTACAGATTTTATTTTCAAGAGGTATCCCACTGAGCTCTCTGTGCCCCTGCAACTCTCCTTGTGTGCAGCACCATGTGAGACACACATCTCCATTCTTACAGTTTGTTTAAAACATGTCTGGTTTGGGTCAGAGCAGCATTATTTGCTGAGGGCTGCCTTGCTTAAGTCAAGGTTTTATGATGTAAATTAGACAGATAATACTGTCTGTAAACCATACTGCATGATCAGATGGCAGACTAAGCTTAGTGAGATAGAGATTTCCTTTTTAATTAAAACTGCAACGCTTCTGTGTGGTGGATTAACACTGAAAGGGTCACTGGAAAAAGCAAATTAAAGTAGGATCTGAACAATGAGAAAAAATTGCTCAAAAATGGCCACTAACAGCATAACAACTGTGTCACTTACCAATGTCTTCCTTGCAGGGAGATTATATTATGTTAACTCTTACCATTCCTTAAAGGTAGTCAAATGTCATCCTTGTTTCATTGACATGAAAATTCTGATGTGGGAAGTTAGAAAAATAACAAAATCATATCTTCTTGTGTCATAAATGAGACTTTGCTTTTGGAAGCACCTGGAAGCCAGGACTCCCACCAGCTCCTGAGGGAGTCAAGAGGTTTTTTCAACAGCTCCAGAACTCCAGCCCCAGTAGATCTCTTTAGGTAAGTCATGTTTTTCCTTCATAACACGTGCACTCAGCAGTTAAGCTGCCATATGAACACCAAGCTTTAATTCTCACAATATCCAGTCCTTCTGGCCAGCTTGTCCCAGAAGACTGCCAGTCAGTAAGCAGTGCTGCAACAGATGTCACATTTACACTGATATATCCTAGCTTTTCAGTGGAAAGAAAATTTCCTTTTCCCTAAACTCTACCAAGCTACAAGTTCTTGATTCAGACTGATGTAAACCCACCTTCACATAGGCCTGAAGATGAACTTTTTATTAGACTGTCTTTGCTGTTCAGACATCTTCTAACAAAGCCAAGTATGATAGATGGTTAACTCCAGATCTAAAACTTGCACGTGCATTCATTTGCTAAATACTCTACAATTAGACATAAGCTGAGTAAGGCAGAGACTGCAGTACTGTTTCACCAGGAAACATGTAAGGATAAGAAATCTGAGACTTGTTTCACAAAAAAAAAAAAAAAAGAGCAGCTGAGATACATACCTGAGAAATACAAGGTGAACTAAGAAATCCTGAATCAGCTGCTCACAAAGAACAAAATTATTATAATCAAATTTCCACATGCATATTTACAGATTAGAAATGCAATGCCTAACAATTCTTAAGCAAATACGAGCTTTCTTCCAGAAAAAATTGTCTGTTAAAAACAACAAATCCAATGTGGTTACAGATATTACAAAACAGAGCAGCTATTTGGAATTAAACCTCAAGAAATGCTCAAGTATTTCTGTGCTGTCACAAAAGAAATAAAGAAAAGGAAAAAGAATAACTAGGGAGGGGACAAAGGAAATTAACTGAATTAATCACCTACAATTTCCTCCAAAAGTGACTTAATCCTGCTCAACCTTCTATATGAGACAACCTATAGGAAAACTAAAAAGCCTCTAATACTCAGGCTGCCAGGTCCTTGAAAGGAGGTTGAATTTAACTTGAATACTTCAACAGCACAACAGAATCCTCAGCCTTAGAGATGGCCTCTAGGCAGAGGCAAGGTTAGTTTATAACAATAATAAATAAAATTATGCTTACCCCTTCAAGTACCTCAAAGGAAATTAATTTTTAGGTTTTTAGAGTAACTGTGAACAAAAACCACATTAAGCAGTATAGACTACATTTGAGACTAGTACAAGCAATGCAGATATTCAGGAATTGGAGAGAGAACCCTAAAAAGCATCTTTTGCTGCCAGCTCTCCTTGCATCCCCTGTTAGAGAATCCAGGAGATTGCAGATGCAGGCGGGCTGAGGGAGGACCCAAAGCTCCACCTGCGATTACCTACCCCCATCACTTTATGCCAGTAAAGCCTGCAATGCAGCAGCGAGTACTCTGCACTTGGGTAAGTGTTTGCTTGTCTCTCGGTGTCTGTGCCAGTGAACGTGTGCAGGCAGCAGGGAGCTTTAATAAAGCAAACTCTGCAGCAGACTGCAGAGCAGGCTGATTAACAGTTTCAGCGGTGCTGGGGAGTGTGGCAGAGCACTCTGCCTCCCCTCCTCCACCCAGCCTTAAACCTGATAGATCAAAGCTTTGACCTGCATCAGGTGGTTAAAACACAGTTCATTAACTCGTGGTGCTTTCTGCTTGCTCACTGTAGAAAGGCTGCAGGAGTGCTTAGGATGATCACACACAAAATGTGTTTACTGGAGTTCAAAACAGCTTGTCTCTTTCATGCCAAGCCCGCCCTTTAAAATGATATTAATTAAGAAAGCAGCTTTAGTGCAACAAGCAAACAGCATGTAATCAGTGATTATAGCAGCAGGCAAGGACATGATTTACCAGAGATTCAGTGAGAAAGGGACAAATGCAAGATCTTGTCTTCCCTATACAGCATCACCTGGGACTTTGACCTGCCCCATTCCCCCTCCTTGCAGGTCCCAGGTGTGGCATCTGCTTTGCACTGATGTCTCTGAGGGACATCTGAGTTGGGGAGAGAAAAACAGTTTTCTTTCTCCTTCTGTAACAAGTCACTTGGGGTAGGACATGTGCTTCCCCAGCCCAGTTTCCAGACCAAGGGGAAACAGGATGATGCAGCAACACAAGGGTGCAGAGTTACAGTCACCCCATCTGTCCCCATGGACCAAAGCAGGGGAGCTGGTTGGGCTCAGCACCTGGAGGTAGGACAGGGTTGAAGCTCTGATAGGGCGGAGATGATGGGTGCAGGCAGGGCAGCAAGGGGCAGCCTGCAGCATGGAGCAGGACCAAGAACCTAGTGAAGGGAAACACTCAGCAGGCAGAGTGATCAACAAGCAATTCACTCAGCTGTAGGTTGTTTATGAGAATGAGATGGAAACCAAATTAATAAATTGTCCCAACTGCTGTCCCCACACTCCCACTCAGTGTATTTGCTTTTCTCCCTTCTGTCTTTGCTCCTGCCCTCCCACATGGAAAAACAGTTATTTGTTTCTATTCCTTGCAGTCCTTTATAATGCCTTATAAAACCAGTACCCAGGTTTCTGGGCCAAAACCCCATTTTGCAGCTGTAGAAATGCAGCTTGGAGAGGCAGAGTGACTCAGTTGGGATTTTATAGCCAGCCCACATCAGAACCAGCTTCCAGTAGTCATCTTCTTTGGCTCCTAAAATGAACCTTCTTCCACCAGCAGCAGAACTTTCCACTCTAGTGGAAAACTAAAGTTACCCATCACACTGAATTTGCTATCTTTAGTCCCTCAGTCAGGTATTTGTTTCTTTGTTCTTCAGAGTCCTGGATGTTGCGGGATGTAAAGCTGAGTGTGTACTATTGTTCACTTCAGCTTTGTGCTGATGAAAGAACAAGCACAAAGGAAGGAGAGAAGAGGAGAAAAGGGGGCACCTTCTTATATAAAAGGCTCTGAAATCCCATATGGAAAAACTCTATAGAAGTGAATAAATGTGATTCTAAAAGCCTGTTTAAGAGAGAATGATCTCCTTCCCACATGGTTTTCAAACACCATATAGACTGGTGCAGTCTTTGAGCATCTAGGGAAAAGAGATCAGACTCTTTTCAATGCTATGGATTAATCTATATGAAACTATTGCTTTAATTTCCACTAGGTGCCTTATGGAAAAGGTCTAGGGAAAAGGATAAAAAGAGAATTAGGAAAGTGATTTTAGTTGGTTTGTTTTGAATTTTGAAGTGGTTACAGAATGACAAGCATTATTATTGCTTTCTTCTGATTCTCAGTGATGTATTTGTTTACTTTGTTTATAGTTTGGGATTTTTTGTGGCAATTGCTACTACAGTGTTGGGCAGGGAGTTTTTAAAATAGTATGAATGCTTTCCTAGATATTTTTTGAGATGAGTGGCTTGTCTAAATCTTTATCTTCACTACATGGAGGAGGCTGCGGTCAGGGGAAGGAAAAGTTGGTCTTCATAATAATTTATCCAGTGGATGAAAAAAGAGCAACTGAAACAATGGTATAGATTATAGGATCTAAAGACTTTTAGGGGAGGGAAAGGGCTGCAGAAGGCAGCATTACAAAGAGAAGGCCTTTTCCATGTAGCTGTTGTGGGAGGCACAGACCGTCAGTCTGCCAGAGAGAGCCACAGCTGTGCCAGATGTGTGGTGATATGAGCACAATGAAATTCAACATGGCATTCAGGTAGACTAATTTTTCCACTCAGAATTCAGGGAAACTATTCCCAAATCCTCCTGTGCATATGTGCATGTGTGTATGTATGTTACATAAAAGTAGTGTTTATGCTGGATGCCCAGAGGAAACATTAAATGACTGTGTGCACTGTTCATGATGGACACTAGAGAGCCCAAAGGCAACTTTTCTATCATAAATTTATGTCAGTTTTTATATGCTACAACATCTGGGTCCAAAGTTGGAGCTAGCAATCTAATAAGACAGCTTGGTTATGAGCAGTCACTCCAATGTCTTGACCCTGATCATCTTCCTTTTTCAGATGATGAAAAGCTTGGCCCGCTCACTTACAGACTGCTCATTTCAGCCACCCCCAAGTCATGCCATCTTGCTGGCAGGGGCAAAGTCAGCTCTGAAAGTCCTGGGTGCAAATTCTCATACACAAAAATTCCCTGCTGGTGCCAAGCAAATTATCTGAGTGGCCCCTTTGCTCCTGGCATGGGAGTGGTGAAACACAAAACCCCATCCCTCTGGGAAAGTTCCCTTGTGTCACAGCAACAGGCAGCTACACCAGAGCTCCCAGGCTTTTTCCTGGTGGGACAGTTGTGGTAGGAAAGGCCATGCAAGAGGAAAGGGGAGGTTTTATAGCCCCTGCCTCTTCCCTTGCCCAGTTAGACAAGGCAGGGAGGAACCAGCCTTACATCTCCCTAGGACTTCGCTTCTCCAGACATAAATTATGGATAACAATCACCTTCCAGAGGGATTGGGAAGCTTTGTTTGGCAATACTTATAAAACACCACGACTGAAAAGAGGGTAGAAGGGCAATGTTTTAATAAATTATTGTTGGTCCTTGAAACATGTGGAGGGAAAGGGCTGCTGCAGGAAGCATAGTGGCATCTTGGTAGCTTACAGGACTATCCTGCGCTGCTTTGCACCCATATACACCAGTAAGCCTTTGTTTTCCTTGTATGCTGGGAAAGCTGTTCCAATACTTTGTGTCACCGCATGGCAGCCTGCACTCAGCAGGAAACTGCTGAGTCAGATAACCTACTGAATCATTTGCAGTTTCTCACCATTTGGATGGCATTTTTCCACATGTTTGTGTGCTGTTTCCATCTTATTCCAGATCTATGGGTTCGAGAGACCCAGGCTGCTGGACCAGGCTTAGTCCTGCCCTGACCTGTGGGGCCAGGCTCCCATCACAGGTATGTATGGCGCTGTGGGTCCTGCCACCATGGGTTACCTGTACAGACACAGCCAGAAAGGGGAGAAGTGATAGTAATGACACTGTAACACAAGTTAGAATATCTTTTGTTTTACATATGGGCTCTTTTTACAGATATCTCTGGGTTTTGGCCAGCTCTCAAGTGCAGCTCCAGCTTTAAGGCTGCCCCAGCTTTCCCTATTGCTTCCAGATCTCTTACAGGGAGCAGGAGCAGACACACCAGAGGGAGGCATTCCCATTCTGGGCACATTCCTGTGCCACAGAGGCTGCACAGATCAACAGCACGTTCAATTATGTGATTAGGGCTCTGTCTCAAGCATCATCATCCACACTGTGAGTGCCAATATTCTTGGACTTCGATGAGCCAGTGCTGGTTCTTAATTAATGATGGATTTCTAAGGTTATTAATTAACCCTGTTAATTTTGCTGTTTCGTTTCTTAGACAGAAAATCTGAATGAAATTCTCTAGACCTTTTCCTGTCTGCAGCAACAAGCAATTGTGCCCTTGTGGGGTGGAGTCAAGGGTTTGTGCTCTGGCTCTTATCAAGGCAAGCACGCTGGTATCCATTGCTTTGATATTCACTTCTTTTCTTACCTTGACAGGTTCTATGAAAGGCACTGATGAAGCGTTCACCAGCTCCTCTCATGCACTCTGACAGAGCCACTGTGTGTCACAGTGTGAGCTTGTCTTCCCACCTCTTTGCCCTCTGATGTTTTGCTGTCTGCTTGCAAAGGCAAGGGCTTTATTCTGAGCGTGCATATTACTGTCTCACTCTTGGTAAACTCCAAAGGATGTCTCTGTATGTCATCATACAACCTGACACAATGTCCTTTCCAGATACTGTTCTGTTTCATTAATATGTTTCTCACTTCTGCCAGAGCCCAATAGAGTTGTAGGAGCAGTGGCCAGAGAGTGCAAAAGGCAGTAATGAGATTTATTTTATGAGCGACTTTATAGTATTGAAAAGCTTTGTGTATCATCTCTCTGTATAATTTCCTCTCAGGCTGCTGCTGGTTGAACATGTTCTGTCTGACTCCTGCATCAGCCACACTGTGTCTTGATTTCCACTTACATCAGTCTACCACTTTAACCCTGGCAGCCTTTGAAATCAGAAGGCCACTGGAACAATAGGCAGAATTTATACTGCAGTTTTCATCTTCACAGCAATTTTCAAACATGAACGAATCAATCTTTAATGGTCCCTTATGTGGGACATGACAAAAGACTGCAATCCTGATTTTACAGACTGGGCACAGAAAATCTGAGGGATTTGCTGAAAGCCACAGAAAAAATAAGGCCCAAACTGCAAAAGAACAAATGAGTTTGTGCTACCAATTTTTACATCCACATCATGTTCCCAGACCTTTAAACTACAAGGCACTTTATTTTCTGGGTCCTGTATTGCATTACTAACAGCAGAACCAGGATATTTGCTGCCACCTCACTGTGTCAATGATACTCACTGATGTAACATAGTCTTCCCATGGAAAGTTAATTACTGGAAGTTATAGGGCATATGATGACCCAATACTGGCAATGTGGAGTGCCTTGGTGGAGTACAGGATGTATTTGAGGCAGTACACTGGGAAAGGTCTTTGTGTGGAAAATGATGCCTCAGGCATTGGAAACACACTCTCTTCCTCCCCCACCATTACAAAATGCTACCAAGTGGTTTCCTTGTGGTGCTGAACCTGCTGCTCCTCGCTCCTCTGTCTCTCTCCTTCTGTTAACTCAGTTGAACAAATTGCAGTTTCAACACTGAACCACAACGTATCGAGATCTCAGTCTAATATTAGTATTAATATTAGACTAATATTAGCTTTCTCATTCTGCATATCATGGTACATATGCACCGTAGAGATTACTCTGGAGTTTGGATTATCCTTTTCAAACCCTGCCCACATAATTTCCTCACCAGAAGGGCTATCAAGCATTGGAACAGTCTGCCCAGAGAAGTGATGGTGTTACCATCCTTGAAGTTATTTAAAAGACACCTAGATATGGCATTTAGGAACATGGTTTAATGGTGGACTTGGTAGAACTGAGTTCGTAGTTGGACTTGACAATCTTAGAAGTCCTTTACAACCCAAATTATTCTATGAATTTATGATATTTTATATTACTGAGATGTACCTACCGTGCTATGGCAGGGGGTAGTGAAAATCTGGCTACGCTAGTAATATGGCAATACAAGAAATAAGACTGACTAAAAATGGTTAACAAATGTGAAGGACTGTTGGAAGTTCTGGAAGGTAAATATGGTTTAAATTCTAGGAAGATACTGAGGGAGCTTACTAATTGCAATTCCAGCTTGGACAACTTGAGTTTGGATGAAGGAATTGTTATGCTTTGCTGTAATAAGCTTCTGAAATATTAGTTAATTTTTCTATGGTCCAAAGGTGGGTTATGAAAGGAAATTACTGACCATGTAGAATATCCTTACCCTGTAAAATGAAAAGCAGATGATTAAAAAAAAAAGTTAACTTTCAGGTTATTGAGAATTCCTACAACACCGAAAACATTCCCCAAAGGAACAAGAGCAGGCAGAGGTTTGTAACACAATTTCTGCTTTATCATGCACTTGGAAGCAAAAAGGACTCCTACAGAATAATGCAGTGGCCTTTTCCTAACCCCCTGTTTCCTGAATACTCCCAAAAGATGAGGGGCCAGGAAGAACAAACAACATCGAGGAACAGCAGGTTCATCATATTCTGGCATAAGTGGAAATAGTCTGGAAAGGGCTCTGTCAATACAGTTTTCCCTTAACAGATGTGACCCCATATTTTCATTTGGGCAAAGGAAATAATTTTAGGGAAAGACTGGGAGTTCAACAAATACTTCAGGACAAAATCACATACATCATGTTTCCCTTTCATTCTTTTTATTGGTGCCCACACCCATTATCCATCTCACCTAAGTAAAGATCAGAGACCCTGTTTAACCTTCAAAGTCAGGCATATGAGAAAGACACAAAACTGTCAGCAAATCCTAAAAGAAATGTGCTGCTTTTCTCCATTTAAATGTTTTAATTTGCTTTTCTTGTTTTTCCTATTTTTCATCAAAGCTGTGGGAGGCAGCGATGTCTTTGGACTATTTCCCTATATCTTTTAATTCCAACTTCTACTTTCCTTTCTGGCCCATTCTGAAACAGGAAAACAATGTGGGAGGCAGAAGGGCAGTTTCCATCACTTCATTAAAACAGCATTTGTCTTTTTTAATTGAAATGTCTTGTGGTGTCTCTCATTATAGCTATTAATATATGACCTAATACCATTCAGCATTTGGATATTATTATTTTAGATTCAAATCCATGCAGTTTTGATTTAATACATTAAACTCATCTAATTCCCATATATATATTATATACATATATATATAATATACACATTGCTGCTAGCCAGTCAGTAGATGAGTAATATATATCTACATCAATGATGTTTTAATGATGCATTGTTCTAATATATCACCAAAAAGATAGTGCTCACATGATAGATTAATGCCATACATCACTACAGTGAGGTATCTTTTATGATATATTGCTCAAACAATGTCATTAGAAAGGAAGAAGAGACACATAAGATATGGTAGGTTTTAATTTACTAGTTTTAAAAACACTTCTAATATTCTTAACACAATAATAGCTGACCTAGTCTGAAGTGGAAGAGATATGATACTAAAAGGGAGATCTGAAGCAGAAATCTGAAGTGCAATCCAGTGGGTCAGAAGGCATCACACTGACTCTTGAGATAAGTCACGTGTCTATTTACGACAGCAAACAGAAAGAAAGTGGAATGAGGGGGGAGCCTAATTTTTTTGTTTTCAAAATGGTTGTATCTAATTAGAGAAATGGGGCCTCTTTGGCTCCAGGCAGGATGCCTTAGTGGTGCAAAGTCCAGCTGATTCCAGCTGTGTGGATCCATGAAATATTCTCTCACTGGAGCTGGGGGTGAAAGGAAGTAATATTTTTAATAGTGCATTTATTTTATTTTATTTTTCCTAGTCAAGTAATGCTGATCCACCAGAAAAGAAAAATGTTCAACAGAAATATGGCTGTGTTGATGAGACACAAGTTCAGGCTAAATGTTGGCTGATAAAAAGAATGGTATTTGGGGGTAAGACTGGGAAAAATATAGCTGGCTTGATCCAACTCTCTTGCTGTTTGGTTTGACATGCCCTGATACACTGCTTGCTTTGTGGATGTGGGGCTGCCTGCTATTCACCTTCTTCAGCTCACAGCTGTGATGCAAGACTCAAACCTGTGGTTTGCAGCGTGGACCACTGGTTTAACCTTTGCTGGAGCAGACATTTAACTGCAGAACTGCATCCTCTGTGTGCTCATGCAGACACTGGACAACTGCAGTGTGCATAGCCCTGAGGCTGGACCAGGTCCCACCACCTGGAGGGAGCAGGATCTCAGGGTGAGGCAGTGGCTTCCAAGAGATAAGTATTTCAACATGAATGCTGAAGGCTCTGATGAGTAGTCACATATAGCAAGAATGTGCTTTGGGCCAGCATAAAGATAAAGGTGAAAGAGGAAAAAACAAAAATGAGAGCTGAGCATCAAGATGGAACAGACAGCAGTGGAGTGAGCCAGGCTGGATGGGGCTCTTGAGCAACCTGGTCTAGTGAAAGGTCTTCCTGCCCACAGCAGAGACGATTTTTAGGTCTCTTGAAGCCTAAGCCAGTCTGTGATTCTGTGATTCTCTCTGCCAAATAGGTCTTGTGAAATCTGCTCTTACCATAGCACTCTTTTCATCCTATAGCTGCTTATACCTTAGTGCACCAAATGAAGATGTTGCAAGACAAGAAATCCCATAAGCTACCTAAAAACTAGAGCTGGTGTGCAAAAATAATTTGCTCCCTCTAGAAAAACACAGCTGCATGTGAAACATGACATGCATTGAGTTGGCATCAGCTGGAACAGTGAGTGAATAATAAGGAAAAAAATGGAATTTTTTGTATTAAAGAACAAAATCCCTGTTCACTGTTAATATCGAGTTATGTAGTTTACTTATATCTAATGAAAAAAAAAAAGACTAAGCAGATACTATACTCCAGGAAAAAATATTAGACTTCGATTAAATGAAGTAAACATCTCATTAAATATCTATTTTTACAGACACTAATGAATATTATTGCTAAAGGGGCAACAGAAATAAGACAATGAATATGGTAAAATGTGTTCCTTTTATGCATAGTAAATCTTCCCTGTGATCTAACAAGGTACAATAAGAAATCCTACTATATTAAAATACCTCTAAGGATGTAAGAAAACTGATCTCTGATCAGCTCAGCTAGAAATTACACCACACATTTCCGCTTGGTTTTTTAAAAACTCCTACTCAGATTATAATGCACCATTGGAGAAGACAGCATTATTTAGTTTAGGATATTTCACAGCAATAGAGCAGAAGTTTTCAAGGAAACCTTGAAAAAAGGTATGGACCTTTAAGCAATAAAGGGGTCAGTTTTAGATGTTTTCTTTAACTTCTGCTGGCTCTTTTCAGGCAGAGTAGCATACCTGTATTCCTATGTCTTCTCATAAGGTGCATGGTGAGATTTGTACTCATCGTATTCCTTTTGACCTGTGAAATTCAGGGCACAAAGTATTTTTGCTCAAAGTCTCCCTGATACAAAGCTGAACCTTTCAAGTGCTGTGTTTTCCCATGGATTGTGGGATGGGGCTTATTCCTCCTCATACCTGGTGTCTCCACCAAATTTGAGTAGGGCTTTGCTCCCCACACAGGCTCTCTCCTGTCTCTTCCTCCTTTCCTAGTTTCCCTTTCCCACTCTTCTTGCTGTCCTGACAAGCCATCAGATGAGAAAGCTCCCTGAAGCTGCCCAGTGCAAAGCACAGCTCTGAACTGGAACAGGGCTCTTCCACAGCTGCTGGCACCTTTTCTCCTGCCCTGCTTTCACCTTTATTTTGCTCCTCAATTGTAGGGAGCATGGCTTTTGCTCTGCATATTTTTCCCACATCATACCAGCACTGTTCTTTGTTGGTGATTTGAGAGTTTCCAAGGAATCCATGACCTCTCTGCAAGCCTGAAGGGCCCCAGGAGCTGCATTTATCCCGGTGCCCTGCTGCAGGCAGCCAGCTCTCCTCTCCCTGGCAGGCTGCAGCACCACCAGTTTCAGCCCTTGGTTTTGACCAGCTGTAACATTCTGTACTGGAGGAGGCACAGCTTTGTACACAAGTCTTGCATTGCTCATACAGGAGAGCTTTTCTGTGTGGTCAGTGGTTATTCACAGGAGCCCCTGCCTTTGTGTCCTCCCAGTGCTGCTTTTCTCTGAGGTATTGGATGCAAGGTGTTGCTGGAGGCAAGATGCCCAGTGTGGGTGATCTAACCCTCTTCACTTCTGCCTTGGAAATCAAGATCAGTTGTGGTTTATGGTCCTGTGAGCCAGGTGGTTAGCAGGGCTGATGAATTCATTTCTTGGCGTTTCTGTACATAAATCTAACAAAATGGTTTTACCTTCCTACAGCTGGCACATGTGCCTAACGATTTGATCCTTTGCATTTTAAATATTTATTCAGTATTTAATTTACACCCCGAGACTAATCCTGGTGCTTTAACCTAGCCCTCAACTAGTTTCATTGAATCATCTCTATGACAATTCACTGATCTTCAACAAATTGGCTTTGTATATTAGCAGGGCCCCATCCTTTCTTTATTGGTATTTTGGGGGCATTTTGGGAAGAGCTACCAGTGATTTTTTTTAAGTGTTACAAGGCATTAAACTGTTGTTTCTGTCTTTGAACTTATAGATGGTCTCCATAGAGACACTGAAGTTCTACATTGCTCTCTTGAATTGCCTGAAGAAGTGGCACTTAGAATTACATTCAAAACAATGCTAATTAACAAATGCTGAATTTTAAACAAGCTTCACAGCAAGGTTTTTGTTTGATAGAAGCAGCAAACCAGCAATCGACTGACCAAACTGACAAAGCTGAACTACAGACAACATGCTATTTAATTATTCATTAGACATTGTACAGGGTTAACTACAATAGGCACCATTCCCTTTTTGAGGAATCACCGAGCCAAGTGTAAGTGCCTTAGAAATCCAGCATAATAAATAGTCAGAAAAAATCAGCAAAATGAAATCTGCTTCCCAAATTACAGATTTATTGAGGAGGGGACAGGCATGAACAAACCTCTGCAGCCATTCGATAAGAATGACCCAGCATATGCAAAGAATGGAAATAACTTGTCAGGAGCCCAATCCTGTGGACAAAGCTACCATGGGAGGGTTTGTATGGAGGACAAAACAGACATTCTCAGACTAGGATTAGAGCTGGATGGTGTAAGGGGAAAGAGCAGAGCTCCCCACAGGGCTCTCAGTCTCCCCTTTCTGCCCAGAACCACGATGTCTCTGATTCACATGTGTGTGGGTAGTGGCATATGCCCCACAGGGGTACTGGGGCCCTTCAAGGACTGCCTGGGAGGTAAAACTGGACAGATATTTCAGTCACAGCAGAGGTTGGAAACTGGCAATAGCTGATCACAGAAGCCAGATGTTGTTGCTAGAACTTATATAACCTGGCAAGGTGCAAGCAGGGACAAAAAGAAACTTTGGAGAAGGCTTTATATTAGCTAAAATCTTGTCATTAGCAGAATAAGTCACACTTGAAGAAAATGATTGCAAGAAGAGGGAAGATTTGTGGATCCATGCAGAAGCCACAAAGGGTTGGGAAACATTTTGGACAGACACCGATCTAAGCTCAGATACACTTAGAAAAATTGAGACTGGAAATATATGTTTATTCCACTATTTGGTTTTGATCTGTGTTTTTCTCATGTTAGCTAAAGCAAAGTCTGCATCTGCTGCAACAAAGCCAGTGAATGAGGACAATGTTCTGCCTTTTCCAAGCCAAAGGAAACTGAAGAAGAAACACTGCTCACTGTGAGCAGCACTACCAGAACAACCTCAGGTATTGATTCAGGTGGCTGTAGTTATCTGCAATTAGATGCACCACAGACCAGGTAAATAATTCTGGCCACACTTTTTGCCAAGGTTTATATTTGAAAGAGATTTTGGGAGGACTACTGGCATGCTGTTTGTTTCTCTGGAAGGCAGGGCAGCAAGAATTGCTGGCATCACAGGCAGGAAGTTCAGACAGCATGGTTGTAAGTGTACATTGGTGTAACTGGTGACTGCAGAGAGCACTGATCCTTGAACTGAAAAGTATTTGCAAAAATACCAATATGATAGTTCAGTTTTAGCAGTAATGTAGTGCAATTCACTTATCATCCTGTTTCACTCTCTGCTGGGATTTTATTACTTAAGTGGGAAACAGTGAGAGAATTATCATCTGGGATTATCTCTGATGGTCTTGATTTGTGGAGCTAAACCTTCTTCCTTAAAGCCTTTAATGTTTCTGTAACACTCTCAAATGCATCTCATGCATCAAACATGGCACCACTGTTAATGAAGGAACCAGAAATGGAGAAATGAGCAAATCAGCACACCAGACTTCACCTCACAAACACATCTGTCAGCCCTCCATGCACACATTCAGCATTGCAACAGGCATGTACCTACCACCTGCTCTGTGTGCAAAGAAACACAAGCACAAAACAGGACAATTTCAAAACAGTTCTGCTCCTTCAGCTTGAATGGTGCTTTGTACCAGGTATTTGTATTAGAGGATTATATTTTCTGAGATGAGACAAACAAGTGAGTAGGATGAAATCTTCTATCTAATCAAATGGAATAAAATGTGACTGGTAATGCCATTCCCAGCTGTGATAATACTTTATCCTACTTATAATAGCTACCTACATATGGGCTAGAACTCAGCATAATAAAATATTTCTATCTAAAGTGGTTCACAGTCTGTAGTTAGTTGTTCTCCTGCTACGACTTTGTCCTATCTGTAGTAACTGCACTTGCCATGAGCATTTGAATGACCTGTCATAGGAGAGTCTTACCCTGCAAACAATCTCTGCGCTCTGCAGTCCTGTTAAATAATGCCTGTACTGAACCTGACTACAGGAATGATCTCACCCTGTGTATTGTTTTCTGTGGAGTGTCCACCATTATTAAGACTGCATGTCCTAGATCCCAGAGAAAGGCTCATGTAAGGAAACAGTTATTTCCCTTTTCTTTCCAGCATGCATATTTTATTCCTGCTAGTTTTGTCAGCAGCATACAAAAGCTGGGTGCTGAAGCCTGCAGATTTCTTGTTCTCTCCTGATGCTGAGTCCCACACATATCTCAGTCAGGGAGCAATTGGTCTCCTTTCATGTGTCCACTGTAGGAGTATACATAAGGGAAAGCCTGAAATAGGACCTTTTAATTTGACAAATGGGAAGTACAAAGATGTTAGGTTGCCACTGTTGCTGGCTAAGACAGCCCTTCTCAGCAGTATCTGGGCTGAGTTCAGCACATTCATATAAGTTTGAGTGAGCATGCACTTTCTCCTAGTCACCAAAATGTTCACAAATAATCATACAAAGACATGAAATAAAGAACATGGTGTTTAACTGTACCTTTCTCTCTCCATTGTTTGAAGCCAGCTATGTAAATACTAGCTTCTCCATGATGTGACTGTTATCTAATCTAGAGTAAGGTCCTGCCTCAGGAAGAGCATCCACAAGTGGATTTGCCTTGCTTGCATGAAAAGATAGTCAGACACTGTAATTGCCCCAAGTCCCCAGACTCTCTATTTCTTTCACATGGAGAAAAAGAAAAGGCCGTGTGGAGGAAGAATTGGAATGCTGGTCTGGGGCTACTTGCTGAGCCTGCATTGTGCTCACTTTAAAGCAGCCTTGGTTGGGGCTGTGTTGCCTTGTGAAAGACATCAGCAAAGCAGCCCTGGTCCACAGGGAGCAGGGGAAGGGCAGGGAATGGAGGAAGGGGCCCAAGGAGGCTGAGAGCAAGCACAGGTGGGGTCTGCTACAGCCAGGGTCAAGGATTCTCAAGCTCTGAGGATTTTAATAGTGTAAAACCCACTGAGATTCAGCTCCTTCCTGCAGTATTTCCCAGTCTAGGAAAGAAGGGACACAGAGTTGGACCACTTGGCTGAGTGACTTGAATAGAAATAAGAATGAAATGTTTATCAAATAGTTGTATTCACTTTAATGTGTTTTCCTGTTACCTAGAAACAAATTAGCAATTATTTCAGATCTGATATTCAAAGAATGCACCTCTGAACTGACCTGACCACATCAGTTCTGGCTGCACCTTGGTCTGCACGTGGGTTGGAGAAGTTTGGTCTGAATCCAAAAGCAATCTGAATCCCAACAGTGCTTGTTGTTTTATAAGAGTGACTCTAATTGCTGAATTAAACAGAAATAAGAAAAAAAATAAAGCACACAAAGAATTTTTAAAATTGTAATAAAGCCTGTTTTATATTTCCATGCTTAGTATTGAAGTGACCTACCATTTGGATTTGTAATTTCAATCTACTTTGGTCACGAACTATGAAGAAACAATGCTTTTCAGCAGAAGCTGTACTACAATACATTAACAGAAGAGCTCATTCTCTCAGAGCTGAAGATGTCTCGTTGGACTAATATTCATCTCCTGCATTTTCTGGCTTTTGGTTGATTTTTCCATGCAGCCATAATATAATTTTATGTTTAATTTCCTAGCTTTCTAAAGGAAACAAGAAAAATAAAAATGCAATTTAATGCACTCCACGATGACTATTTAAGCATTACATCATCAGAAAGGCTGTCACTAGCTAGTAAGTGGTCCCAATGATAAGACAGCATTACCTAGCAACTGCAGAGAAGTTATTAACCCTTTTATGACTACTATATCCACCACTGAAGCTGGAAATAGCTTGTAGCAAACAAATGTATATATCCAAATGCCTGCAAAAAACCCCAAAGGTCCTTTCATCTTGTGATTATGGTGTGAACATTTTTCTCTGTAATTCTGAAAAGATGCCCAGTTCAGTTCTGCAAAAGGACAAATGAGGACCACACGGCTGTGCAGGCAGCTTCTGAGGAAGAAGGGAAGCGTGATGAATCATTTTAGTGCTACGTGTGCAGACATAGGGTGATACAGGGTTTTTTCACTAGCCTGAAGAAGGATGACTGGTTAAAATATTACCAGGACTCTAGGAGGTTTGCAGTTACTATTTGAACAGGTCGTGAGTCTTTGCAGCCTTCCTGAACATCACTCAATGTTTTAGAGAACATGTTATGTTCATCCTATATGCTGCAAAGCAGAAAGAGACAGTTAGCTGTAAGCCTTGAGTAAAATTTATGTGAAGAAAGCAAAATTAAACCTAAACCCTGTTATGATTTACATGGGAATGGGCAGATCCTGAGGGATGAAGCACCTGGGGGGTTACCTCCCAGGCTCACATCCTCTCCTGATGAACTCTACCAGTCCCTGAGTTTGTGCAACTTCCAGAAAAGTCCTGGGATGGGTTTTAATGCAGGACTGAAATCTGAAATCCACACTGGGAAACAGAGCAAGGACCTCCACTGCAGCTGCAGTAAAACTGCATGCCAAGAAACCAACAGCAGAAGCAAGTGCTGCAGACAGGAAGAATGTGGGAGAGGCGTCAAGAACCAGGTCTGCACACTAAGGACTGGACAGGCTCCCAGCAGGACAGCATCTCCGTGGACTGTTATCTTCTTAAGATTCAAGAGCACACCATCTTTTCCTGTGTGGTCTTGCACAAAATGTTCTTGTCCAGGAGATTTTCAGACACAGGGCGAGCTCAAATCTTGATGTTTTCTGTGTGAATAAAGAGTGGAGGAAAAAGTGTGTGTCATCCTGTTTCCCATGCCTCATTTGACAGGGCTCCAGGTCCTCAGAAACACCTCTATGGTGATGTCAGCAGACTCTCTCCATCTTCAAATACTGTTTTTCTTTCTTTTTTTTTTTTTTTTTTTTAATATATATGCATAGTAAAAAAAACAACAGCCCAAGTTGCAGGTCTTTTCTTAAATTGCATGGCTTGCAGTAGCCATGAACCAAGCAAGCCAGGAGATTCAGCAAGAGTGAGGATGGCAAGAAAAATCCAGAAAAGAATAGCAAGAAGAGCACAGTAGTTGCTTTTCAAGTCCCACAAAGATGGTCTGAACAAACATCAGTCTAATTGGAGCAATTCTTCAGTATTTTATTCCAAATAAATAAGCTGTCCAACTCTATTACATATGACGTTGTGTATTTGTTCCAATGATCTTTAACTGGGTAATGGGACTGCACTGCTTTGTGTGTTTTCATTCCAAATTACTAAAACAAGCTTTGTAAAATCTCCCCAGAAAACACAATGTCCTGTTAAATCACTATTCCAATATGATTATAAAAAAACCTGACTCTTATTACTCTGTTAGTTTGTCATAAGCTGTAATAAAGCAAAGCAATAACCAGCCAGCACGAAAGAGTGAGCATTTCCAGCTAAAGTGCAGAGAAGTAGATAGGACCTAATTTGTGTTCTGCAAAGCCTCAAGCCAGCCAGAGGCTGACAGTCTCCCTCTCGCTGACTTCACTAGAAATCTCTCAGCACCTCATAGGATTGCAGAGCACCTGGTAATACCGACCTCATCAGTGCTCTTCCAACTGCTCAGTGTTCACATCAGCTATTAATATAAATTACAGTTGAGGGGATACAGTATTTGTGAGTGCTAATCCAGAACCAGTGAACACCTTCACTCTTTCACTGGGTCAAAAAGGGTGCACGCACCCAGCCATCTGTGAAGGTATCATATCACAGCCATGCAGATCAAGTAGTGTAAAATGATTTTTCAATATTTCCATATCATAAAATATGTACATACATTGAATCTACTGGTCTTGTTGCCTGCAAATACTGCTGATGCCTAGGAATTTACTAAGCCATCCACAGAGCTTTTTGAACTGTCCTTAGGACCTGAGCCAAACCCCAGATCCTGAGCCTTCTTTGATATTGGATCACTTTTATAGCACCCAATTAAAGTTGTTTCTCTTATTTTAATTTACCAATTTCTTAATAGCAACAAGATACTTGTTAGACACACCTGCATTTCACTGTGAGGAGATTAGATTATTGCACAATATAGTTTTAAGTTCATTTTGTCTGTGACCTTGCATCCTCTAACATCATCCAAGTAGACACTGGATTTACAGAATAGCACTGCATTGAAAAGAGGCTGGATATTTTTCCAAAATAGTTGCCATTCTGCAGTTTCTGTTCTCTTTTCAACTGGGATATTACTGACTTTGAAAACCTGGTCCCTGGATAGTTCACAAGGTATGAGTTAAACTAGAGAAAATATTTTATAAAACTTTATATTAACCCTAGTGTTGCACAATGAGGTGATTAGAAACTTCTCTTTGACATATCCTGGAACTTGTCCACTTGAACACTTCACATTAAATTTCTTTGTTAATTTTCATTTTAAAGGAAAAGAAACAACCACTCACAGGTGAAGGCATAAAGGTGATAGTCAAACTCCTCCATAATATTAATCTTGGGGAGTGACCAACCCAAATATATTTGCTCCAAAATTGATGTTTCTCTTTTCATTTTATTTTCTAAGTTAGCAAGGGGTGAGAAAAGGAGATCGTAATGGAAACTGGGTTTCATTCTTGACCACAGCAGGTACTGGGAAGATCTCAGAATGATTTATGTGCATATATCGTATATTTAATTTCCTTATCTTTTTAAATGGGTTGTGAATAATTCAGGCAATGACTGTTTGGATAACGGAGTTTGTCCACCCCTGAAGATTGAAATCTTCTAATTACCTCATAACAGATACAGCTTGGAACTTGTAACACCAGGTTTCCATATCCCACCCACCCACAGCCCAGGGCTCATCCCTATGCATGAGCCCTTTCCTATCCAGCTCCCAATTAGGTCTCAGTTTGTCCTTCAAGACATCCAACAAGGCTGACAGTGAAGATAGCATCCATAAAAGGCCACTTGCCCTGGGGGAAGTCAACTGTCACTATCAAACTTGTTCCAGCAAAAAATTAAATATTTGGCATATGATAATAGCCTGTCACTATTGCCTCAGATCAGCCTTCACCCTTACCAGACATAGGCTCATAGATCCTTATTGATCTCTTCTTTTCATTTCCCAGTAAGTCTTCCTCTTTGTGCATTAGCTCTTGAGCTCATTACACACTTAAGAAACTCTGCTAGTTATCTAAAAAAAGACAAAATGAAGACAGGCAAAAGCTGAGTTAATCACTTGGACATATGGAAATAATGTGACAATGCTGTTTATATGCAGGCAGGCAGTTCCCCAATATCATCACTGCAAAACACTCAGGGCTTAACTGGGAAAAAAAAGCCCAAAACTAGGGAGCTGCATAAGACATCCAGAATTTGATTGATTTGATTGAAAGCCCTTCTTCTGCTTAGTTTGCTGTGGGCATATTGAGCATGATCTGTAATTGCTACACAATATTTAAAATCTACAGCCAAATTCAAGCCAAAAAATGCAACAACTTTTCAGTTAGGAAAGGGAGACTAGTTGGACAAAGGAAAAACAATGATTTTGTCATAAAACATTTACTGATGTACACTATAATAGACAGGTCTGGCTATTTAACCTCTCTTCAAGTGCCATAATGGAGATGATACATAGGCTTGGTTTCGGTGTATGGATCCAGGTCACATAGTCTAATTAATTTGGTAAGGCTTGAGCAAAAATTAGCCACTTTTTTTTCTCCTGTGGCAACTCACAGAGAGGTGGCTCCAGAGCTATGCTCTTCTAAAGCCAGGAAAACTTTCATTTCCAAGGTTGATTTACCCTGGGACCTTCCTACACATTTGTCCTCCTAGAATTATCCCTTGATTTAAATGCCTATTCTTTTCTGGCATTTGTTTTCCTGATAATTTTTATAGAGACCAATCATAAAAGTACTAAAGATGTTCCTATTGATCTAGAAAGGGAAAAAAAACCAGGAACCACATGACTGAAATTATATAAACAGCTGGGGGATGGGGAGGTTTAAAGGTGTAAAATTTCCCTCTGCACATGAATATCAAATACACTGTATTTGAGGATCAGAGGGATATAGAGGTGTTTCATTTGATTAACAACAGAGGTCACTAATAAAGTTCAAACCTGAATTTTCCAATTGTTTTTGATGGTTCAGCTGCCAATGTTTCATTCACAAAGCTGCATACATCCAACATCCAGCCATAAGATGTTTCCTCCCTGTGTTTATATCCCAGGCAGCAGCACTGGGAGCTGCTGAGCTCCCGTTTCCTGCAGTCCTTCCCACCTGCCAACATGCAAATGTCCTGCACGTTTCCCTGGGCCGGGCACTTGGGTGCCTGGGCCAGTGAGCTGCAAGTGCTGGGCTGAGGGCAGCAGTCAGATGGTCCCAGGATCCAGCCCTGTGGCTGCTCTGCTCCTGTGGGCACAGGGAAATTTTGGCTGGGCAGGAAGGAACTGGCTACATGGCCGACTTCCTCGTGAAGGACAATAAAAGCAGTGAGTAGGGACCTCACACCAGCCTGTTTGCTTGAATAATGATATCAACAATAACAATAAATCCTTTTTTCCAGCCCAGTCCTGTGGAGCAGCCAGAATGGGCTTTAAGTAGCTCCCAGCAGCCGGAGCATTGTGTGTGTAGAGTTCTCACAACTGGTTTAGGCTGGGCTCATCAGCTGCCTGTGCTGATGGGAGCAGCAGAGTGCTTGGCACAGGCTGCAAAACCTGACCAGGAGTGACTGGTGCCCAGCAGGTACCTGAGCCCAAGTCTCCCCCAGGCCAGCACGTGTGTGACCACAGCACTGAGTTCCTGCCACTTCACAAAGGACACTTGGCCAAACCTTGCTATTGGAGAAGACCCTGGACACCACTGCAACACATGGAGCCTTGGGCTCTGTTTGCAGGATGACCTGCAGAGCTATGTTGTTAAAAGTCACTGCTGTGTGTCCTCAACCTGCTGAAAGAGGACATCTCTTTAGAAGCTGGAGTACCACCAGACTGGGAGATAGTAGGTCCCCTGCCATGGCAGCACCTGGGAAAGGGAAATAAGCAACCATAGGTAAGGGAACATTACAAGGAGATCTCATCTGCAGACTGACAGCAGACATTTGCGAACAGTAACTCAACTTGCAAATCCCATCTGCACCGATGGACTTGGGCTGGATGTCTCTGCACCATATTCTTTTCTCTAGATGAGGAAAAGTGCTTGCATTTGATTTTGTCACTAAGTGTTAATTTGGGACCTGTTATACCTTCTTTGTAGTCTCTGTTTCGCTAGTTTTAAAACTGGTGGGATGAAATAGAAAAATAGGGCTAGAGGTTAAAAATGGAACTGGAAAATATAGTCCTGTCTTTTAAACCACTCATAACTGTTCCATATATGTTTTAAGCTCTCATCTGACAGTTTTCAATCAGCTAGCTCATATTCAAGCTTAGTCTCTTGTAAGATTTCGGTCCTAAACTGTGGTCTGCTAATATTTTAAAAAATAAGAACTGCATATGGGCAATAACTGGATATAGAGAAAACACCCTAAAAAATAGTACCCAGCTTGGAAACATGGATTGCAGCACAGGAGACAGAGTCAGCTTTGAAGACTAGGCAGAAAGCCAAGCCATCCCTAGTCATGGCTGGAACTGGAAACACAAAGGATTGCATCCCACTCCTCCCAAGACACTGTTCCTTAAACCCTTGCTCAGCTTAACACAGGCTGTGGCAGGTTTTCCTCTGCAGCAGGGCTATCATTTGTAGTAGGTTGCATTCCAAAGGCCATTTGCATGTTTCACATCTTAATCTATTTTAGATCTTCCCTCACACACTTCTGCCCCCACTTGCCTCTATTCTCTGCAGGGATTCTCCCAGAGCTGGCTCTGCAGAAATCTCTCATCATCCTTAGCAGAGCTCCTCTGTGCGAGTGCTTTGCCAAACACACTAATCTTTTATTCTTCCCTAAGTCCATCAGTCAGGGTTTTCTACCTTTGTTTATGTCAGTAACACCTTTTTCCTTTTAAACCTTTCTTCTCTTTTTATAGAGGGTATAATAAAAAATTAAGTTAAACCACAAAGCCTCATTTGTAAAACTTTGTCTGACCTAGATCACCAGAATCAAAGAAATTCTGAGCTAATGATGAATCTGCCTTGTTCGGCTAATCATGCCTAATTGCAAGTTTCATGGGCACTGAGCTGTCAGTGCAGGAACAGAACAAAATGATCACAGAGTGGTGCTTTCACTGGTTTGTGCTGAAAAGAGTGATGAAGTTTTCTTATTTGGAAACACAAAATGAAGATAAAATTTGCTGGAAGGTTATAAATTTGCAAAATGGGTCAAATCCCAGACTGAAATATTTAACAGCAACCTATTCACTCAGCAAGAAGTATACCAAATTCATTAGAAAAGCTGCAGGTTAGAGGACTTTGCCAATCTAATAGAGTAAAACTGAAGAGATGAAATGAATTCCCAAACTAGCAGTCAACAGTGTGCAGCCAGCAGTAGCCCTAAAAAAATAGTTCCATTTTCTCACCAATTCAGCTGTGTGACCTGATGCTGGTTCCAACTGTTATTGTATTAACTGTTCATAGTAAGTTAACCTTGAATTTGGTCAAGACAATACCTGGCATGTTGTAAATCACTAAAAATACTTACATTGTCATGCAAGTCTATTATTTGACCTCTGGGTAATATCTTAGGAACTAAAGCTGCATGTGAGGTGCAGTATTGTTCTAGTAATTAACAATCTGCAAACAGATAGCTTCATATTTAATCCTTGAACTAATAACATAATTTGACTGGCAGCATGAAGTAGCTTGTATGTGATGGACATTAATTGTAAACAAGAATCTGAATTCTTCCCTATCCTACTAAAAAGAGAAGCACTAAATTACATTCCATTATTTCATAGCAAGCAATGTACTGCAAAAGTCTGAAATAGGTACCTAGCTATATATATTTTATTAGATACTACCTTTTCATTTATACATGCTCACTAGTGGCAACAGCTTTGCTATGAAAAAGCTTTTTGTGCTTTTTTTGCACATCAGAGAAGGAAGTTATTTTCCCCCAAATAGCAACTACCTACTGTATGGAATCAGGCCTAAGGTGCTTAAGTATAGAGTACTAAAATGACATTATTATAAATATTGTTTCATAAAACTTCAAACTACCACAATAATTTAATATCAGTGCAATCAAACTTTATGTGACTTTTTGTGCAGGCATACTTCTGCAATTGAGAGCTTATTGTACTTTTTCTGTATGGGTACTCCTGCAGTAGTTTAGCAAACAGTAACTAAGGTCCTAATCTTAAACTGCCTATTAACAGAGTTAGGTTCAATGAGGTGGGCTTTGTAGAGTAGGTAAGGTGTGTCATGACATATAAGAAGAGATGGAGATTAGGTAAGAAGGGAAGACAAAGAGGAGAGTTGGTAGAAGAGGGCTGGGAGGGATCTCTGTGTCAGTCTGTGGTATCACTTTCCTCCTTGTCTCAGACTTATTCTGCACCACATTACTGACCTAAGTTCAAAATGTAGTGCATTGATCTCTGCTAGGAACAGCCCATGTGCAAAGACTGTCTCTTATAAACCTGCCACATTTGAGGTTCAAGATGCCTGAATATCAGTGGTGAAGTGACTGCTTAAACTTACATCTAGTATGATTCTGCTCAGAAATGGACAGCAAAGCTCTTCTTGAATGCAAGAAGGTATGAGAGTGGTGCAGGAGATATGAGTGGTGCACTCCATGTTTATAAAAGCAGTAACTCTTCCGAGACAAAAGCAGTGTTTCAGCGAAGTGGTGAGGCAGAGCAGTGACAGAGCAGAGCTGTGAGGTCCTCATAGCCAGAACTCATGACCAAGGTTGATTTCCAACAGCTGCCTCACCCTAGACTAAATATCTCCATGAAGCATCTCCAGCTTGAAGCTTGGGGCAGCCTGAGCTGTATCTTTTATTGGTTTTTTTGCAACCACAGCTCTCTACTGCTGTGAGTCAGGCAAATCAGGCAAGGCTCAGATCCACACCTGCAGCCTGGGACCTGAGCAGGGCACAGGAAAACTTTCATCTGTGCCCTGACCTGAGTGACCACCCATCTTAGGCAACATAGAGAATAAAGTTGTTTGGTGAGAAATCAACTAATTAGGACCAAAAGTTGTGGGAATGGAGATCTGGAAGAACATATATCATTGGCAGTCCTGGCTAGTGAGAGAAGTAGATGTGCTGGTTTGGGCTGGGGTAGAATTCATTTTCTTCATAATTGCTCGTATGGTGCTCGGTTTTGGATTTGTAACACAAAAAAAATGTTGATTAAAAAAGGGATGTTTTAGCTATCACTGAGCAGTGCTTGCAAAACATCAGGATTTTTTTGGCTTCTCACCCCACCCCACCAGCGAGCAGGCTGGGGAAGCACAAAGACTGTGAGGAAGTGCAGCCAGGAGAGCCAACTTCAACTTTCCAAAGCAAACTTCCCAGAAAAACTGTGGATGCCCTATCCCTGGCAGTGTTCAAGGCCAGGCTGGATGGGACATTGAGCAACCAAGTCTAGTGGAAGAACTGTTAGAACTAAATGATCTTTTAGATCTCTTCCAACACAAACCATTCTAAGATATTCCATACCATATGTTATCATGCTCAGTAATAAAGTCTGGGGGAAGAAGAAGGAAGGGGGGATGTTGTTGGAGTTACTGCGTTTGTTTTCTCAAATAATCATTATGTGGGATGGAGCCCTGCTTTCCTAGGATGGCTGAACACCTGCCTGCCTGAGGGGAGTAGTGAATTAATTCCTTGTTTTGCTTTATTAGTGCATGCACATGATCTTTCCTGATCAAATTCCCTATATCTCAACCCATTAATTTTCTCACTTTCATTCTTCTGATTCTCTCCCCCATCCCACTGGGGAGGAGAGTAAGCCAGTGGCTGGTGGGGCTGAGTTCCCAATTGGGGTTAGCCCATGAGTGCAGAAATGAAAAAGGAACAAGGACTGTGGGACAAGGAAATGTATAAAAGTCTGAGAGGTACAAGCTAGGCCTGATGGGTAGAGAATAAAATGGAGTGGAAGGGAGCAGCCAGGATGGGAAGAGAACAGGAAGTATAGGGTCATGGTTACAGGGAATGGGAAGAAAAGCTTAGGACCATCAGTCCTGAATCCACTTCTCCTCTGCAAATCTGTGGGTAAGGCGCTCTCTGCCCATGTTGGGTTGGCTGAGGAAGCAGAAGAGCTTTGCTTGCTGTTCCTCAGCTACCTCAGGAGGTCACAGAGGTCTGTGTGGAACCCAGTGACAGCAGCTCAGATGATGACTCACTGGGGCGTCACCATGATGCCACACAACCAAGTTTCCTGTGCTGGGGGCATAGTTCTGTTTTCCCTTTTGTGGTAATAAATTACAGGATTGAAACAGCAATGAAAGTACAAGGTTATGCAGGAAAGCACAAAGTGCTGCAGTTGAGGGGATTTGCCACTTTTCTTCCCCTACTCTCCTTTCACAAACAATCACCACCAGCAGCAGCCCCCTATCTTGTGGTCCTAGCATGAAATCACCCTGTTTTCTTCAGTTCTCTTCCCTGCTGCTCTGGGCATGAATGGGTGTGATGCAATGAAAGAAATGCTGCATAGTTATGTCTTTTCTTCTTTTGCATGAACAAGGCAATGCAGAGCGAGTGATATGGGGGCTGAAAGAAAGAAGCAGACCTGCCAGGCAATGAGGGCTCTGACTGCCCTGGAAAACAAGAGCTCTTGGTCTCTGCATGGAGCCCTGTGTGGGGTGGGATCAACCACTCAGACTCAGCTGTCTACAGGCAGTCACTTCTTCCAAGAACATTGGACAATGGCCTGACCCAGAGACCTGAAAGATGCTCTTACTGACAAGGTTGTCTTTGTACCACACATCAGGCATAATTCACATTCTGACAAATGAAAATGTCTCAGATTGAACTCTCAGAAATACTGCTTTGGACTTCAGTGCACCTTGGCTCCTTTTGTTTGGTGAGGATAAAACATGTCCTCAATTCACTGTGTGTCCTTAAAAGAACGTAGTATTAGTGAAGCACTCAGACACCTAAGTGCCATAGGAAAATAGTAATTCTGGCTTTGGAGCAAGAGCTGGGTAGCAGGTAGTGACTAGGATATGGACAAAATGTTGCATTTAAAAGGAAAGTTGCAATGACATGTTCAATACACTGATGGAAAGATGCTGAGGGCAGTATAGAATGAGGTAAGACGGTGTCATGATGTTTTGCAATCACATTTGCAATAGGCCAGTTCTCAAGTTTCAGGGATAACCTTAATTGTTTGTTTTTTTTTTTTTAATTTTGTGTACTTAGTTTTGTAGCCCTAAGACCATTTTTCTCTGATAGTATTTTCCATGTGTGCAAGTGTTTAAAACAGAAAAAAATAACCTGAGCACCTTTCTCCATAAATTAATTTGATGGAAAATAAGTCAGAAAGGCTATATTCACAATTTGCTATGCTTTTGTAACTGTAGCATAGTGCACTAAAAATCTTTGACCTAAAAATCTTCTTTAACACTAAAAATCTGTTTTACTTACTGACTTAATTCACTGATTGAATCTACCTGTCTTTAATTCAGCTATGTAAGGTGGACAGCATCATAGACACTGATTATCAGGGCATCTGGTATATCTGTGTAGGCATTTTTATTTATTAATTTCTAAAGAAACAAATGAGTTATTAGGAAACATCCATCAAATTTTATGTCAAAACCCTTGAGAAACTAATTTTGTTGATGTAGCACAGAGATTCCTAGAGAGCTAAATACAGTGGGCTAAAATTTCAATTCACAATATAGTCAGTAAAACCTTTATGAAATCATGGTTGTATTTTGTCTCCTAACAGAATGTCTGAAGGAAATTATTCTTTTAAATATTTTTTTAAAAACTGAGAATAAGCAGAGCACATTTGGCAAGTTCTGAACAACAGCAGGCTGACAGCTTTTCCAGGTTGTATATTTTCAAGTAAATGTGAAGTTAGCATGGAGTAGGGGGGAGCTAGGGCAGCCAGGAAAACTGGACAAACTGAGTAACAGCACCACTGCCAAAAAAACCAGGGAGCCCACAATTAAATATTAATAGCCTTATGGACAACAAATACGCAGCAGGACAAGACTACAAAGCAGTCCCATGCACACATATTCTTTCTACTTTCCCTCCATCCATTTCTTTCACTATATCCTTTTTCAGAATGCTTGCTACATTGAAAGCACTATTATTGCAAATCCCACTGCAAACTAGTAAAATGGGGAATGCTTATTAATGCCTTTTTATGGATTTCTCAGTTGATTCAGTTGATTCCTATTCAAATATTGTGTTCATTTTAAATGCTACAAATTTTAGGGCAAGTATGACATTAGTTGAAGATTCTGTTTTTGTAATACGTAATTTTTAGAGATCTAGAAATAAATAATATTCAGAAATAATTTTGATTAATTTTTAGATTATTAGAACAGTTTTCATATTGTACTTCAACCACTATTTTAATAGTTGTTTTTGTCAGGAAAAGGCTGCACTATGAATAATTCTTTCAGTATTTCTGTGGATGCTGACTTTTAAGGCAACTGAAACAAAAGCAGCTCTTCAGAGATTGGTGCAAGATTTCCCAGTCAATGAAACTTCTATGAAAGATCAAAACAAGAAGACACCACAAAGGAGGCTGTGGTACCGACTGCCAGGCAGATCTAGCTTTGTCCCTCACCTGCAGGGATGCTGGAAAGGACAACTTGCAACCTCTTTTTGAGGTTCCCTGGTGGTAATGCTGGGAGACCTGCTTCTCACCCTTTCTGTACCATTGCTACATGGTGCTGGTCTCCACAGGGATGTGGGAGAAATTTAACCCTGTGAAACAATACTATTTTTTGTGTTAAATATTTGTGGGTCTTTCTCCTGGAGTTTAACAGTTTGAGGGCCAAAAGGGCTGTGCCATGCTCTGAAATGTGCTCTGCTCCTGGTCACAGTCATCAGTTGGATAGAGAGCAACACGCTTATTTTCTGCTAGATAACAACTGTGCTTAATCATCTATGAGACTGTAAGAGGTTTTCTTGGTGTCTATCTAATCAGCAAGTCTGCCATTTATTGGGATACTTGTTCACTTCAATTCAAAACCCAATTTATTACTATTAAACCAACTCTTTCAAATATCCTCTGACTACTAGGCTAGGATACTCACTGATAGGTTCTTAGAAAATATAAAATCTGCTAAGTACTTGAGCCTTCATGCAAAGTTTCTGTAGCCAGCAATATCAAGCATCTTTGGAACCCCAGTTCTTTACACAATTCATTGTATAATTCATTACTTCACAATCTTGTATTTGGATTTTAAAAAATCCTCGATTAATATTTTGGAATTGCAATGCTGTTAGAAAAAAAACCCACACAACTTGATATGTTTGTCTTGCTGATTTTAAAGATCCACCCACCCTACTTGAAAATAAAATATTTGGTTTTCTAAATGTCAGTCAGGGGAACCAGGGTATCAGCCTTCACTGCCTATGTTCACTTGACAGTTGTATGTCTGTGTATCAGGAGAACATGCTGTGTTTCTACCACAGTCCTATGTCAGATTTCACTTAGTAAATTGAAAAAAAAAACCCCTAAACAACAATAAAACACCATAACCCAAACCAACCAAACAACCCCACCACCCCCATGAACAAACAAACCAAAAAACCCAAACCAAAACTATGAAATAAAAAGAACCCAAATCCCAACTGGATTGCAGCAAAAAAAGTGTTCTAGTTAGTTTCATGGCAGGGAAAAAGCAAGCTGTGTAACTCTGGTATTTCTAAACCCCAAGACTGTGGTTTTAGTCTAGGATGTTGTCATCTGGGAACAAGAATCTGCATTCCCATCACACGTGTGCTGTGATCCAGGACCCAGCCTCACCCCGCCCTACACTGCCCTGGGCAGGGCACAGGGACTGGGCACTGCCCACAGATCAGCCCCCACCCACGTGTGCATCTGAGGCATCAATAAGGTGTAGGGTCCTTTCTTGAACAGTTTTTATAATGTTTGTGCTTCTGAAGCGAGAAAGTGTGACAAATGGTTCTACATCAGTAACCCTCCCCACCCCTCACTCCAGCCCACCCCAGCAAACAGAACAAATGCCCCATAGCTGGAGATGTTTCAATGCCTGAATTATTAATAAAATAAGCATGATAATGAATAATCTATGTTAAGCATTTTCTTACCCTTTATTTTTTCATTATGATCAGAAGAGGAATATGATTAACAGCAGTTTAAACTTTAGCAGTACAATTTCAGTATTAAATATAAAACTACACTGCAAGTTGATGTGTTTTAAAAATGGTTATGTATACTCTAGCCTTAAATTTATGTATCAAATACAAGTAACTCAATTGTTTCTTGCCTTGACAATTAACATATCTAACAGGTTTCAACAAGCCAGACATCCATCTTTTCCGTTAAAAAAAATAAGCAAGCACACCAACTCTTATTCATAGCAAGAGAGGGTAAAGACTCAACACTTTCCTGAGTGTTGTGCAAATAATAACAGGTTCAAGAAAGTCAGGTAAATAAATGTAATGATAAACCTAAAGCTAAGCTGGAGGACCTTTTGATTAACTTCATATTTCATATATTATTTGCATCAGTTGAGAGCAACATGAGTTACAGAACTTCCATGAAAACAAGCCACTTACAAGCAGGTGTTTAAGCTTGATCAGTTTATTAAAAGGATTATATGACACGGTTGCCTGCAATAGCAGGGGACTGGATCTGATGACCCAGGAAGTTCTTTCCAGTCCCATGTTTCTAAGCCATGCACCAAGTGTATCCAGCCCACACTTTCACATTTGGAAAAAGCCAAAGCCACACACACACACTCACAGGAAAAAAAATTTAAAAAAAAATTTTAAAAAAGACCTTGATGACATAATTTCATTTTTCTAGTTACTCACTATGCATTAGGGAACAGAGCTTAAGTCCTGTACAGAAGATACATTTACTCGAGGTTGATGTGGTACTGAAGTCAGTTAATAATTAGATACCTCCAGGCAGATTCAGTTACAGGGCATACCAACACTGCACACTGCCAGACAATTTCTAATCAAGCCAAGAACCTCTTGCAGGATGAGGTCTCTGCTAGCAAGCACAGAGCACACTGAGTAAGCTAAAAGCAGCTGTTCTTAGGTGAACTACCCTACCAACCATGAGTGAATGACAGTTAGATGGTAAGAAGCATTTACCTACTAGACAAGATCTCTGCACACCCAGGCAGAAGTAATTAGTTCAGAGCTGCAACTGTTGTTCCTACCTTGCCTGACTCTTGAGTATGTTCTCTTTAAAAGCTGGTCTACAGAATCAGCGCAGCCATCCTCAAGCACTACAAAAGTAGCAGTTCACAGCTGCTATGCAAGACTCTACTTTGAAATGGTAGTCAGACATTCCCATCATTGAAGCCAGTTTGCTAGGACAGCATTCACAGCCACGGTAATCAGCCTTTGCAACAAATATATACCTAAGCAATTGTCTACATTCAGCCCATCTAACTTTTAGGCACTTGGCTAAGGTGTCTGGGTCCCTTGGGACCCAGAACTCCACCCACCCCCCAGGAGAAAAAAAAAAAAAATAAAAATCACTGAAGGCAGGTAGTCTCAATTGCCTTCTGGAGGTTTCTCTAGACCCCCACTGAGCAAACCAAGTTCTTAACACACGCACCTCAGCAGTTAGACAGGATGAAGGGAGACTTGCCTCTCTTCCTAGAGATAATATGAATACTCTCCAAAACCAAATGCAATCAAGCAATTACGGTTTGCAACTCATTACACTTGGAAAAAAAAAAAAACTTACAGTCAGTAATTATGCTGTAGTCCCTCCCTCCCAAGCATAAAAGCCTTCCACATGGAGGCTCTGCTTAAAAAAAATAAGAAAAAAGAAAGAGAAGATGCATTCTCCTTTCAAAGAAGAGTGCACACAACTGCTTTGCCACTCATTCATGGGGAAGCTGAAGGATCAGAGAACACTTATTCAGAGAACTGGAATGACTAAGCACTGCTAGTGCATGCAAAGCAGAAGTAATAAGATAGTTTTTAAATTAACCCTAGTCCTCTTCTCCACCCCACAAAATTCATGCAAGTGTTTGAGAAGTCAAGACATAATAGCCCCAGTCTCCAAAAAGGCTTAATTTGGTTTTTTAAATAGATATTGTAAAATATCCTTTTGTTTTCTTTCTGCGGGTAGATAAATGCATATTTGGCATGTTTAAGAATCACAGATATCTATGAAGTCCATGCTGTTTAAATTCTCCAATGAGTTTTTATAACCTGTCAAAAAAACATAAGCAACCTATACATGTTTCCCCAGTATTGACATGCATGCTCAGAGCTCTCCACTGTAGTGAAATGAGGTGTTACTTCTGTGCTGATAGTTGACGAGTCAGCATTACACGACTTTGAGACCAACTAAATTAACATTGTCGTAATATGAAAGGCAAGCACAAGTTCATTTATTTATAGCAAAGGTCTTGGGTTACAGGAGGTCAGTTCTTGCCATCTTGAAAAGATAGGGGATAACTTATTGCATACATGTGCATTATAATTTAGCAGCAAGTCATTCATAGAAACACTTCCTTCCTACTGCTTTTTTGGTTTATTATCTCAATTATATATATATATTTTAACTTTACAAAGCATTTAACACCACCTTTAAGTTAATGGTCTTTTATTGGAAAAAAAAGACTAGCATTTACAACTTGGAATGGACATAAATTGTAATATCTTGAACAGCAATGTTGATTGTTGTGCTGAAGTCCACAGGCTACTCCGCCAGCTCCAAGTCATGGTACAGAAGGTTTTAAAAATATGAGAGTCCAAAGATGCTCCCTTGGTGAAGGTTTCTTTTAAAAATTTTGTGAACGGTAACAGCCTGACACCCGTTTCACTATAGTGCAATGCAGACAATGTTAAACCAGTATTTTAACACAGACATGCCATCCATAGTTAAGATCATCCTATTTTTGGAGCACACTGCTACGTACAGGAGAACCATTCAACCTTTAGGGCATTTTCCTTAAGTTTTGCATCCTTCAACCATTTTGCTGCATACCATCCTGAGGTATAAACCAATTGTAAAGTAAACCAGCTATGACAATTTATACTACAAATTGAACTAGAATCCACTGTTGAACAAGAGAGTGGATCCTTTAGGTTTTTTCCTTTTAATACACATGTCTGACTGTGCTCAATTGTCAAGCTGCATGCATGAAAAACTGGCCAGCCCAAACAGTGTAATAGTCATTAGCAAATGGAACTTTCAAGTTCACTAAGTGCTTCCTTTTTTTTTATTTTCAAGGTAGTACAATTATTTATATTGTAAAACTGATGTTTAACTTTATCTTTTAGGGACAGGACCACCAACCATTACATGCAGTTTGTGGACAGAAGGTAATTTGACATTCAGTTTTGCTATACAGAAACAGAATGAATAAATGAACATTTTTTTTTTTGCAAGAGGTAAGTAAAAGATTCAATTTGATTCTTCTAGAGGAAAAAAGGTGTAAAGGAGGTCTCTTCACTTTGCAGTCATCATCTGTACGAATTCTGAAAAGATAAAAAGTCACTGTGATTTACTGTCTCCAGCATACTTCAAGTCAAAAGTGTCTAAAACACAGTTGGCATTAAAAAAAAAAAAAAGCACCTTTCACTGCAAAGATTTTGTCCAGAAAAGTGGACAAGCAAATAAACTAGTGTCCCAAGTATTAAAAATTAATGCCCTATGCAACAGGCTTTCCTCAGTCTGAATAATGATTTTGAGTCAAGACAAGCATCTTTTTACCTTCATAGTTGACTTGCCCATCCCCATCAATGTCTGCTTCTCTGATCATCTCATCTACTTCTTCATCTGTTAGCTTTTCTCCTAAGTTTGTCATAACATGGCGTAGTTCTGCTGCACTGATATAGCCGTTGCCATCCTATGAGAAAAGAGTTGCACAAGACCATGAATAACAATGCCAACATTGACTAACCTGGAAACTACACCGAGGTTTCCAGTAACTGCTTCTGAAGCAGCCTTATGGCACTTGGGATAGATGTACAGACCTGGCACACTGTACAAACTGCAGTATGTATTAGTCTTACTACCTTCTGAGGCATGCATGACACCACACCCTTCCATACAATTATTGTGCTGTAATAACAACTGCATGCCTGACTTGTAGTTGTGATAAGGTATTTTTAATGCTTTTAAAGAGCTTTCAAAAATAAACACAGAAAAAAAACCAAAAAAGTTTTTGTTCAATCTCTGCTGCCTAAGCAAGGCCAAAAAGAGACCTGCTTCCCCACCAGCAAGAATGAAGTTAACTTTCTCTTCTGTGTTAACACTACCTCCATAACCAGACTGCAGCTGGCTACGTTATGTTGCTTGGATAAGATGATATAGAACAAATCAAAGAAAGCATTTATAGTCTACTTGTAAGCAGTTTAGAGAAGTCTTATGGTAAAATTAAAAAGAGAAGAGAAATTGACACTTCTAAGCCAGTGTCCTCATTTGCAACATCCAAGCCTAAAGCTCACTCTGAGCCACTTCAAAAATTCCATACACTGGAAGAATACACTATCTTAGAACAGGAGATGGCCATCATCAGTAGATAACCTACCTCAGTGGCTTTAAACACTATTCTAGACTGCAGAAATACTCCCACATTTTCAGCGAAGTACTAGAGACTGACACTTTTTTCTATAAAAAGCAGTAGTAAAGGCTTCTTTCACACATGCATTACCTTTACAGCTGCACCAGCCACTACACCACACAATTTTTTCATAACAACTGTCATGTTCCAACAACCCATAGAGGGGAACTCTTGTTCTAGAAAACTGATATTTGCCTAGGTATTCTTAAACAACGTCAAGGGAGCCAAGCTCTTAATTTTTCAAGAAAGCAACCTCAAAGTTGACATTTTGAAAAGAGAACATGCAATACTTTGTGTCCCTCCAAATACTGATGGCATCATCTTGACTTCAAAAACTTCCATAGGGTAGTATAAAACCTTGTGCATACATGCAAATGTTTCCTCATTCTCCTCATAAGTCAAAAGGTAGTGAAAAATACCCCTCTTCTACCCACACATCTCAAAAAACCCCACCCCCTCCACCAAGATTAAATTCTGCTAATCTGTTTTCTAAGGAAAGGCCAGTAAGTTTTCCTCATGGATGAGCCTGAAGCTTAGACCCTGCTGTATAAAGCAAATAGAACCAGGCTGCAACAGTCCTGGTTCTATATTCAGAACCATCTTTGCTATGTTTCCAATTCATCTGCTTCTACTAGAGGACTCTTTCTCCTTCTAGACAAGAAGAGAGACAACACTAAGGAAAATATAGACATCATTATTGCTTTTGAAGAATAGCTGTACTTTTAGTAATACCTTGTCAAAGACTCGGAATGCCTCACGGATTTCTTCCTCGCTGTCTGTGTCCTTCATTTTTCTGGCCATCATAGTTAAAAATTCAGGGAAGTCGATAGTGCCATTGCCTTAATAAAAAGAAACTTTCAAAAATTAAACTTCCATGCTTTTCCTCATTAACAACAAACAAGAAAATCTGGCATTTGACTTAGCCAGGGACAAGACCGCCAGATGCTCTGTTAACTGTCCTTATAGATAAACTGGTTCTTCTCTCTAAATTGCTACCATTGCCTGTTTTGCTATTACAACATGCAGCAGCTAGAACAGCCACTCTGTTTCAGCACAAAATCAACTGCTGCCTTCTTTCAAGGATAAGCCACACCATTTGCCACCAAGCTATAGTAAAATGTCAGTCTGATCCTTCAAGGTTAACCAATAACGAAGACTTATTTTTACTTCAAATAAATCTCACAAAATTAACCTTTTAATTTCTTTGTAATCTCTCAATTGTGTCTTCCAGGAAGAACACAGATTAAGCTGCCATTACAATCTCCGGTTATCTAATACTTGGGAGCATCATGCTTCACTAAACTGTTCATAAATACTTTTTTCTTCCTAAAAATCAACTACCTTATCAACCCAAGTTGCACACCACAAAAGCAACAAACCATTCTAAGGGGCAACAATGATCTGCAAATTCCAGTGACATGAGAAAAGTTTACATTATTTGTTATTACTGATAAGTTTAGCTGTATGTGTTCTTACAGGTGTTTTACTGCAAAACTGAAAATCCCTACTGACATCCAGGCCTCACCTCTAAGATTAAGCTCTTCATTCAAAGCAAAGGTTTAAATTTCAGGCTGCTCAAAGCTAGGAAAAAAGTGGTACGGTGAAGAAACTAGATCTATACAGTTGGGATTGAGCTCTATATGCCAGAAAGGCACATTAAGCAGTTCACAAAACAATATTAAACAATTCACTGTACAACTGAGATCTACTCGTTGATTAAAGACACATACAAATTCATTGTGCAACCGAAGTTTAAGAAAATCCTTGCATCCTAGGGATTCCAACCTGAGACATACAAAGCTATCATCTTGACCAGCTTTACATACCAGTAAAATATCAACACAGGTCTCGTACTCAGTTTTGAAAAAAAAAAAAAAACCTCAATGAATATGCAGAAGAATAGGAAAGCATTCTGATGTAACCCAAATTTAAACAGTTGGGCAGGCATACTTATCTGAAGCCTCTTTTTGTTTAAAACCCACCAGAGCAGCATTTGGTCTGCAGCCTAAAGAAGCTACTATACACAAACTCTATATACCACTGCAGACACTGAAGCTTTTCAGATTCTGCAAAGACTTAGCAATTAAGGTCAACTTATACTTTTTTTTAAGAAAGTAGTTTAATTAATATGGCCTGATAATCCAATAATTTATACTCTGCCAACACACTTTCACTCTTCTTTTACAAAAAGTTTAGAGAAAAATCACTATCACAATCAACATACAAAACTAAAGCCCTGACATCCCTGGGCAGGCTAAGTAATTTTCCTTTTTAAAACTGTTAGCCTATATGGAGTTCAGAAACACAGTATATGTTTCAATATGGGCTTTCTGGTGTTCATTTAAAATAATTCTGTTAGCCTTGATAGGGGAAGGGTTTTCTGCCTTTGCCTCCAATAGCTCCTCTCTATCTATTAGGGATTTAATACATTAGGTAGACTATAAAGTCTCTTCCAGTCGTGCTAAGCTTCCATTGAAAACACTATTCCACTCCTAATACAGTTTTTGCCTTAGTCAAAACCAGAGACATTGGTAAAGCTATTAAAACCAGAATGGGCTGACAAAACACACACAGAAAAGCTGGATGGAAAGACAGGTTAATGGCAGGTCAGGGAAAGTCAGATAGCAATAGGAAGCCTGTGACCCATAAAATATTAAAGACAAATAGCATAACTTTGCCCATTGCCTGTTTTTAGTCTCATGGACACTGCTAGCATCTTTGACATCCTTCTGAGTTTAGACTCTATCCAGCATTTTGAAACTGCTTTAAGAGCACTATGTCATAGTCCTCCCTATGCAGTTTAAGCCCAGGTGTGGAGGTCATATGTATTAAAGATTACCTTCTCAACACTTACCATCAGCATCTACCTCATTGATCATATCCTGCAATTCTGCTTCTGTTGGATTTTGACCCAGTGACCTCATGACAGTTCCCAGTTCTTTTGTTGTGATAGTACCATCACCATCTTTGTCAAATAGGGAAAAGGCTTCCTTGAATTCTAGAGGCAGAAACAGTCCCAGTGTTTAGAGACGTCACCAGCATGAGAAAACCACAGACTAAAAATGCACTCTGCTAACAATCCTGGTACAATTCTAAGAAACATTTTCTCTTCTTATCTAACTTCTCCCTGTATTGAAAGAATTAACACTCTCAAATATAAACAGAAAATTACTTACAATACCAACACATAATTTTCACAGTAAATTCAAACTTATTTCATGTGGCTATTTATCTGCATGACAACTCTGTAATTCATTACCATGCATGTGCATCTTGCCTCAGGCACAGTTGCTCCACAAACAGCAGCTGTCTGAAATAAGTGAAAGGAGCTACTGGGTTCCCTTTACAATTAACAGACTTACAGGAACAAAAGCATTGTCATTTACCACTTCTTTTTAAGTCAGCAGACAATAAGAATTAGTGTCAGCCACAAATGGGGAACTGGTCTCCAGAGGTAAAATAATGCTCCTTCTTCTGACCAGTCTGAATTACAGTTTATTAAAAGATTTATTTAAAAGACACTGGATTGTAACAATGTGCAATAAACCAATATGAGGTTTATTTATTGCCATTTTATTTGTTGTTTATCTTCACTCCATTAAGAGTACCTAGGTCTGCTTTGACTCTAAGTAATTAATTTGAGTCTCACAATTATTTCTGTTTGCAAGCAATCTAGGAGAACTTGACTCAAGTCTTAACATCTAAAAAAAAAATAGATATCATTATCTATAGTCCAAGGAATAAGAAGCCTAAATTAAGAGGCATTGAACCAGTAATCTTCCAGAATATTTTTGTCTGTTTTTTCTGTTTCAGTTTGGGATGTTTTTAAGTGAGTGCTTTTCAAAAGTGGTAGCGCAGATTTTAAATTGTCAAAGATGTTTTTTTCCACTATGCTTGAGATAATATATTTTCTTTTAGTCACAAGAGCCAGCAAAAAAAAAAAAAAAAGTTATCATCCAAACACTTACCAGCAATCTGTTCTTCAGTCAGCTGATCAGCCTACACGAAGAATAGAACATTTTAGAATACTGTTTACCTCCAGCTCTGTCAAGCCATGAGGCACTTCCTTTATATTTCAGAAGTGAATTATCATTACTTTCATGAAGTCACTTTCAAACCCGGGAATTCTGTCTCTACCAGAAGACTGCACTCACCTACACCATGCAGCTGTTTCCAAAAGCATATAGGCTAACTTAGTCTGAAATTGCACATGAAGAAATGAACGCCATCCTGCAACTTGGTGAATCTGGTTTGGGCCAGAGAAGGACACAGGGCGGGCTCCTTGCAGCTGGTCAGAGAGGCACAAAACCCTTAATGCCATGTGTTTGGGGTTTCACAGCACATGCCATTCCCAGCAGTGCAGTGGCCCAGCATACACGTGGGCTGATGTGCCACCCACTGCTCCAGCCCTGCCCACCCTCCCTACCTCACTGCAGCGGCTCCAGCCCTCTGCCAGACCCACAGAAGGGGATCTGCTGGGATATTACAAATTACGTCTCAGTGTCATAGATATTTTTGCCATCTCTGACAAAGAAAATTAAGTTTTCACACATCATATTATTTTTCCATTCAGCCAAGCAGTTTAAGGTGCCTCATCCTGACATTCAGGTTGTTTTATACATAATTTTTAGTAGCAAGATTTAAAATGCCTGCTTATGACCTTCTGTACATCAAGAGGCCACTGCTGCATACAAAGCTATACACCTCAGTGGGCAACCAAAAGGGCTTTCAAGAGCTTAACTGCGATAGCTACATCCTTCCAGAAGCCTCTCCCTATGTCTGGATAGAGCATCACAAAAAGCTCCACTGTTTGGACTCAAAAGAACTAACTAGTTCTTTATGGAAAAATATGCCTTTCCCTGGTAAAGGAAAAAAAAAAAGATGATTTTACATGCCTTATCACAGATACTGAAGAGTAAGAGGTACCAGCTTGTTTTAAATGCATTTTACTGGATCATTTTTATGAATAAAACATGGAATTTTGTAGGTTAGGGAAGATAGGCAAACCTTCTTGTCCTAAAATATTATTAAGTATAAAAAACATCTAACTGCAGCAAAAAGCAACAAATACAATGGAGAATTAATCAGCTATACAACGTTAAGCTCTTGCATATGGGAAAAGGACAGGCTCGAAAATTTGCTCTATATGTTAAGGGAAATACACAGATCTCATCTGTAATTAGGTATGGGGTTTGTTTTAAGGTCTGTATGTAATGATTAAACAATTCCCTGCATGCAGTGTGTTGGAGGAGGGAGAAAAGGGTAGAAATGCTAACAGCAAAATACAGTCTTCTTTAATAACTGCAAAAAGCTTGTGTTCAAAATCCAGCTCGACTTCCTGCACTCTTTGTGATTTTCCAGAAAATTCGAGGTTTCACTTAAAGATTATCTAAGGAATTTA
Organism: Toxostoma redivivum; assembly: GCA_013397375.1. NCBI lineage: Eukaryota > Metazoa > Chordata > Aves > Passeriformes > Mimidae > Toxostoma > Toxostoma redivivum. The sequence continues at coordinate 1,257,085 of VXBI01013279.1, read as the reverse complement.
CATAACAGACTCACTGCCCTGCAGAACAGGAAACAGAGCCACACCTTGGCAAAAAACCTCCAGCCTACAGCACCAGCTCACTGCCCCATTAATCGGAGCTCACCGAACGTTTCTAAAAATCGTATTTCAAATGAAAAAAAAAACAAAACAAAACAAAAAAAAAAACAAAAAACCCCACAAAACAAAACCCCTAAAACCTTTCCACAACCGGTGATGGCCGAGGACACAACCCAACCCTACACTGCCAAGGGGTTCACCTTCCCAAGCAACACGCACAGCCACTATCCCCTTGCTACAGGACAAAGGTACCCAGCCAGGGCTGGAGCCACCACCCCACCCAGCCAAGTAATCAAATCCTGTCCTGGTGATGTCAGCCTTCTCCTACGGGAAGGGGAGATGGAGAGACAGAATCGAGGAACACCCAGACTGCCAAAAAGCGATCAGAGGTCAGTCTGCAACTGTTTCTCCGCTCTCCTAGGAAGCGAAAAACCGGGAAAATCCCATCCCTTGCTCTTGCTCTCTCTTGCGAGCAGCGCTGGCTGGCCGCGCAGCACCCGGCAGATGATGCGATGCGTTCCGGCGGGCATCGCCCGGCCGGCGAGGCGGGAGGCTCGCAGCCCGCCAGCGCAACAGGCGCCCTTTCCGGCTAGCAGCCACCCATTGCTGCAGTGCGTCCCCGTTTCCCCTCCCTCTCTCTACAGCCAGCGGCCACACCACGTCCTCATCATACAACCGCGAGGGCACCCGGGCTCCGCGGCCAGCTTTCCCTCCCCATCGCCTTTCCTCCAGCGGGCGGCTGGGGCAGGAGCTCTTCCCCCGCAGCCCCTGGGGAGAGGGGAGGCTGCGCCCCTCCCGCCCCGAGCCCCCCATGCAGGAAGCTGGCCCGCTTCCAACCGAGCAATTCGCACAGCGCCCCGGTCCCCGCGGCCGGGGGGTGCGCGGGGGCCGGGAGGAAGAGGAGGAGACATGATGTAATGCAGACAGCGATGGGCTTCGCCGCCGCGGCTGCGTTTTTTGGGGGGGGACTGGGGAGGACGGGGGGGGCGCAGTAGCTGCAGCGCGGTGCCCTCCCCCGGCCGCCCCCCCGCTCCCTGCGCAGTGCAGCTGGTGCCGGAGCCGAGCGAGATCCTCGCCCGCAAACCCTCGCCGCGCCCCGCCCCGCAGCGCGCCCTGACCGGCGCTGGGGCCGTGGCCCCGGGGAGACGCGCCCGGCCCTTTCCGCAGGGGAGGGGAGGCGAGGCGGGGGGGGNNNGGGGGGGGGGAAGGGCGGGGCGGGGCGGGAGGGCGCGAGGTCGGGGCGCCCACACGGCAGGCCTGGGGAAAGGGGAAGGAAGCGGCGGAAGAGGAAGGGCCGCAGCTCCGTGGAGATCCCGCGCAAGGCGGCGGGGGGTAGGGAGAGGAAGAGTCCACAGCCACTAACCCGCTCACTCCGCGGAGACCCGGGCGGGAAGGGCCCCCGCGAGGCTTCCCCCCACCCCCGCTCCTTCCCGGGGACAGCCCGGCTCCACCAACCCGACCGTCCCCAGCACCGCAGCGAGCGCACTGCGCACCAGCCCCCGCGCCAGCCCGGATACCCCGTGCCCCACCCGGCCGGTCGAGCGAACGAGCCCCTACCATGGCGCGACGGCGGCGGGCCCGGCGGCGGCTGCACGAACTGCGCGACCACGAGCGGCGGCGGCTGCTGCTGCTGCTGCCTCCTCCCGGCGCAACTCACAGAGTGCTGGGGCTGTGAGCCTGCGCCGCCCGCTATATACGTGGGGCTGTATCCCTCCGCCGGAGCGGGGCCCTTTTCCCTCCTCCCCGGCGCGGTATGTGCGAGGTGACTGCGGCGGGCGGCCCTGCCCCTCGGCGGCCCGGCCCCTCCCTCGGCGGGGCCGCTCCCGCTCCCGCAGCCGAGCGCCCCCAGAGGGGCGAGGGCAGCCCGGTTCCGGCAGTGGTTCTTCTATGCCGAGCGCTGGTGCCGGTGCAGCCCGCGGGGAGCTGCCTCGCCGCCGGGTCCCTGCCGGGTCCCCACCGGGTCCCCGCCGCTCTCCAGGATGGAACCCACCCCCGGAGCGAGGGCATCTTGGCCAAGTTGGTGCTTTTTTAATTTTCTAGACAGCATCCCCGCTGGCGGGGCGGGCCTGCGCTCCCCCGGGGGAGCCCGGATCGGCACCTGAGGGAGGATGGTGGCGCGAGGACGGGGGGAAACTTTAATAAAGGACTCTTTTTACAGCGGGAAGGCGCGTGACAGCGACTGTAAAACTAAAATATTGAAGCGAGCACAGCTGCCTTTTTAATGAATCATAGGGTTTTTGTCAAGCACCAAAATCCAGGCGACGGCGAGATTCAATCCAGAATTGGATGGTCTACAACTGAGGTGTCACTTCAGCCTCTTCAGAAGTCTGCAATTGAGAGGCAGCAAAACCGTGTCCTGATGTCAAAGTGTTACATTCTTCATTTCTTCCCTGTCAGTTCTGAGGATTTTGTCCACACTGGTAATAACCCAAAAAAATATTGCAGTATTCACACTGTAGCACCTTTAACAAGCATGGAATCTGGGCCCACTTTGGAATCTAGGATTTTAGTTCCATTCATGATAGGTTCCCTTCGATTTTGAGATTTGTTGCAGCTTGAGATATTTTTAGTAGAAGGTTTTATTTTGGGCCTCTCTCTGGATTGGGAGGCTTGCAGTATTTCCAGTGTGGTCATAATTCTGATAAATCTGCTTGCAATATAGCACTAAATCTTTTGAAATTCATTTGTCTATTCTGGTTTTGAAAAATCGCACGTACTTTCAGTGTTTGAAATAAAGACAAAATCAGTTTGGTTCTGTTTGTTTAACAGTTTCAATAGCTCTGCCACTGAAGTTACAATTTATTTGCTTGCCTTTCTGGAACACAGTGATAGGTTGGCAAGCACAACAGTTACCTGTTTGCAATGTGAGGGATTTCTCAGCAAACAAAATAGCACATTTAAATGTATCTTAGTTTGGTTCCCAAACCATTCTGTCATTTGCATAGCAACTACTGTATGAAATTATGTCAGAAAACCAATGTGCAGCTAGCTAGTCTGCAAATGATAGGTTTATAGACAGCTTCCATTTTAGATGTGGAATGCCCAGCCTCCTATTTTTAATATCCCCCCCCCTTTTTTTTTTAACTAGCAAACAGTGATGCTGATTTTTTTTTCCTGAGGAAGAACATGCAAATAATTGATCTTTCATTTTCAAACCAGACCAGCAATTTTAGGCTCTTAGTTTCCTAGCTTAATTTCTTTCTGGAAAGCATGGCACAATGTTTGATTGGTGTAAGCTGCAAGTGTTTGCTTGGATAAGTGAACATTGGAACTCTCTGAGACTTACAGGGATATGTGAAGAAAAATGTTCGTGTACAAATTGTTCAGCTTATTGTGCTGGTCTTACATAGGTGAAGATCTCACTGTTAAAACACTACATAAATATTGGGCTAGTAGATTTGTACAATTATCTTGCAAAGAAAAGGTATTATCAGAAGAATAATCTTACCAACATTTAAATATGACAGTTTAGAATGTGAGTGCTTTATTTCAATCTCCTTAATTTTAAGCACATGTAATATGTTCCTCCATTGATCCAAACCTTCACTTGTTAAAAAGTGAAGAGATTAGATTCATCTGTTGAGGAGACTATAAGACAAGTAATTAAAATGTATGTAGATTCTCTTACAAACTATATCAGCATTCCAGCGTTTGGACATAGGTGATGAAACTTGGAAATGAAAAGTAGAAAGCCACTCAGTAACATTCAGTGAACGTTGCCAAAGATTAACAGGGCCTTTGAGTAGAAGAACTGTTGTGCATTTATTCATATTTCTTTTTTTTTCTTTAACCTTTTGTATCTACTTTTCCTAACCCTTGATGGTTCATATTAATAATTCATTTATATTTAAAATGAAATTTGGAAATAAAGTTACTTTTAAAGTAGTTTGGAATACAGCTATCTTGCTTTATTAAAAAAAAAAATCAGGATGATCAAGTAAGGTGCCACAGTTGAGTTCTGCAGTAGTTTCTATTTAAACTGCATCATTCTATATTTGAAAATATTTCACAGCTCATTTTCCAAAATACCATTCTGATTAAGGGGATTTTTTCCTAATTTGACATATGGCAACGATAAATGTAAACAAAATGGAATACTAATTTTTGCTGCTTATTTATGCAAATAAAAAATCATCTAAATTGGCATCTCCTTGCTCCTTGTAAATTTGTTTTCACTCAATCTTACAGCTAGACCTTGATCAGTATTCTTTGTTCTCTTAAAATTTACATTCAGTTGTGGCCAGGCAAGAAATGCTGCTGTCATTCCAATGATATACAATGTCAAATGATTTGCCAGGATCTACAGCCTCATTCAAAATCTCCTGAATCTCAATGGGAGCTGAACTGGGCCATGGAATTACTCAGTATTTGTGCCTGACACAAGAGAACTTGGCCATCCCATTGCCATAGAGCTTTTATATGAACAGAGGGCTATGCAATAGCTCTTAAGATGAATTTTGACTGGATAAATTTACTGTTCTAAATTACTTAACTCTCTAAGTATGCTTTTGTTGACTTGTGTTTAAACTGTAATAGCAAGAAAATTCTGTTTCATAAATTTATTTATAAAAAAAATAAAATGGTTGCAATGGAAGATTTGCAACCATTCTACCTAATATTAAATTCCTAAATTTTGCCTTGCTGTGATGGTAAGATTACAGTTTTACAGCTGGTCTTTGTTTCGGCAGAGACTTAACATGTCCATTCCTTGGGAGCAGCCTAAGATATAAGGAGGAATTCTGTTGAGAACCTGACAAAATAAGAAACCTTACTGCTTACATACAAGGTGTGCTTTTCAGCTTTGGCTGTTTGTCAACATGAGCACTGAAGAACATAGCCTCACACGTATCAACCATTTTCTTATATTATATATATACGTAATTTTTAAATATCCCGAAAAATAAAATTAAAACATTCTACAGATATCTGTCCTGAGAGAATGGATATGAGAACAGATGGACAGATGTTTGTCATATCATTTAATGCACAGCTGGGAGGCTGATATTATGGCAATAAGCATAAATAACCAGTTTATAGTAAGTTAGAAGTAAGAAAAGCCAAAATCAAGTATATATGTACATGCAACATCTGTGTAACTGGAAAAAATTATTAATTAATAATGATTAGTTTTCATGCATGGATATAATATTGCCAGTTATATGTGTGAGCTACCCAAACTAAATTTGTTGTACTGTTTCTCAGGTCAATTGGACTTCTACTGGTATATCAATTTTTTACACTGTCTACAAATTCTCTTCATATAGACAATGTTTTTTGGGGAGACTGTTTTCCACAAAAATTAATGATTCTAAATGCCATTGGCAGCTGTGAAGACCTAAACAATTATCTTTACAAACTATAAGCATCACTAAGATTGCAAATAAGTGGGTGGAACTCCAATTAAATGAAAAGCTAGAACAGAATTTATTTTTACAAGAGGTGAAAATAAAAGTTGCTTTCATGTTAATATTTAAAGCTCCAGATCTTGGAGCATTTTTAAATGGGTACATACATATTTCTGTAAGTAACTGTTTATTTTCTGAGAGAGATTTTAAAAAACCCCAAATTCCTCAATCTTTTATATTCTCATGATTTTATTTACGTTTGCCTCACTCTCACTGGTGTACATCAATAATCACATACAATTATGGATTTTCACTGAACATTTAGCATTTAAAGGCCATCTTTGTAATTGAATAATCAGTATTGTTTTGTTACCTACGTTGAGTGCCTATTGTCTTGTAAAGTTTTAGATGTTTATATGAAACTAACTTAACCATTAGTTAGAACTAAATTATTTACACATTGCAATTAAATCTGTGAGTCCTTTTTCATGTACCTATGTAAAATGGCATCCTTGAGACCCAATAATTTGAAAAGTTTCATGTTTTAAACTTAGCATAATTTGAGTTGGGAACCTTCGAGATCCTGTTTAAAAGACTTGGAAATATGGGAATTACAGATCTGCATCTGCATATAGTTCTCATTCATGTATCGTAAACATCATAGAACAATTCTTTTAAACCAAAGGTTTTTTTCCTTACTTTTTTTAAAACACTTGCTGTGTAAAATAAATGAAAAAACCCCAAAACTTTTCCACACAGCCTTAAATCCCCCAACCTTTCTTCATAATCCTATGAAGAGTTCTCTAGAGACATTGGAATATGTGAAAACAGGATTTTCCTTCTCAGTTTTTGCAACTGCCAGTTTCATAGAAAGGTAAACATTGGATGATTCACAACATAAACAATGTACTCACTCCATTTTTCTGTGTTTTGGTATAGTTAGTGTTTTTACAGATAAAAGCCAAATTGTATCCATGATTTTTCAAGAAGCAAATGCAGAAGAGGAAAGGATATTTATGTATTGTGTGTTTGCTAATATTACGTATTTTTACATAACATTATCAAGCATACCTAGATCTTGCTTTTTCACTAATAGATATAAGAAATATATTCCCTGATGATGAATCCAGTTAATACATTTGTCAAAGGAAAGTAATGTAGTTTTACCATAAATATATTTTAAAATATTCTGTATAGAACAATACTTACAGGAATTGTTATTCTAATGATAGGAAAAACTCTGATTCTAATTTCAGTAGATGGATTCCTCAGAATTTTAAGTGATATAATGTAATAAGCAATTTTTTGTCAGATTCACATTATTAGGAATGTCTTGAATTTGCATTTTATTTCTTAAGAATATGCTGGAAAAATGAGTGGGCCAAAAACTAGTTTACTTTATATGTTAAATCTCTGCATTAGAATTGATAAAAGCTGAACAGCTGTTGCCATTAGCTACAGATTTTGAACTAATATATAGCTTATAATGATACAATAAACAATGGTAAACAAATATCCTTCAGAATTTAAGTGCTGAAGAAAGGCTGTAAATAATTTTTGTTCATCCCCAGTACTGTTGTTCCTCATGTCAGTTTGTCCTGCTTAACATAGGGAAAAAATCTTCACAGATATTTAGGACTGCTTTTTTACATCATGGAAATTATTAAATGAGCTGTTTGCATTGTTTTTTTATACTGCCCCTTTGACCATGAGTACTTAATCTTCATCTGGACACTCCTGTGGGCCAAATTGGGATATCATTTTTTCAATAAAAGTTCCAAATAAACTTAACAAATATAAAGAATATATATGATATAGGCATATAGGTATTTAAAATCCACAGATACCTCCTTTAATGGCCAAGCCTCCTTTACTTAACACTAAATTGTAATTTTATAGTAGGTCTATGTTAAATGACATTTCTTTGGGTCAGGTGGAGCTGTCATAAGTCTTCATGCTATAGCTAATGATTAAAAATTCAACAACTCCACATATGCAGTCCAAGGGTGATCATAATTTTAAATCAGAATCATAATTTCTGGTACAGATTTTCAACAATGTAAACATGCCCTGAAGTCAATAAATCCATATAAATTTGCATGAGTTAGCGATTTATTCTTCCTTTCCTTTCCCTTAGACACTTGAATTAAGGTGTTTCAGTAAGTTTGGGATAGAATCTTACCTGAAGATAAGAAGCCAGAAGATCAAAACCACCTGAGTTAATAATGGATGTCAAATACTGTTGTCAAAGACACATCCAGCATTCTAATCTGCCACACTGCAAAGCTGGCCTGAGGTGGGAAGTATAGATACATCCCAAATTACAGATGCTGACAGCCAGCACCATTGCCAAATTACACTTCATTTGTCTTACATACAGGAAGAAAACTATGGAATCATTGCACTTCTTTGGATAGCTATTTTATGTTGTTTGTGAATGCATCAATGATAAACTCACCTCACAATGAAATAACTTCTCCAACTTATCAACACTTCTGGGGAGAAAACAACCTTATGTTTTTCAACAACCTTGAGGACATGTATTTCTAGTATAAAACTATAAATTCCAATCTCTGTAACCTATTGTCAGCCAATAGACTGCCTCTCCTCTGGGAACATTCCATGGCAGTACCTAGGAAGTCCTCTCCTGAGGGCTCATCTCTTTTAAAGTCTTTTGGGACATCTGATGCCTCCAGAATATAGGTTCTGATATCTCCCTTAAGGTTTCTCTTTGATTCAGTTCTTTGTGTCCACCTTTAGGTTTTCAGTTTTGGGGACACTAGCTCATGTGAAGACTTAAAATGTCTAACCCTCAGAGTATGCACCTCTATCCTAAAGCAACTCTCATCATTGTTGAAACTCCAGAAATTCTACCAAGAAAAGCCATCTTTCTTTGTAAACTTAAAAAGTAGAGCTGTCCAATGGGGCTTCGTATTCTTCCCCGCATTTTTGTGAGGGTACAGTTCACATCAGCTACCTAATTAAACCTCTGTTCTGCCTGCTTTATTCTGAGGCTATCAGCTTCTGTAGAATAAAAATATGCCTAAAATCAAGTTTGTCCCAAGCATGTAGCACTTTGTGCACACCTTTCCTGGCAAGCAGCATTGACCTTCCCCACTGTATTGCTATTTGTTGTTGTTATTTCTGTGGTAGCAGAAGTATTCTAGATGCTAATGAAGTACTTATATTTAGTAAGTTCACTGTATGTGCTGGCTGTGAAGCTGTCAGCAGCGCTGTTAAAGAGCACAAGCCTAACACAAAGGTGCATTGCACTGAGAATGGGGGGTTTTATGGTATAAAGAAGGGAAGTACATTTAGTGAGTTTATTTTGGTTAGCCTTTGCTTTAGTTTTGGGTCTGCCAATACTGACATCATTTTTCCAAGCAGGGAGCACCATCTAAGACTTCTCTGCATCACTATCCTCGGGGTGGGCCTGTGTGTGGGTTGATGCAGTGCTCAGCACTCCAGATCATTTCACTTTGGCAACCATTCTGCTTCTGCTGTCTCTATCTCCATATTCTATTTTCGGGGCTTACGGAGCACCAATCCACTCAGCTAAAACATAACTGAAACAAGATATTCAGCATTAAATAAGCAAAAAACAAGACTCAAAATAGGCTATTTTGTTATTATTATGGGGTTAAATCACTCAAACATAGATATCTTCCTACTCTTCCTCCCACGTCTTTCTTTAGTTTGTCTCCTGTTGTTCTCTCAGGATGCACTGATGGCCCACAGGCTCGTGCAAAAAAAAATGAACTCTATTCTGTGATGAATCCATGGGTGCCAAGTAGTCATCTAGCTTAATTCTTGAAAAAAAAGTTATTGCTAGAGTTTTGTCTGTCCTGAGATCCTTGCAGCAAACCCTCAGCCACCAGTGGGGCTAGGGAGCATCCTTTAGAGAGCGATCTCACATGGCAGAATTGGCATGAAAATACAGCTACACCTGAACCTCCACTTCAGAGTGAAGTGGATTTATTATGTGGTCATCAGGTATGGGAAAGCAGGTGGATTTTTAGGCAGATACACCTATGGTAGGCGTTTGGAAGGATACAGAGGAATAGCTGTCCATATGCTGGGGACTTCAGCTTGCCCAGAGGATACAAGCTATTTGGTAAGACACCAGGCTTCCCTCATGCCCTGCCCCTCGCACCTCTCCCGGAGCCTCAGCACTGCGGCTCCCGGAGGACCTGTGGCGGCATCCGCAATTAACCGGGAGGCACTGCAGGGCTCTCAGCTGTATCTCTCGCAGATGCCATTTGCCAGCTTGGCACAGGCAGCTCTGCAGCTCCTCTGGAGGCACTTTGGGATTCGCCTGAACCGAGGCTTTGGCTCGGCTCGGGCTGGTGATTCTCCCGCTCTCCACGCAGGAGCTGCCGATGGCAATTAACGTTACATCCACCAGCAACGGCCCGGGGAGCACAGCACAAACCGCTTCGCTTTCCCGGAGCCTCCCGTGGCCTTCCGAGGGACCCTGTTTTCCCCCACTTGCCCGCAGGCAACGGGGTCGCAGCAGTTGGGCACTGTGCCGGGCTCGGCGGCCGTTCGCTGCCCAGGGATGGCGGCTGCACCCCGCGCGCTGCCAGGTCCTGCAGCGCCAGCGAGAGGGAGGCAGCGCTGGAGCAGCCGCGGCG